>CATIWC010001780.1:0-438481 GCA_948472305.1 Vicia faba
AGAAATTTTTTGGAATAAGTTAAACTCCATTTATAAATTATATTATTAATATTTGTCTCGTCTAACTCTGCTATTTATCCCCTACTCATGCAATTGTGTAGACTCGATTTTCCATTACCTTTATAGTGCTACTACTCAATCATCTACTAATTAAGAGGTATTATTTATACTTTTTTTTTTTTTTAACGCACCTATCTAAAATGTCTAAAATATTCTTTAATTTTAGAGATATATATTAGAAATAATTTTTTTCTTCATAAAATTTAATATAATTTAGACATGGATCTTCAAAACTATCTCTGTATGTTCGGAATATCTATTAAAAAAATTATCATATAATTAATAGAGGAATTAACATATCATCCTTGTTATACATGATATCTTTCTATTATATATACTTTTACTATTATATTCTTGTGAATAATCATTAAATTTAAAAAAAAATGAGTTTTATTAGAAATTTTAAGAAAATTCTATTTTTTTTAAGTTTCTGAAAAAAATTTCGAAAAACATGAGTTTTGTCGAAAATTTTGGAGTATATCAGAAATTTCAAGAAAATTTTAAAAAAAAATTCAAAATTTTTAGTTCAATACCAAAATTGTATCGAAAATTTTAATATATTTCAAAATTTTCAAAAAAATTATTTATTTTTTATAAAATAAAATTGGAAATTTCGCAAAAAATTTTTTTTTGAAAAAATATCAGATATTTTTAAAATTTCTGATAAAACACCAAAATTTTTAAAAAAATATCAGATTTTTTAAAAAATTCAATAATTTTTTTGAGAAAAAAAATTTTAATACCGAAAATTTCAGTGTATTTGAGATTTCCAATATTATATCGAAAATTTTAAATACATTAAAATTTTCGATATTACATTTTTTTTTAAAACTTATCGAAAATTTATAAATGCATTTTCAGAAATTTAATATTTTAAAATTTTTTTTGCAAAAACCATCGAAAAATTAATTTTTTATCACCTTCTATTTTGTTTATGAGTATTTTTTGAAATTAAAAAAAATAGAAAATGATATATATATATATATATATATATATATATATATATATATATATATATATATATATATATATATATATATATATATATATATATATATATATATATATATATATATAAAATTTAGAGGATGAAATTTTAATTCCTCTAATTAATACATACTCTACTTGCATGAGAATGTTGGGCCCTAGCCAGTGATTGGTTAGTTTTGTTTGTAAATGTGTAACATGAACGAACGTACCAAACGTCGGCGACTTAATGGCTCTTGTTCAGTCATTAAACATATCAACCAAACTAGTTTCATCATCCTATAAGGCTTTTCAATTCATTGAATGCACTTCCATTAGGTACCACATAATAACCAACTACATATATGTAAAAAAAATTTGAAATTTTAGGTCAATATAAAATACAACAAATAATAACGACGGTTAAATTTTAACAACTTAAATAAATAAATTTAAAAGGGAAATATTAATAAGTATTTTAAGAGCACTCTTTAAAACCTTAAAAAGACACATATCAATGCATATCATGAAGTAAGTAAGATAAAAGGGTTGCATATGATTTATATATTGTCTAAGTGCAGCCAAATTGAATTCCCTGCAATTAAATTTTTTTCACATTCACACTGTCAAGATGCTTGCTCAACTTCTTTAGGCTTCCTTTTATGGGCTGTTGTAGTCGCCATATAGATTTCAAGTTGACTGCTCATTGAAGCATTCCATTCCCTTGCTTTTAGAAACCTAATTCCAATTTTCACACCAAAACACTGGTAATCAAACATGTGTACAAATTCACTAACATATTAAAGATGTTATCGAAAACGTCGAGAATACATGAATGACAAACCACATTCTTAATCACAATCAACACATTTGCAAGAATAGCAATTAATTTAGCATCAGGACTTCATATAACAATCAAGTTTTCACCTTATATTTTCATAACTTCACATGCCAATATTTTCTTTGCCCAATCAAGAACTGTGTTATTGCTTACCACTGAAACTGATTTATCCCCCTTCAAATGCAATATATGTGATGTCTATGTATGTGTTTTTTTTTCTTTACTTCATGGCTCTTTATTTTAAAATTATATGAAGAGCGTGTATTTTATTTATTAGATGTTGAATTTATATTCACATGCCTACTGTCTTGTGCATTATAGATAAAATATAAATGGAAGACAAGAAAAGATAAAGAAAATTCAATTTATTCTAAAAATATACAATATATAACAATCATGTGGACATTTAATAAATAAAAATGGGGATAAAAAAAAGACTAAATAGGGGAACAAAGTTGCAATTAAGCTCTTTAATATTTAATGATTTCATTAATTTTAGTTTAGTCTCCAAACAAAAATTAAAAGTGGTGGATCCATTAGTTAGAAATAATATTAAAAATAATATTAGATTTTGGTCTTACCGGTTGATCAAAACCTGAGAATGAGTCGAATGATGACGTTTGTTTGGCTGGAAAATTAAGGAGAAAGGGGGTTGTACCTGCAAGGCACTCCGGCGATCTAGTAAAAATGGGTGCAAAGAGATACAAGAAAGATATTAGGGTTTTAGGTTTGAATATTGGATACCTGGTCCTCACAAGTGTGAGGGTTTATATAATGTCCTCAGCGCTTGGCCATTGATCCCTATTTTTGGGCCTAGATATGTGGGTCCGTAAAAATAGGTAATTGTCAGGACTTGATCAAAATGGGCAGTCGTGCCCGTAACTAGCCGTTGCATCGAGCAAGGATGAGATGACGGGCAGAAGCGTTTATGAGTGTTTATTGGGTGTCTGTTCTTCGTGTGTCGAGCAGACTGGGAGGTTGCTTCCCACGTGAGAAGAAGTGTGTCCGGGCATCGTTGGTCTTTTCGCTCGAGAAGCATGGTCGACCAGAGATGTTGGGTCAGCGTTGTTGGGCCATGGCAAAGGTAGAAGTGGATTGGGTCAATTCTAGTTATTGGGCTAGTCCAGAACAGAAGCCCCCAAGTCGTTGCTCCTAGGCACAAGAGTGATGACTTAGAATCAGCACGCGAAGAATTGAGGACGCTTCAGGATGTGCTCGAGGCAACTCCATCGAGGAGCTCGAACGTGGTCCTTTTGTGTTCCGCACGGGAAGCTGGATAGGTGATTGGACCTTGAGGGGTAGCGTACCATGCTTTCTTCGAGCCACATGCTGTCATAAAGGTGTAATGATGGAAATTCTAGGGACTAGGGTTTAACGATGATGACCCTTAGATTCCCCTAGGCGTGTGCCCGCTCACGCGCGAGCGAAGTTTTTCTATAAAAGGGCGAGAGGAAGCTTCACTTGTATTTTTCGTATGCTCTTTTTATGCTCGTTTTTGGTTCTTGCACGACACCGTCACTCTCTGCCGAAGCTTCTGCCCTTTCCTCTGTTCACCATCATAATCTCTGCTCGTTCCGCTGCTAGTCTTCTCTAACTTGGTAAGTTTCTTGTTTTTCTTATGTGTTTGCCAAAATGTTCCCTATTTTAGGTTAGATTTTTGGTTTCAATTATAGAGATGCATGTGGTTAAGGGTAGATTAGCTTTATATAGGAAGACTCTCAGTGGTTTCATCACCTAGGAATGTAGGCTTCATCGTGCGGCTGTTTGGTATTCCCTGGTGGCAGGCCGATATCGGCGATTCATGATGAATTTTCTGGCGATGTCAGACCTTTTTCTGGACTTTTTACTTTGAACTTCCCGCATTTCGGATGCGTCCATAGGCAAGGTCCAAAACCATTTGTTTGGGAAGGAGCTTTCCTCGTGTGAGCTATGGTTTATTTCGGCGGTCGGGCGTCTAATATGTTGGACATAATTTTCCTCGTTTTACTTTCTCCTATTTTGAGCGAGGGTTATGGTCGGGGACAGGGTCCTTGTTCAAGCCCTTTCACTTGATTAGCAGTGGAGGGGTGGATTTGATTCGATGTCGAATTCACTTTTGTCCTCTACTTTTCAGGTATGATGGTCAACAGTATTGAAGACAACCTTATGAGCAAGCACACTGATTCCGTAGCAAGTTCGTCCGGGGCACATCAACCAAAGAGAGTACCTAGAGGGTATGTGATCCTGAGACGGGCATAACTGAGCAGGGTGTAGACGTCCAGGGTGAGCCCGCGACTTCCGAGGATCCTCTGGCCTGGGTTGCATCGGGTACCATGGAGATCATTTCCCATTTTACTGAGCACCTAGATGAGGTATTCACGTTGGTGGCTCCAGGGATGGAGTCGGAGGACGCAAAGGAAGAATGGGCGATTTACACCCCCGAAAAGGATCACCATATATGTTTAAAGTTTGATGCGAACCATATTCTTATGTATGAGATTTTCTTCCGGGAGTTGGGTCTTCGGCTTCCTTTCTCTAATCTTCATGTGGCCGTCTTTCGGCATCTTCGCCTTGCTCCCTCCCAACTGCTTCCCAATCCGATTGCCTTCTTTTGGGAATTCGAGATGGTGTGCGATGATCTGCAGATAGAGGCAACTGTTCCTTTTATTCTTTTACTGATTTCACCTCTAGCGGGGACAATTCAATAATTAGTGGGGACGAGTCTCCTTGAAACAGGCTAACAGGAAGCTGTTCAAGGCTTACCTCGAACCTGTCCGAAATTTTAAGGAAAGGTATATGTTGGTCCAGCCCGTGTCGGAGAGGGCGTTGTTGAATGTTTTTAGGAGCGTCCCGCTGGTCCACGAGGAAGGGAATCCCAAGTTGAACGAGAAAGGGAACCTGGTGGTGAATCTAGTGCCGAAGTTTAGTTTCCACTGGTCGAGTAAACATTTTGTCCATGGGACCTACCACTATATTTGGAAGAAGGATCAGCTGGTTAAGGGGGGAGGCCCGTAGCAAACGAGGATGGGGAGCTTGTGTTTGATCCAGGGCTTATAAATGTCAAGGAACTCCTTGTGTGCGGGGATCATGCGGCATACTTGGGTAGTTACCTCGTATTTAGATTCAGTTTGTATGCATGTTTCTTTATCCTTGTTTGCCGACTTTAATTTGTTGTTTATTATTGTAGAAAGGATGAATGCTTCTCAAGAGCGTATGGTCGAGTCAACTGTTGCTTCTCAAAAATAGAAGAAGGGGCAGAAGTCAGGAAAAGGTTCTCAAGGTGATGAAGAGACGATCCCTCAAGCAGGTTCGGGGAAATCATCTTCTGGTCCCGTGGTCGGGCATCCTTCGCCTCAGCCGGTGTCCTCGAGGTTCAAGAGAATGCGTATTGAGGATACCGTTTGTGATATGGTGGGAGAACTGACTTGAAGTTTTGCGTTTTGTGTTCGCAAATGTTTCGGTTTAGCAAGAGTCGCCACCGACTTTTTATTTTATCCTAAGGAAAGGTCAAAAAGCACAGGAAAGACCTTTGAGATGTTTTCTTGGGTTCGGGGAGTAGATTATGAAAAGGGAAGGTGCAAGAACCCTTTTCATCCATGGTTATCCATGGGCTCTTAGTTACTTGTTTAGATCTATTGCTTTGCTTTTCCAATGGTTTGAAATGGTTCTTTGTGTGTGGTTTTGAAAATGCTTCGAAAAGAGGCCATCGTTGTGGAAACCTTTGTAATGATTCTTGTTTGAATATATACAAATGTGTATTGTCTTTCGAAAAGATTTCAATGTTTGAAAGTTTGTTTTTGGGAAATGTTTTGAAATTGTGTTGTGAGGTGTATTTGAAAATAGCAAGGATGTTTTACAAGTTTTTGATCAAGTAACTAAGAGTTGTCTACCCTATTTTACTCAAAGGTCTTTCCTACACATTTTTAACCCTTTTGACAGTGTTGTTTTACCATTGCATTTGGTAAACAACCTTGTATTAGGATGTTAAACGGGACAGGCACGGGTCATCGTATTGACCATGATAGCAATTGTGTTAAGTATTTTTAACAAATTTTCCGAGGGACTGGATCATTTTGTTTATGCAACCAATATAGCGTCATCGAGGGACTATGATCTTTTGCTTTGTTTTTGTTTTGCCAAAATACTCAACATGCATAACATGCCCAATTTTAAGGCAACAAGTGGATGAAACCCTAGGGGTGCAAGTGTGCATGGTGTTATCATTTTCATGCATTTTTGTCTTTATATTAGTCAAGCTATTTGTTTGATTTTTAGATTTTTTGCATACAAACCCTAATCTCTAACCATGACATAATTGAAAGCATAAATGCATAAAAAATAAATCTACCACTATTACAACATGATTATGGGGAGGGGGATACAATTTTTGAATTGGGATTATTTGGTAAGAAATTAAAACCTTAATTTTACTATTACATCCAAATTGAATCAATGGCATAAATAATAAATTAATAATATTTAAATAAACAAATTAAATAAATATACAAAATATTATGAATATGCAAAAATGTTTATGTTTATTTTGTATGTATGTAAAAAATATTTAATGCAAAAAGAAAGAAATAAAAAAGATTATTATTATATTTTTTTTATTAAGGGTAAAACTCTAATTTTCTTTTAAGAATGTAGATATATTAAATATACTATTTATGTATATACAAAAAATAAAATATATTTAGAAAAAGTGTTATTTAAGTATAAATAATAATAAAAATAAAAGTATAATATTTTCATGTTTTTATTCTCAAGTATTTATTAAATAAAATAAAAGTATGTATATATATATATTAATTATATTAGTTATGTATAATAAAAAATAAAATAAAATATATACAAGACAAAAATATATGTAGAACAATATTTTGAGTGTAAATAAAATAAAGAATAAAAATAAAAGTATAGTGTTATTATATATTATCTTCAAGTTTTCAATAAATAAAAGTATATACTAATTAATCATTTTTATGTTAGAAAAAATAAAAATAAAATACAAAACAAATGTGAAAATTTATAAAAATATTTTTTGATATTTTTTATGTTTTGAAAAATAAGAAAATAAAATCAGAAATGAAAATAAAATGGAAAAATACAAACGTATGAAGAAATGGGCCAGGGGGGTGTATTCAGCAAAAGGGGGGGTGTCAATAGTGAGCCAGGACCAAGCCCAGCCCACCACACTTCATCTTCAACCTCTGTCTTCAAAATTTCGCGCGCCCTGTACAAACACGAACAACCTGCATACGTGCTCTAATGCAAAAACACATAACATCAAAGTTGTAGAGTTTTCCAAGACGAATTCAACCATATAAAAAACTTGTCCTAACTCTCAAAGACCAGAGAGAATTTCTCTGGTCCTAAATCTTAACCTATTTTTTCAGGATGTTCATGGACCAAATTCTCTTAGCATGCTTAACTAAAATGAAAACCGAGCATATGTACATCTTCATGGCTATGAATACTACATTTTTTATTCACAAACCTAAGCCTAACTATTCCTAAATAGAGAGATAGGAAGTTGATAAAAACATGTTTCAGTTTAGGTCGTGTCTGACAATGTGGAGCTTTTCAGTGAGGCCTGAGATGTTTGGGAACTTGCTTGAACTTCCCCTGACCTTCTCCAATGCCTAGCTTGCCTTGAATGTGCTTGAACAAGCCTACAGAACTCAACCTGCACAAGTTGAAATCAAAAATGGCAAACCTTGTAAATGGAGTTACAATTGGTGTTTAAGGGTTGGGATAGCTTGGATAGGTTGTATGGAAGGTGTTTGAACAGGTTTGGGACAAAATGCACGAGCTACTTGTGAAATAGAACTCAAGATGCAGATGCTGCCCTGTTTTTCCAATGGAAGGTGATTTTGTGCTATGGGAGGTTTCAGGACTCAAAGGCTCGTGTTTTAGGTTCAATACAATGTGTAAAAATTGTCTCAAAGGCTTGCACAAGTTGGTTCTATCTGATGTTCAAGTTATGTGAATTTGGACAAGTTTCTTGGTTATGAAGCAAAATATGAGAAGTGATGGAAGACAAGCCTGTACAGGCTATCTATCAGCTTGCACACTATGCCCTTGGCCCCTCAAGTTTGTGGATTTTATTTGCTGCATAAAATATGGCTCAATGCTCAAGGATTCAGTTTTGACATAAAGCAAGATTTAAGCAAAAATGGTAATGTACCTTTTACCATTTTTGGATTAATCTAATGTGCAAACCTCTAATGACCAAAACAAAGTCTTATACCAATGGATTTGCATTTAATTATTGAGTATGGAATAGTTTTGAGGCCTGTAATCTAGTGCAAAGCAAGCTGATTAAAGTTTGCAACTTGTATCAATATGAACATGCCATGGATAAAAAGTGAGTTTTTGCCAACTTCAAGCCTTCGATTCTCCCTAACCACAAATGATTTTGGAGAGTTCTGGGACATTTTGGAAAGCTTTCAACATGCTCTACATTCCATCTTTGAAATTCAATTTGAGATTCAAAGTGGAACTATGTGAAAAATGGCCATGAAGATAGGTCAAAATCCTGCCTAAACTAGGGCAAAATTTCACTAAGTTAAAAGTTTCATGGACCCTTGTTCCAAAAATCATAACTTGAGATCCAAGCTTCTTTTGGGAAAACTTTGTAAATAAAAGTTGTATACTTTGTGGAGGACTACAACTTTCATGTTGGAAGTTTTTTTTTGAATCCAATTTAATCATGGTGAAAATGTTGGGCAAAGTTAGAAAAAATTAAGAAAATTTCATAACTTAGAAAAATTCTAAGTTATGAAAATTTTCAACTTTAAACCCTAATTTGCAAAATTGGGCTTCTTGATGAATATGTTTCATGTTTTGACACATCTTGATGAAAAATGACCTTTGGCACTTGATTTTGACCAAAAAGTCAAAGTTTGACTTTTCAGTGTACAGTCAAAATTTGATCAGTTGACTGAAAAATTCATTTGTCAATCCAATGCAATTGAGATCTTTTGAACCTTTTGAATAGTTCAAGATGATGCCATTGAGTCCTTGAATCCATTCTTTAACTCAATTTGCCATTGGCTAGGTCAAAAATCAGAAATTGCCCTTGTGCAGTCAAAACCCTAAAAATTACCATTTTGCCCCTTTGGTGATCTGATCAAATTTCTTGTGGAGTTGTGGTCCAAACTTGATCAAATGTTTCATATGAGTTTATAAGGTTGACGTGGGTCAAAATTTATGAGGTTTGACTGTAAATTGGCCACAGTTGACTTTTCCCCTAATACAACTGATTTCTAGGTCAACTGTCCAATTGACTGGGCAAAAATTTGATTCAAGGCTTGAAACTTGTTATGGACAATCTTATAAGTCCAACATGAAGTATGAAAGCCAATTTGAGCATTAGAAGTCCAAAATTCCTTGTGCAAACTCAAACCCTAATTTAGGTCAACAGTGCAAGGAGATGGCTTTAGCAGAGCAAACCCTATCTTGATCTTGAGTTCAAAGAGCCTTGTGATGAGAAATATTGAAAAATGAGAGGGAAAATTTTGAGGTATAACAGTTGCCCCTGTTCAATCTTCTTGAACCTGAAGAGTTAGATTGGCGAGTTTGGCCTTTCGTGACTCGAAGGTAAAAGAGGATTGAACACTAGAGTGCCCGTAAATTTGCACTCGTCAGAGTATAGCTGAGGGAATGGGCTTAAAGATGCCATTTGGAAGATGGGACATAATCTTGTCGGAGGTGGGCTTAAATATGCCATCCAAGAATGATTGATCGTATAAGAGATTCCTTTGTGAGGGCACATACACCTGTTGTTGAGGAGTACAATGCCGGGGAATGCTGGTCTCTATTGTGGTTGAAATAGAACTTTAGTCGTCTGTTATTCTACTGGGGAGTCATATTTCAGTTGGAGAGGTGACAGTGAACTATTATCTGGTCAACATCCAGGCTTTACAGTCTTGTGCTTCCTATCTGGTCAACATCCAGGCTTCAGAAGGAAATCAAATGGTTATCTGGTCGCATCCGGTTTTCCCTTTTGATTTGGGGTCTACTAATATCGGGTTGAATCCGGGCTTCAAAGTAATTGGCCAAGTAAACTGTTATTTGGTCAACATCCAAGCTTCACAGTGTACCTTACTGTTATCTGGTCAACATCCAGGCTTCACAGTGTTGTATTGCTATCTGGTCAACATCCAGGCTTCACGATACTTTGCTTCCTATCTGGTCAACATCCAGTCTTCAAAAGGAAATCAAATGGTTATCCGGTCGCCTCCGGGTTTCCCTTTGACTTTGGGGCCTACTAATATCCGGTTGAATCCGGGCTTCAAAGTAATTGGCCAAGTAAACTGTTATTTGGTCAATATCCAAGCTTCATAGTGTACCTTACTGTTATCTGGTCAACATCCAGGCTTCACAGTCTTGTATTGCTATCTGGTCAACATCCAGGTTTCACAATACTTTGCTTCCTATCTGGTCAACATCCAATCTTCAGAAGAAATTGAAGGGGATTCAATTATTCTCCGGTCGATCTCCGGGATTTAGCATAATCAAGGTATTATCTGGTCGAATCCAGGCTTCATAACTAAAGCAGGAATCTGCCCCTTGATTTAAATAAGCAAACAAGAGAGTATCCGTATCTGGAGCATCTCTAAGCCGTTTTCTGAGCTTTGAATATCTGTCTTAGGAAGCTATCAATTTCATCCTGAAAAGGGTAGAACATTAGCTGAAACACAAAATTATGTTGCATGAAATGTATGATGCAATATATGTGTCTTGTCAATGCTCATGATCTATGAATGTAATGTATGCGCATGTAAGCTGATTAGCTGTCTTGCTGAGTAAAATAAATCCTTGGATAGCTGGAGATAATGAAATCTTTGACCGTTGTCGGGGAAAATAAATCCAAGACCACTGCTGGAGATTCAAGATCTCTGACAACCTCTGTGGGGAAAAGCTATACTGCTGGGGAGATCAGGAGTTTGGGTTGTATGCCAATCTACTAGGGACTTCAAGAGTGAGGATCTCTGTTCTGTTGGGAAAATCAGGGGAAAACTGAATGGTTTCCGCTGGGGATTAGTAGATCAAAGTTTCATCTCCACTGGGGATCTTCATGACGTGCTGACTTGATCGTGGTGACTTCACTGGGGAAGAATAACTCTCTGGGGAATTATCTGGTTTTAAAATGACTCTTTAGGGATAAGGGAGGAAACTGGATGGTCTCCACTGGTGTTCAAAGGCTGAAGTTTTGGCTCCGCTTGGGGAAGAAAGTTTCATCCTTACTGAGGGTTTGCGGTTCAAAGTTTTGCTCCGCTGGGGATCGGGAGTTTGAAAACTCAACTCTGATGAGGATTCTTGAAACTTAACTCCGCTGGGGATATGCATTTCAAGGCCTCAACTCCGTTGAGGGCCTGGATGATGTACTACAAGGGATTTCTTCTGGAATAGCCTAAAGACATCTTCCTATACTTTCATCCTATCAATAATTATCCTTTCTCATTTTGTTTTATTTGTAAGCAGTGATTAAATTCAAATGCATATGCTCATTTAATAAATCATTGGACGTTTTCAAATAAAACACAAGTGTAAAAAAAGAAAGAAAAGGCAAACAAATTTATGCACTTTGAAGTATCTTTATATTAACTTTGTGTAAGTATTTTGTACAAAGGAAACAGACATCCTAGTAAGAGAATGTTGTCATAAATTTAAGAAAAAATTTTATACAAAGAAAGATGGCTTATGTGCAACAATTCCATGGGGTTCCCATTCTGCTATAGCCTTCGCAACTCTGAGTATCTTGTCCATTCGTCGCTTCGTCCGCAGATGATTGGATTGATCAGAAGCTTGGACCTTGTCCGTGGAGAGATTGTCCTTAAAGTGATACGATGAGACATAGTCATACGCTTTAATTCCCTAACTTTTGCCTGGACCGCCCTTTCGGGTTTTCGATCCACCGGGAAACCCTTTTTTTCCCAAGTCGCCCTTCCGGGTTTTCAACTTGCCGGGTCGTTTATGCGTAGTATCTTTTGACTATGTCTGCGTTCACAAGGTGCGGCAGGTCGTCGCCGTCCATGGTGGTTAGAATCATAGCCCCACCAGAAAAGATGTTTTTGATCACAAATGGTCCTTCGTAAGTAGGAGTCCATTTGCCCCTGGGATCACTTTGCGGAAAGATGATCCGCTTGATTACAAGATCTCCGACTTGATACACCTGACGTTTGACTTTCTTGTTGAAAGCCTTGATCATCCGTTTTTGATACGTCTGACCATGACAAACAGTAGTAAGTCGCTTCTCATCGATCAAATTAAGTTGATCAAGCCGGGTCTGAATCCAATCGTCTTCACTTAAACCAACATCCTTCATAATTCTCAAAGAAGGGATATGAACTTCCATAGATAAAAGAGATTCCATGCCATATACCAAAGAAAAGGGGGTTGCCCCGGTTGAAGTACGCGCCCTGGTACGATATTCGTGCATATAAAACGGTAACATCTCATGCCAGTCCTTGTAGGTGACTGTCATCTTTTGAATGATCTTCTTGATATTTTTGTTCGCAGCTTCAACATCACCGTTCATCTTTGGCCGATAGGGAGATGAATTGTGATGTTGAATCTTGAACTGCTCGCACAGAGCGGTAATCACAGTGTTATTCAGGTTTGTACCATTGTCCGTGATGATACGGTCAGGGATACCGTACCGACAAATGAGGTTATGCTTGATGAAGCGGGCAACCACATTCTTTGTAACAGAGGCGAAGGAAGCTACTTCAACCCACTTGTTAAAGTAATCAATATCCACCAGGATGAAGCAATGTCCATTGGATGCTGTAGGCTTGATCTCTCCATCATATCGATTCCCCACATTGCGAATGGCCAAGGAGCTGTTAGAACATTGAGGGGAACTGGAGGAATATGTACCTTGTCAGCATAGATTTGGCATTTGTGACAAGTATGGGAATATTGATGACAGTCAGCCTCCATGGTAGACCAGTAGTAGCCTGCCCTTAGAATCTTCTTAGTCATCATATGTCCGCTTAAGTGGGTGCCAAATATGCCATTATGCAGTTCAGTCATGATTTGTTCAACTTCAACCTTGTCCACACAACGAAGCATAACACAATCATGGTTGCGCTTGTATAGGATACCATTGCTCAGGAAGAACTTGGAAGCAAATATCCTTAAGAACTTTTTGTCGTTTATTGAAGCTCCTTCACGGAATTCTCGAGTCTTGAGATACCTTTTGATTTCATGAAACCAAGGTTGTTCCACTACTTATTCGGTATTAATCTCATGACAATGTGCAGGTTCGTCCATTCGTTCAATGGTGATTTGAGGTGCCTCATTATCCCAGTTAAGTTTAAACATGGATGACATTGTAGCTAGAGCATCCGCTAACTGATTTTCTTCTCGCGGGAAGTGCTCGAAGGTAACCTGCTCGAAATGAGGTAACAATGTCAGGACATGTTCTTTGTATGGGATGAGATTAGGATGTTTAGTGTCCCAATCTCCTTTGATTTGACTGATAACCAAAGCTGAGTCCCCAAATACAACCAAAGATTTGATTCCTAGGTCAATCGCAGCCTTGAGACCAAAGATACAAGCTTCATACTCGGCCATGTTATTGGTGCAGCTGAAGCAGAGTCTAGCAGTGAAAGGTGTATGGCAACCTTATGGAGAAATAAGTACTGCGCCGATACCGTTGCCAAGTGTATTTGAAGCACCATCAAAGTTCAGGGTCCATCGGGATCCTTGTTCAGGTCCGTCATACGGTCAGTTACCTTCAATGTTGTCCAATGTCATAATGTCCTTGTCAGGGAAGTCGAACCTCATAGATTGGTAATCTTCGGCAGCTTGATGATCCAGATGATGGGCTAGTACACTCCCCTTTATAGCTTTTTGGGTTGTATACTGGATATTATACTCAGTCAGGATCATCTGCCATCTAGCGATTCTTCCGGATAAAGCAGGTTTCTCGAAGATGTACTTGATCGGATCCATTTTGGAAATCAGCAAAGTGGTATGTGTCAACATATACTGCCTTAGCCGGCGAGCAGCCCATACCAAAGCGCAGCAAGTTTTATCGAGCAGTGAGTAGCGAGTCTCACAGTCGGTAAACTTTTTGCTAAGGTAATAAATGGCATGCTCTTTTCGACCAGACTCGTCATGTTGGCCCAGTACGCACCCTATTGAATTATCCAAAACAGTCAGATACATGATTAACGACCTTCCTTCGACGAGTGGAATCAAGATAGGAGGTTCCAACAAATACTCATTGATCTTATCGAAAGCAACTTGATAGTCATCATTCCATTCAACCACCTGATCTTTCTTCAACAACTTGAAGATTGGTTCACAGGTAGAAGTTAGATGAGAAATGAACCTTGCGATGTAGTTTAGGCGTCCCAAGAAACCTCTGACCTCCTTTTCAGTGCGGGGGGCAGGCATTTCTCGTATAGATTTAACTTTAGCAGGATCAACCTCGATGCCTTTGTTACTGACGATGAATCCCAAAAGTTTAACGGACCTGACTCCGAAAGTGCACTTGCTAGGGTTCAGTCTGAGCTTATATTCCTTCAACCTAACAAACATCTTTTGCAGATGGTCGAGGTGTTCTTCTTCTGTTTGTGAATGGGCTATCATATCGTCTACGTAGACTTCGATCTCATGATGTATCATGTCATGAAACAAAGCTACCATGGCTCGTTGATAGGTTGCCCCGACATTCTTCAGTCCGAATGACATCACTTTATAGCAGAAGGTACCCCACTGCGTAACAAAAGTAGTCTTCTCCATGTCTTTGGGGGCCATTTTGATCTGGTTGTACACTGAAAATCCGTCCATGAAAGAGAGTATCTTGTGTTGAGTTGTGTTGTCAACCAAGATGTCAATGTGTGGTAGTGGAAAATCATCTTTAGGGCTAGCCCTATTTAATTCTCTGTAGTCCACACACATTCTGACTTTACCGTCCTTCTTAGGCACGGGCACAATGTTAGCAACCCATTGTGGATAGGAAGTAACAACCAGAAAGCCAGCATTGAACTGCTTCATCACTTCAGCTTTGATCTTTTCGGACATGTCGGGCCTCATTCGGTGGACTTTCTGTTTGATTGGTGGACAGTCTTCTCTTGTAGGGAGACGGTGAACCACAATATCTGTATCCAGTCCCGACATGTCTTCATAGGACCAGGCTAAGATCTCAACATACTCATTCAACAGCTGAACTAAGCGCTCTTTGACACTTGGCTCCAGGTTGGCACCCACTTTAACCTCTTTTCTGTCTTCGGCAGTACCCAAATTGATAGTCTCTAACAACTCTTCATGGGGCAGAATAGCCCTTTCTTCTTGTTGCAAAAGTCTAGCCAACTCTCCAGGCACTTCACAGTCTTTATCACCTTCGTACTCGGCATGATTGACCAGATCTTCAGAGTCACTGAAGGCCATAACAGAATTGTTACCCATGGAATCCGGAGTGGATGGGTACCTGCATTTTGTGAGTGTGAATGTGTGTAAGGGATATCCACCTTTAAACAAAATAAAATGTAAAAAGAAAGAAAATGAACACAAAAGTTTATATATGATAACGTCCATGATTCATTAAAAATGGCATATGAAAATGAAGAATCAAAACCCTTACAAATGGACCTATATGCCCCGGGTAAGGCATAAGGCGAAAAGAGTGTACGAATTATTTAATAATTATTACAGACCAAACAGGAAATGTTCAAAAGATAAATTACTGATTGATGAAAGTAATGGGAACGAAGTCTTTCGCCTCCCAGTTGTTCAATCCTCCTTCAATAGTTGGAAAGATCCAGTCTTCAAAATTGCTTCCTTCTTCATCATCTTCTAATGCATGAACTCCATGATGAGTGATTTTCAGTGGCGGTCCTCTAGCCCGGGAGCGACGCACAACTTTCTGGCAAGCAGCAGTGAAACCCAAACCGAACTTATCTGTCTTGTAAGGAAAATCTGGCAATTGACCCCATACTGTGCTTCCTCCTTTCTTGACTACAGCCTCTGCATCTTTAAGGGATGACATCCGGGACACATGTTTGGTAATGATGGGCACATCAGTCATTGTCTTGGCTATCGCAACCTCAGGAGAAACCTCTTCAAAGTGTTGGAAAGGTGTTTCTATGAATTCACCATCTAACTCCACGTAGCGGAAAGAGTTAAGGTGGCTTATCATATACTCCTCCTCACCGTGGACCGTTATGATTTTACCCTGGACTGGATATTTGAGCATTTGGTGTAGAGAAGAAGTGACTGCCCCAGCGTTATGGATCCATGGCCTTCCCAACAAGCATGAATATGAAGGATGGATGTCCATCATATAAAATGTAGAATTGAAAATTTCCGTTCCCACCTTAACTGGGATGTCCAACTCTCCGTGAACCATTCGCTTAGAACCGTCGAAGGCTCTAACAATGATATTACTGGGCTTTAAGGTCAAACCTTCACAGTCTAGCCTGTCCAACGCTTTCTTAGATAGGAAATTTAAAGATGAACCGGTATCAACCAGAACATGAGCAAGTGTGGTTCCCCTGCACTCTACCGAAACATGCAGCGCATCATTATGCTTTCTTCCTTTAGATGTTAGATCGGCATCAGAGAAGCCAAGACCATTATCGGCTGTAAGGCTAGCCACACACTTTTGAAACTGATCCGCAAAAGTTTCTTGAGGCACGTGCACCGTCTTCAGGAATTTGATCAAGGCTTTGGCATGAGCCTCGGAGCAGAGCAATAGAGCCAGCATAGAGATTTTTGAAGGGGTTTGCCCCAGCTGCTCTATGACATCATAGTCGCTCTTCTTAATTATCTTTAAAATCTCCTCCATTTCCTTTTGGGTGGTCTCAGGGATAACCAAAGTCTGAGCCCTCGTCCTGACGGGCGCTTCTTGGATCCCCTTACCTTTATCAGCAATAACAACAGAGGGTACAACTTCAGGAGTAACAATTTCTTCTATCACTGGACTTCGCACAGATATCTTGACTGACACAAGAGCACTTGAGGGTCCGAAGACTGCCCTTGGAGGAGCAATCTCCGGAGAGAAGATTCTTCTGCTATGAGTTATCTTACTTGTCCCCGCAATATTTCCTATGTCATGAGTTTCTTCATCGGAACTTTCTTCGACTGATTCGATCTGCTTAACACCGTGGTAGAAGATCTCTCCTCCATAATTCCACGGTATTGTCTTGTTGGACTTATATGGGATAGGCCCCGACATCATAATCTTCAGCGGTACAAACTTTGGATCGGGTGTAATCTTAACAGGCCTTTTGCAGGTCTTGGAAAGATTGTCGGAAATGGTGATTATAACAACATCATTGATCGGAGTAACAGGAGTAACATGAGTGATAGTAGCAACAGGAGTTTTCTGAAAGAGGATTTCTTGAGTATCCATCATGTGTTGGATGCCTGACTTCAACATCGGACAGTCGGATTGCAAGGTCGAACAAAGGTAACAATCTTTTTCATAGCCCGGGAAAATCCCAACTTTCAACAGATTCATCTTGATCATTGGCAACAGAGTCATTAAGTCATCAACAACAGTAACATGAAGATCTTCTACAATAGCATGGACATTATGACCATGTTTTGGCATAGGAGAGGATATCACATTAGGTTTTTCGGGGGCATCGAACTCCACCTCCTTGGCATCTATTAAATCTTGGATCTTGTTTTTAAGGGCCCAACAGTTGTTGGTGTCGTGCCCTATACTGTCGGAATGGTAAGCACATTTAGCATTGGCATGGTAGTAGGGAGAAGAGGTATTTAGATCTTGTGGCGGATCTCTCAAGGTTGTAAGGTTCAGCTTTAAGAGATGGGGAAGGACCTGGGCATGCGTCATGTTTATTTTGGTGAACTGCCTAGCAGACCTTCCTCCTCTTTGTTGGTTGGCTCTTGGTTGATCGTTTCTAGGTTGATCAGCTGCTGTCTTTTGGATCATCACATCCCCCACTGTTGACCGGCACTCTACTCTTCCTCGACCTTTCTAAGAGTAAACAGTTGACACCTCCTTCTTGGCTGGAAAAGGTTTTTTGACAGCGGCAGAAGAAGATGTATCTTTCTAAATCTTACCACTCTTGATGCTAGCTTCAACTTGTTCCCCGGTCAGAATCAATTCAGTGAATCCTGCCGATGAACTCTCTATTATGTGATTAAAGAATGGACCAGACAATGGTGGTTGCACCCTTCCAGCCAGGTCCCTCCACTTCTGGGCATACTCCTTAAAGCCCTCGTTAGAAACCATACCCATACTCTGTAGTTGAGTATGAGTAGGCACTAAATCTGCGTTATATTGGTATTGCCGATAGAAGGCAACAGCCAGATCCTCCCAGTTATGAACATCAGATCTCTCAAGTTGATAGAACCAGTCCAATTGCGTACCCGACAAACTATCTTGAAAAAAGTGGACCCACATATCCTTATCAAAAGAGTGAGGTTGGATCTTTCTAATGTAGGACCGCAGATGCATCTTCGAACAGGACAAACCGTCGTATTTAGAAAATGTAGGCACCTTGAACTTGGGGGGAATGACGATCCCAGCAACCAACCCTAGTTCTTTGAAATCCAACCCAGGTACTCTTTGTACCTCCATGGCTGCCAGCCGATCTTCCAGATTTTTATACTTATCGTCCGCCGGAGGGTACTGCTGCTCAAAGTAATCTTCATCCTCTTCAGCCTCAGACTCGGAAGGTACCACAAATCCCTTTCCTTTACCAACCCCTTCATCAGATGTCGAGGGGAAATCCAGGACTCTCCTAGCTTGGTTCTCAAATCTTCTTCCCATAATGGCCACACCAATTCTTTTCTTTTTCTTCTTTTATTTTTCCTTTTCCTTCTCTAATAGTGTTTTAAGGTCCTCTTGACCCTTTGCCAAGGTAATGAGGAGTTGTTGGAATTGCGAATTCAGTGCTTGCAGATCTTTGACCGTCTGCTCTATATCCATCTTGCTGAAATAAACAGCAGAAAGATAAGGAAACCTGGTGTGAAGACCTGTTTATGCATATGATGAATGATATGTATTCATGTAATGCATTAAAGGATTCAGAAATTCAAGGTTGTTGCAAACAAAAAGAACACACGTCATATTAATAAGAAGAAATTTGTTAGTACATAAACGCCCCATGGGCAAAATATTACAAAATTCTTAATGTAAAAAGACGTTGCGCATCCTCTTTGGTGCGATGTAAGTGTTGAGATTCTGCTCTTCGTGGAGTCGACGGGTAAGTTCTAAAACCTTCTTCTCACTGGTGTAGAAGCTGGCTTCGAAAGTATTTCGTTCTTCCTTGAGTTGTATCTAACTCTTTTGCAATTCTTCCAATGATGTTGGCATGTCTGGATGTAGGAGGATGTATGGAACCTCTCCTTCTATAACAGGCTCTTTAATCACGGGGAGAATGTGGGGGTAAGGCATCATAAGACTCTGGGCGCGGGTTCGTACCCACTTGAGATAAGGCTCAAGGGGGATGGAATTCTTGTGCCCCAATGTCTTACTATCCACTTTGTTAGGCATCCTCCAAGCTCGGATAACCCTTTGTCGAAGTCCTTGAGTGTCGTTGTCAAGGTCAAAAACCAAGTCCAGAATCAGCATGTCATGAGGGCCATCCCTTCGGGCATACCCAAATTGTCTCAGAGCTAAACAGGGGTTGTAGGTAATGCCTCCCCTAATGCCAATTAGTGGGACATTAGGGAATTCCCCACAACGATCAATGATGATGACATTTTCTATGGACCGAGAACACCAATGAACATCAGAATGTGTAAGAGTCATCAATCGTTGTGACCACCTCAAGCCTTATTCCTTCTTCAAGACTGACTAGGGAAGGTAAGAAATAAACCACCTTGCTATAAGAGGAGTACAACATATGAGAACACCTCTTTTCCTTATTGTTCATGTGTGAAATGAGTGTAGGATGTCCCCAAGCAATGTAGGCACATGATTCTGAGATATGAAAATCTTGACAGCATTCACATCTATAAGCTGGTCAGGGTTTGGGAACAAGACCAATCCATAGATGAGAAGTGCTATAATCTCCTCAAAAGCTTGCAGATCTAGAGAATTCCAGCAGTCTTGTGCCTTCTCAAACAAAAACTTTGCCAAGAAACCCTTGACACCACTTCTGGTTTCCCAATGACCTTTGATATCAGATGGTTGCAAGTGTAAGGCTTGAGCAACATCTTCAGGCTTTGGTTCTCTTTCCGTACCGTTGTAGGGTAGTTGATGGAGAATAGGAATCCTCAGGAGTTGAGAAAATCCCTCCAAAGTAGGTACTAGTTGGTAATCAGGAAATGTAAAGCAATGGTGTAGGGGGTCAAAGAACTGGAAAAGGACTTTCACCATGTCTTCTTTAATGTTGGAGTTGACCAAGTTGAGAAGTCTTCCATGTCTTTCACTGAAGGGAGAATTCTCTGGAATCTTGGAAGTAAGCTCCTTGAGTTGAGGAGGGATCCTCACAAGGTTGACCTGAATAGTTTTTCTGCGGAGTGATTCCATTACCTACAAAACAGGAACAAAGATGAAGATCTAAACCCTTGAAATGGTTAGTGGATGCAAATGATGCTTTATGATGTTCATGATGTATGCACAAGTATATGTACAAACAAATCACACAAGTTCCTAGTTTCAGGTTTGCATGGGGTTTCATAGGTAAGTACCCTCTTGAAGTTAGTTGGCTCAACCTGTCCTATAAATAGTAACCGGGTTCTAAGGAGCTCAATATCACTGGATTATTTTCTGTGTTCATTGTTTCAGTTTATCCACTTAACTGGCGACCGGAATATTCCAAGAAAACAACCCTCAATGAGTGTAGTATCGAGTATCTACCAACTCCGGACTGCACCAAAGCCGGTCATCTCACTACCCCTAAAAAGGCCAAGATGGTCAAGTAAAGGTTCTAAGAGTTCATTAGTGCTTCACGACATCACTCAGCGGCCCCGTATTCTCTTTGATTGACTTAAAGGCTACCGGTACCCACAAATATGTCGCACTAATATAGTTATTGCTTCAACAATGTCGGTATACCCCGCACAGTTTCCACAACGTATTGCTATTTGCCTATGAATGTTTCCCAAAAATCCGGGTGGAGGATTCAAACCCAAACAAGAGAACCAAATGTAAAGCAATCAAAGCAAACAAGATAAGCATGTAAAGGTGATCTAAACCCTAAGGTTACTCCACTTTTCAAATATCCCTAGCAGAGTCGCCAGTTCTGTGATACGGTGGGAGAACTGACTTGAAGTTTTGCGTTTTGTGTTCGCAAATGTTTCGGTTTAGCAAGAGTCACCACCGACTTTTTATTTTATCCTAAGGAAAGGTCAAAAAGCACAGGAAAGACCTTTGAGATGTTTTCTTAGGTTCGGGGAGTAGATTATGAAAAGGGAAGGTGCAAGCACCCTTTTCATCCATGTTTATCCATGGGCTCTTAGTTACTTGTTTAGATCACTTGCTTTGCTTTTCCAATTGTTTGAAATGGTGCTTTGTGTGTGGTTTTGAAAATGTTTCGAAAAGAGGCCATCGTTGTGGCAACCTTTGTAATGATTCTTGTTTGAATATATACAAAGGTGTATTGTCTTTTGAAAAGATTTCAATGTTTGAAAGTTTGTTTTTGGGAAATGTTTTGAAATTGTGTTGTGAGGTGTATTTGAAAATAGCAAGGATATTTTACAAGTTTTTGATCAAGTAACTAAGAGTTGTCTACCCTATTTTACTCAAAGGTCTTTCCTACACATTTTTAACCCTTTTGACAGTGTTGTTTTACCATTGCATTCGGTAAACAACCTTGTATTAGGATGTTAAACGGGACAGGCGCGAGTCATCGTATTGACCATGATAGCAATTATGTTAAGTATTTTTAGAAAATTTTCCGAGGGACTAGATCATTTTGTTTAGGCAACCAAGATAGCGTCATCGAGGGACTATGATCTTTTGCTTTATTTTTGTTTTGTCAAAATACTCAACATGCATAACATGGCCAATTTTAAGGCAACAAGTGGATGAAACCCTAGGGATGCAAGTGTGTATGGTGTTATCATTTTCATGCATTTTTGTCTTTATATTAGTCAAGCTATTTGTTTGATTTTTGGATTTTTTGCATACAAACCCTAATCTCTAACCATGGCATAATTGAAAGCATAAATGCGTAAAAAATAAATCTACCACTATTACAACATGATTATGGGGAGGGGGATATAATTTTTGAATGGGGATTATTTGACAAGAAATTAAAACCCTAATTTTACTATTACATCCAAATTGAATCAATGGCATGAATAATAAATGAATAATATTTAAATAAATAAATTAAATAAATATACAAAATATTATGAATATGCAAAAATGTTTATGTTTATTTTTTATGTATGTAAAAAATATTTAATGCAAAAAGAAAGAAATAAAAAAGATTAATTTTTTTTTATTAAGGGTAAAACCCTAATTTTCTTTTAAGAATGTAGATATATTAAATATACTATTTATGTATATACAAAAAATAAAATATATTTAGAAAAAGTGTTATTTAAGTATAAATAATAATAAAAAATAAAAGTATAATATTTTCATGTTTTTATTCTCAAGTATTTATTAAATAAAATAAAAGTATGTATATATATATATTAATTATATTAGTTATGTATAATAAAAAATAAAATAAAATATATACAAGACAAAAATATATTTAGAATAATATTTTGAGTGTAAATAAAATAAAGAATAAAAATAAAAGTATAATGTTATTATATATTATCTTCAAGTTTTCAATAATTAAAAGTATATACTAATTAATCATTTTTATGTTAGAAAAAATAAAAATAAAATACAAAACAAATGTTAAAATTTATAAAAATATTTTTTGATATTTTTTATGTTTTGAAAAATAAGAAAATAAAATCAGAAATGAAAATAAAATGGAAAAATACAAAAGTATGAAGAAATGGGCCAGGGGGGTGTATTCAGCAAAAGGGGGGTGTCAATAGTGAGCCAGGACCAAGCCCAGCCCACCACAGTTCATCTTCAACCTCTGTCTTCAAAATTTCGCGTGTCCTGTACAAACACGAACAACCTGCATACGTGCTCTAATGCAAAAACACATAACATCAAAGTTGTAGAGTTTTCCAAGACGAATTCAACCATATAAAAAACTTGTCCCAACTCTAAAAGACCAGAGAGAATTTCTCTGGTCCTAAATCTTAACCTATTTTTTTCAGGATGTTCATGGACCAAATTCTCTTAGCATGCTTAACTAAAATGAAAACTGAGCATATGTACAACTTCATGGCTATGAATACTACATTTTTTATTCACAAACCTAAGCCTAACTATTCCTAAATAGAGAGATAGGAAGTTGATAAAAACCTGTTTCAGTTGAGATCGTGTATGACAATGTGGAGCTTTTCAATGAGGCCTGAGATGTTTGGGAGCTTGCTTGAACTTCCCTTGACCTTCTCCAATGCCTAGCTTGCCTTGAATGTGCTTGAACAAGCCTACAGAACTCAACCTGCACAAGCTGAAATCAAAAATGGCAAACCTTGTAAATGGAGTTACAGTTGGTGTTTAAAGGTTGGGATAGCTTAGATAGGTTGTATGGAAGGTGTTTGAACAGGTTTGGGACAAAATGCACGAGCAACTTGTGAGATAGAACTCAAGATGCAGATGTTGCCCTGTTTTGCCAATGGAAGGTGATTTTGTGCTATGGGAGGTTTCAAGACTCAAAGGCTCGTGTTTTAGGTTCAACACAATGTGTAAAAATTTTCTCAAAGGCTTGCACAAGTTGGTTCTATCTGATGTTCAAGTTATGTGAATTTGGACAAGTTTCTTGGTTATGAAGCAAAACATGAGAAGTGATGGAAGACAAGCCTGTACAGGCTATCTATCATCTTGAACACTATGCCCTTGGCCCCTTAAGTTTGTGGATTTTATTTGCTGCATAAGATATGGCTCAATGCTCAAGGATTCAGTTTTGACATAAAGCAAGATTTAAGCAAAAATGGTAATGTACCTTTTACCATTTTTGGATTAATCTAATGTGTAAACCTCTAATGACCAAAACAAAGCCTTAGACCAATGGATTTGAATTTAATTATTGAGTATGGAATGGTTTTGAGGCCTGTAATCTAGTGGAAAGCAAGCTGATTAGAGTTTGCAACTTGTATCAATATGAACATGCCATGGATAAAAAGTGAGTTTTTGCCAACTTCAAGCCTTCTTTTCTCCCTAACCACAAATGAGTTTGGAGAGTTCTTGGATATTTTTGAAATCTTGCAACATGCTCTACATTCCATCTTTGAAATGAAATTTGAGATTCCAAGTGGAACTATGTGAAAAATGGCCATGAAGATAGGTCAAAATCCTGCTTAAACTAGGGCAAAATTTCACTAAGTTAAAAGTTTCATGGACCCTTGTTCCAAAACTCATAACTTGAGATCCAAGCTTATTTTGGGAAAACTTTGTGAATCAAAGTTGTAGAATTTGTGGTGGACTACAACTTTCATGTTGTAAGTTTTGTTTGAATCCAATTGCATCATGGTGAAAATGTTGGGCAAAGTTAGAAAAAATTAAGAAAATTTCATAACTTAGAAAAATTCTAAGTTATGAAAATTTTCAACTTTAAACCCTAATTTGCAAAATTGGGCTTCTTGATGAATAAGTTTCATGTTTTGACACATCTTGATGAAAAATGACCCTTGGCACTTGATTTTGACCAAAAAGTCAAAGTTTGACTTTTCAGTGTACAGTCAAAATTTGATCAGTTGACTGAAAAATTCATCTGTCGATCCAATGCAATTGAGATCTTTTGAACCTTTTGAATAGGTCAAGATGATTCCATTGAGTCCTTGAATCCATGCTTGAACTCAATTTGCCATTGGCTAGGTCAAAAATCAGAAATTGCCCTTGTGCAGTCAAAACCCTAAAAATGACCATTTTGCCCTTTTGGTGATCTGAACAAATTTCTTGTGGAGTTGTGGTCCAAACTTAATCAAATGTTTCATATGAGTTTATAAGGTTGATGTGGGTCAAAATTTATGAGGTTTGACTGTAAATTGGCCACAGTTGACTTTTTCCCCAATACAGTTGATTTCTAGGTCAACTGTCCAATTGATTGGGCAAAAATTTGATTCAAGGCTTGAAACTTGGTATGGACAATATTATAAGTCCAACATGAAGTATGAAAGCCAATTTGACCATTAGAAGTCCAAAATTCCTTGTGCAAACTCAAACCCTAATTTAGGTCAACAGTGCAAGGAGATGGCTTGAGCAAAGCAAACCCTAGCTTGATCTTGAGGTCAAAGAGCCTTGTGATGAGAAATATTGAAAAATGAGAGGGCAAATTTTGGGGTATAACACCGTTGATCTGACGGCTGAACAGGACAAGGGTGAGTTCAAGCTACCTCCTTGTTTTCATGATAAGACTTTCTTTGAAGGCTCTTCCTTGCAGCTTCGCCGAGCTGAATCCTTGATGCTCGAAGATATGGACCGCCCAAGCAAAAGGGGTATGTTAGCCTAAGATGCTGGTGCTTTCATGAGGGTATTGGGAATGGTCATGGCACATGCCGAGGAAGACACCTCCCTGGAGGTCGAGTTGAGGAAGTCCCTGGCTAAGGTAGCGGTTCTCGAGGGGAAGCTCATTACAGCTAATGCTGCAAACAAGACGTCGGCGGAGAGCCTGGACAAGATGACCGAGGATCACAATACCCTTCTTCTAGAGAAGAAGTCCCTTGAGAATACGGCCGCTACCCTGAGGGAAGAGACGACTCCTGGAGAGGATGAGCCCAAAAAGTCCAGGGGTCTGAAGACCCGTGCAAAGTTGGTTGCTCTCCTCCAGTTGGCCGTGGATGATGGCCTGGCCAATGCTGAGGGAGCTTTCAAGAATCTTGTGGCGCAACTCAGAGTAGCGAATCCAGGCATGAAGTTGAATACAGCTGGGATGGGATTTCTCTATTATGTGGCGGACGGGAAGATCGTTGTGCCTGACTCTCTTGAGGTTGAATATGATGGATTGGTCGAGGAGCCTATCCAGGAGGACCGTGCTTGTCGGGAGGGGGGTCTCAGCCTATTGTTTGATTAGCTTGTTTCTTTCTTTTGCTTCGGCTTTCATGCCGTATTATTGTAATTTTCTTCAGGGGCTCTGCCGGTTTCAATGTAATTTTCAAACAATTATGGTCCTTATGGCCACAAGCTCGTTTATTTGAATGGGGGCCCTGAGCCTCCCTTATGTAATATTTTGTACAATTTTGGCCCTTGTGGTTTTCTTTTTAAAATTTCTGACCGTAGTGGTCGTTCGTTTTAATCTTCATTGTAACACCCCATTTTCCCATATGAATATTTATAATGAAATATACGACAAATGCATCAGAGTTCACAATGGGATGCCACATAAATCATAAAATCCATAAAGTTCTCAAAATACTTTATTACTTCGTGTATCTAAAAATGGTTATTCGGCAGCGGAAAATTAACATAAAAGTAGTTCATTGACATTCTATCCTTAACAACAATTCAAATCCACAATACGTGGTCCATCATAAGTTTAAAAGAAAATGTGCAACATTTGAAATCATGCAAAACATAATGAAAATCCAAAATCTCGTGTTCATATCAGAGTGACTCCTAAGACTCGATCTGGTAACATCACTTTAAGCACTACTAGGATACCTTATTATCTTTACTCCCTAAGAGTACAGACACAACAACACAAAAAGGGGTGAGAATTTCATTCAATAATTACACGGTGAAATAAAACATGCTAAGGAGTAGTAAATCACAACATACAGAAAATTCATCACAAACAACCATCATCACATCATACAACATCAATTCAGTGTTTATGCAATGCAATAGTCCTACATCAACATGCATGTGGTACCATTAAGGCATAAGCCTTCAAATCAATACTAATTGGGCAATAACAGAGCATAAGCCCTCAACACAACGCCAATCCAGGCCAACATCAGGACACACGCCCTCATCCATGAATGCATGCAACATGAACATGCAACAACTTGAAATCATACAACCACTGGGCATAAACCTTCATCACCGTGGCAATTTAAGCCATACGCATCATCCTCATCATAATCACCAACATTGCCTCATACCGGCATCATCAGGAAAAGAACATCACAAGAAAATAACCCACAGTTTTAGTATAATAACAGGGAATAATTCCTATTTTAACTTAGTTACTAGAATTATCCTTCTAAATCTTCATTTTATTCTAACTACTTCAAGTTTATTGTAATAGCTATCTAACGCTTTGAACGACGCATCAAACTGAGTTACGGTTCAAAAGTTATGGTCGTTACAAAAACTGTCAAAAATTGGGCTTCCCCCGGGTTAGGTTGCATCGACCCTTACATCGACCGCTCCTGGCTTTTGCGTCGACCGCCCCTGCTGTTGGTGTTTTCCGCTCACTCTTGTTGTTTGCATCGACCGCTTCCCTGTTTGTATCGACGCAAACTGTTAAATTCTGAGTTTTTCTACGATTTTTCTGCGATTTCACTAAATTTTGGGTCCTAAGACATCATCTATTCATAGGAATTCATTATCCATTATCATCCTATGTTTCTACATCAATTATACATCATTTGGGCATTATTATTCATCTTATATTTTATCAAATCCTCATCCAAAATCCTCAAATCCTAATTCTCATTACTTATAGGTTCTAGATTGGGGTTTTATGCAACAATCATCATAACAATGCAATCACAACAAAAATCACAACATAGCATCACAGCTTCATGTATAATCATATACAACACATCAATTCAATCAAACCAAACAAATTATGCATCAATCATATAAAACAACCTAAGAGGGAAAGAAACCCTCACTATCCTCTCATGTAAGATCACCAATTAGAGAATCCATTCACCCCCTTACCTTATGATTATTGTTAGCTTTCGATTCCTCTTCTCGTTCTACGAATTCCTCTTTGCCTCCATGTATCCTTGTGCCCTAGCTTCTCCTTTGCTCTTCTCCCAATATCTCGATCGTACCAAATGATCGCACATTTCTCTTTTCCCTTAGTTATCACAAGGACCCTTAATATCTTCCTCAATTGCCCTCACTTAGCATTATACCATTTACCATCATGCCCTCACTCTTTCTACTAATTACCATCTTGTCCTTATTTTCTCGATACTTTTATTATTCTATTATTCTAATTACTTAGATCCAAATAATTTCAATTAATCACTATTAAATCTAAATAATTCTAAAATAATTATTTAAATTCCAAACCTTCTTACTAACTCATCCTACACCACATAACTCATCATCTTAAACACCTTATTCATCAAATCATCGCTATTTGTATCATAATTGTATCATAATTGCATCACGAATACATATCATATACTGTCACAAGGACTCACGCAAGACACCAAAACATCATAAATAAGCATCAAAACACCATCTACTTCACATAGACTCATATAATCATACTAAACTAATTAATTAAATAATTAATCTAAAATTCAGGGTGTTACGTTCATCATTTAAGTGTTTCTAACTTTGTTTCGTGCATGGTTTATTAATTATTTGTTATGGAACATTTGCATATCTTGTATGCTCGTCTAATTGAGATGTTTTAATTTGATTAGGAGTTTTGGGGGTTTGCCCGTTAGTTTTTTGAGTTCGCCAGTGTGGGGAGACTGGTCAAACGGCCAGGGTAATTTCTGGGCGTGGGCCGAAACTTAAGACTCATTTTGAGGGCCCGAGATCGGCAGCATGAACTTCCCATCGTGAGTTGGGTGTTCTGCCATCGTGATACGATGATGGTGGAGCTCGTTTGAGTTTTCCACGTCGGGCTAAGAATCTGCTCATCAAAAGAGTGGAGACTTGCCTCTTTGTTTAATTTTAAGTGTCATGCTTGTACCTGGGCATGCGCATATGGTCGAGCAAGGTGTTTTTGTTGTTTCGATAAAGCATGTTGATAGTATCAGTGTCTTAATTATAATATTGCCTTAGTTTTTAGGCGTTCGAAGGTCGAGCAAGTTGTTCCCCGTGTAGGTTTTCCAGATAGTAGGCTCCGTTCCTCGTTTTTGCATGAGAGCGATATGGGCCTTCCCAATTCGCGACGAGCTTGTCTTCACGAGAATATTTGTGATTTCTCTTTAGGACTAGGCTACCGACTTTAAATTCTCATTGTATGACTTTGGCATCGTATCGTATGGCGATTTTTTTTATTTCAGAGAGGATTCTCATAAGGCCGCTCCTGTTCGGATCTCCTCGACAAGGTCGAGCTCATCCCTCAATGAAACATCCTTCATTTATTTGTCGAGAGGAGCATCAGTCCGTCTGGATGGCTCTCTGATCTTGATTGGGATGACGACCTCGGTTCCATATGCTAATCGAAAGGGAGTCTCCCCGGTGGATGAGTGAGTTGTCTTCGGTAGGCCCAAAGTACACCGTGTAACTCCTCGACCTATATCTTTTTGGTTTCGTCCAATCTTTGCCTAAGGCCTCTTAGGATCACCATGTTTGAAGATTCAACTTGCCCGTTTATCTGCAGGTGTTCGACAAAGGCGAAGTGTTGGATGATGCCTAACTTGGTAACAAATTTCTGGAAGTTTATATCCGTGAAATGCGTCTCTATGTCGGTGACAATCTCTTGTGGAATGCCAAACCGAGCAAGAATGTTTCTTTTGTAAAAATAGAGAATATTTTGTGCCGTGATTTTGGATACTGCTTCTGCTTCTATCCATTTTGTGAAGTAGTCCACGACCACTATCAGATATTTGTTCTGATTTGATCCTACGAAAAATGTTTTGAGGAGATCTAGACCCCACCATGCGAAGGGCCATGGGGAAGAGAGATATTTGAGCTCGTTTGGAGGTGCTAGATACATGTCTCTGTGGCATTAGAATTTGTCGCACTTCTTTACGTGATCTTTAGCATCATGTTGCATGGTGTGCCAATAATATCATGTCCACAATGATTTTCTAGCAAGGGATCTTCCGCCCAAGTGTTGGCCATTGATTGTAGGCTACTTCATTCTGATCGACGCATTTGAGGAGGAGGATGGAAAATCCCCTTCTGTACAATCTACCTTCGACCAAGATGTAGGAGAAAGCTATTCGCCTGACCGTGCTAGCTTCATTCTAATCGGTTGGTAATTCTCTTTTTGTGAGGTAGTTGTGTATCGGGGTCATCCAACAGTCGTTGTCTCCTATGGCATACACGTCTAGAGTTGAGAAGGGTTTTTCAATGCTCGGTTGAGGAAGAATTTCCTGTATTACCGATTTGTTTCCCCATTTCTTCTTTGTTCTCGCTAGTTTTGATAATATATCCGCTCGGGTGTTGTGTTCATAGGGAACGTGTTATACGTTTTTGACCTAGTATTCTCCCCGTACCTTAGATGCCACGAGCTGGGAGTCTGTGAAGATTTTCATCTCTTCGACACCTAGATCTTTGTCCAGGTGCAACCCCACTAGAAATTTTTCATACTCAGCCTTGTTGTTTGAGGTCGGGAAAGACAGTGTGAGGGAGACTTCGATCATAATTCCCTCTTTGTTCTCCAGGATAATGCATTCTATTCTTCCTGTCAAACTGGAAGCTCCATCAACGAAGACGGTCCACCTGTGCGTCCCGCTCGAGGAGGCTTGTGAAGTCATCTCGGCCACAAAGTCAACCAGTACTTGAGCCTTAAGGGCTTTCCTGATTTCATATTTGATGTCGAACTCAAAGAGCTCTAACGACTAATTAAGCATTATGTCTGCTATGTCCGATCGTCCGAGAAACTGCTTTATTGGTTGCTCTGTCTGGATAATAGTTATGTGGGCCAAGAAATAGTGTCTCGGCCTCCTCGCTGCATTGATGAGTGCCAAGGCTACTTTTTCTATCTGCCGATATCTTACTTCAGGGCCTTGTAAGGCTTTTATCGTGAAGTAGATGGGTTTTTTCCCCTTAGGTGTTTCTCAAATGACGGCGGCACTTACGACCTCGATGCTATAGCCAGATAGAGATAGAGGACTTCTTCCTTCTCTGGTCATGAAAAGACCGGTGGTTGCAAAAGTGCTTGTTTGAAGTGGACAAGGGCGTTTTCACACTCCTTGGTTCACTCGAAGGCTGCTTCTTTGCAGAGAAGTTTGAAGAGAGGGAGTGCATGTTGGGCTGATTTTGCCACGAAACGAGACAATGAGGTGAGAATCCAATTTAGGATTTGAATAGTTTTCTTTGAGTTTGGCGTTGGAAAATCAGAAAATGCTTGGCATTTGTCAGGGTTGGCTTCGATCCGTCGTTCTGTTAGGTAGAAACCAAGGAATTTGCCTGCCCACACGCCGAAGGTGCATTTTTTGGGTTGAATCACATTATGCACTTTCTTGCCTGCTCGAAGACTTTATTTAGGTGGAGAGCATGATTGAATTCCTTTTTATATTTGACGATCATATCGGTCATGTATACCTTGAGCATGTCTCATATTTCTCCTCGAAAGACTTTGTTCATCATTTGTTGGTATGTAGTGTCAACGTTCTTTAGACCGAAGGGGATTACGTTGTAGTAATATTTTCCCGACTTAGTCATGAAGGTCGTGTACTTTTTGTCCATTTTGGCCATGGGAATCTGGTTGTATCCAAAATATGCGTCCATGAACAAAAGTAGTTTAAAACTCATGGAGTTATCAACTAATTTGTCAATATTGGGGAGGGGATAAGCATCTTTCGGGCAAGCTCGGTTGAGATCGGTATAATCAATGCATATGCACTATTTTCCATTACTCTTTTTTACAAGAACTACATTTGAAAGCCAGGTTGTATGTTGGGCTTCAGAAATAAAATTCGCCTCTAAGAGGTCTTTTACAGCCTGCTCGACAACCTCCATTTTTTCCGGGGACTGTCGGCTCCTACGCTGATAAACTACCTTGATGGCAGGGTCTATTGTTAAATGATAGCAATCTATCTCTGGGTCTAAGTCGAGCATCTCCGCTGTGCTCCAGGCGAACAAGTCTGTTGTGATACGGTGGGAGAACTGACTTGGTTGTTTTGCATTTGATCACAAATATTGCGGTTAGCAAGAGTAGCCACCGACTTTTCTTTTATCCAAAAGGAAAGGTGAAAAAGCATAGGAAAGACCTTTCAGATTGTTTCTTTGGTTCAGGGGGGGGGGGGGTAGATTATGAAAATGGAAGGTATTAGCACCCTTTTCATCCATGGTTTTCCATGGGCTCTTAGTTACTTGCTAGATCATTTGCTTTTGTTTGAAAAATGTGCTTTTGTGTAGTTTTTGAAAGTATTTTGTAAAGATGCCTTTGTTTAGGTAAACTTTGTAATGATTCTCGTTCGTAAGAATGTATACAAAGTGTTTGATCTTTTGAAATTTTTTCCAAGTTTGAAAGATGTTTTTGAAAGTGTTGGTGCTTGTTTTGAAAATAGCAAGGATGTTTTTGTCTTGAAATTGAGCAATTAACTAGGAACATTCTACCTGCTAAAAAAGTCTTTCATGTTTATTTCCTCTTTTCTTTAACATTGTTATCTTACCATTGATTTGGTAAATAACCCTATCTTTGGATGTAAAAGGGACGGGCAAGGATCATCGTATAAACATTGTTAGCAATGTTGTAAGATATCTTAGCATTTTTTAGGGACTAAGATCATTTTGAAAGGCAACATGGATAGCGTCATCGAGGGACTATGATCTTATATTTTTTGCTCGTTTTTGCTAAGATACCTCACATGCATAACATGACCATTTTTGTAAGGCAACCAAATGGATTTACCCTAAGGGTGTTTGTGTGCAAGTGTATTAATTTACATGCTTGATTTGTCTTTGATTAGGGTTTGCTAATTGTTGGTTTTAATCTTTCCATACAAAACCTTAATTACTAGCATTTATGTATAAAGCATTTAAATTGCGGAAAATAAAAATACTAAGCTATTACATGATTTAGGAGAGGGGGTGTACAAATTACAAGTGGAGAATTGCAAGAAATTAAATCTAAATAATTATTACAACCATATTGAATTTGAATAAATGTACAAAATAAAGATAAAATGCAAAAATATAAAATGTAAGAAGAAATATGATTTTTGTTTGTTTTTTTCATGAAAAGGTTTTTTTGACCTAATTAATTAAAATAAAATAATTAACTTAAAATAAGAAAATTAATATTAAGCTAGTAAAATTAATTTAAAGAAAACAAGTTTTTTAGGGTTTTGGTGAATTTAATTAAATTAGTAAATAAAAATAATTAAATAAAAATCATAAATTCTAAATTTATTTTAATTTACAAAATAATATAATAATAATTAAAATTAAATTATCTAAGTATTTAAAAAAAAAGAAATTAATTTATTAAAGAAAATGTTTTTGTTCTTTTGTTTTTGTGAAGAAAAATAAACTAAATAAATATAAATAATAAAATATAAATATTTTTAGATTTTTTATTAATGAAAATAATAATAATAATAGTAATAATAATAATAAAAGATGAAATAAAATAAAAATATAAAATTAAAGTCAGGGAGGTTAAAAATGAATTTGGAGGTTTATTAGCAAAAATAGTTTTCTGAATCTGGCCCAAAATAAAGTTTTTGTTTAGAAATCAGAAAAATAAAAAAAAGGGATATGGGCTGTGCGGTATGAGCAAACAGGGGGGTTAGGTTGAGCAAAAAATGAAAAGCCCAGGAGGGGAAGGCCCATGCGCGCTGGAAGGATAAAAAAATGTAAGAAAAAGAGAGAAAAAGCAAAAGGCAGCGCGATGAGGTTCGAACCCATTACCTCTTGGTTACCAGCGCGCTGCTTTACCACTGGGGTGGCTATACATCAGTTAATATAACTGAAATGATAAATATATAATGTAAAACGAGCCCTGAACACACTTCATCTTCAACCTCCAGCCGGACCACCTGTAACTTCACCATTTCTCAACAAAAATGGAAAATGCAAACATGAAAGTTGTTCCATTTTTCATACGAATCCAACCATATAAATATCATAAACTATAAATCAAAGATGAATGAGAATTTTTAAAAGTACCAAATCCTGACCTAATTATTTTCAGAGGTTCAGATTCAAAATTCTAACTACTTAAGCAATAATAATGAAATCTAAGGACATGGTTAGCTTCAGAACAATGATATCTACATTTCTTATTCACAAATAAACCATTAATGATGCTTGTATGAAGAGTTCCAAGTTAAGGAAACCTACCTCAAAACTGGAACTCGTATTCTGAGTTTGAGCACTCCTCAAGGTGTTATGATGATCAGAATAGCTCCACTGAGGTCCCACGAAGCTAATGCAATGTTTAGTTTGTACTGGAGATGGCTGAATCATGCTGGAGAAGTCCAAGTGCAAAGCTCTGTTTTTGAAAATGGAAGATGGTGTTAATGGTGTTACAGTCTTGTAACAGGGTGTGGGATGAGTTCAAAATGATGTTTATAAGCTTTAAGAACCAAAAGGCTTGAAAACGCACGGGGGAGATGTGAGTTTCAATTTTTTGGTCAGGTTATGCAAGAATGGAAGTATGTGTTACAACTGTGAGTTCTTGAGAGTTTTTGGGCTTGAGTATGCATGTATTTTCTTGCAAATGACTTGTGTTTATGGAAAAGGTTGGAGAGCTATTGCACAAAAGATTTCTGAGTTATAGGGTTATGGCTCAATTGCTTGATTTTGAAGAAAAGTGAAAAAAAATATGGTTTCAAGGAAGCAAGTACAAGCATGTAGGGTAGTTGCCAACTTTAAACAAGCTCATCTGACTTTGTAGAGGAAGCTTGTGCAAAAGGAACAAGTGCAAAGCTCAATGCAAGTTGACTTTGCATAAATCTTGCTTTATGTAAATGGCAATGGTGCCTCTGTGCCATCAATGGAAAATTTACTTGGATAAAGCTTGAATCAAGTGGATATTAGCTCAAAAGCAATTGTAATATTATGATTATGGAGATATCTTGAGGTTTAGAAGCCTGTAAAGCAAGATTGTGCAACATAGTTTTGAAATTTGAATTTTGTTCATCACAAAATTTGCCTTGTAAAACAACTTAAAACCCCAACTTCTGACCTTCGATTCTCCTTTCTCACAAATGATCTCAAGGAGTTATTAGACATTTTGGAAAGCTTGTAATGTGCTCTACAACCCCTATTTGAATCACTTTTTCAAAATCCAAAGGGAACTATGTGAAACTTGGGTCAGAAGTTAGGTCAAAATCCTGACCTAAAATGTTCAAAATTTCACTGTGTTTTAGTTTCATGACCATGACTTCATGGATAAATAACTTGAGATCCAAGCATTTATAGGAGAACTTGTGTAAATAAATGTTGTAGACCTCATGGAGATCTACAACTTTCATGTTGAAAGTTTCTTTTGAATCATCTTGCATCATGGTGAAAAATTGGCTCAAAGTTGTGAAAAAATATGAAGTTTTCAACACTTAGAAAAATTTCTAAGTTTGGAAACTTCGACTTTTCAAAATAAAATCTTGACTTTTTGATTTCTTTATGAACAAGTTTCATATTTTTACATGTTTTGATGAATTTTGATTTTTGACACTTGATTTTGACCAAAAAGTCAAAGTTTGACTTTTCAGTGTACAGTTGACTTTTGATCAGTTGACTGGAAAATCAATTATCAATCAATTGATCTTGAGGGATGTTTTGAGTCATGTCATTAGGTAAAAATGATGTGATTGAACTCTTGAGATCATGCTTCAAACCAATTAACCATTTGCTAGGTCAAAAATAAAAAATTGCCCTTCCTCAGTCAAAACCCAAATTTTAACCGTTTTGCCCTTTTGATGATATGATCAAACTTCTTGAGGAATTATGGTCCAAACTTGATCAAATGACATATATGAGTTCACAATGTTGATATGGATAAAAAATTATGAAGTTTGACTGTAAATTGACCACAATTGACTTTTTTCCCCAATATAGTTGATTTTTAGGTCAACTGCTCAATTGACTGAGCAAAAATGTGATCCAAGAGTTGAAACTTGACATGAGCAATCTTGGGGGTCCATAATGATCCATGAAAGTCATATGAGGCATTAAAAGTTCCATTATCCTTGTGCAATCTCAAACCCTAATTTCAGTCATCAGTGCTTAAGGAGGTGTCTTGAGCTGATCAAACCCTTGTGCAGTCTTGAACCAAAGGAGATCTTGTGAGAAAATATTTGATAAATGAGAGGGCAAATTTTTGGGTACAACATCTGCATTCTCCCTAAGGCATGCCTTCAACTGTATTTTGGCCAAGTCGAGGAGGTCCACACCGATCTTGACTCCTCTGGATGGACCGTCGCCCAAGGGGATGATTTCGAACTCCCCATCTGGGATTGGGCGCATAGGGTGCGCGGCCTCCTTGCTCGGTGAAGAGGAAGAACTTTCAGTGTCCAGTAAGGGATCTTTCCCCTTCTTTCTCTTCTCTCTAAGATCCTCCTTTGTGCAGTCTAGATGTCCCCGTGAAGGGTGGCGACAAGTCCATGCTCGGTGTAATACTTCATTTTTAGGTGCATTGTGGAGGGCACCGTTATCAAATCTCCAGGGTGGGCCTCCCAAATATGCACTGATATAATGAAGGGAAGTCCACCACGAGGAACTGCGTCTTGATCGACCTGGATGTCTCTGCTTCCCCGAATGTCACTATCAGTTCGACATACCCCTAAGGCTTAGTGACAGATCCGTGGAATATCTGGAGGTCGGAGCCAATATACAGGGTCGGGTGGGTCATATTCAGCTGTAGAGTGGAGAATAACTTGGAGTATATTATGTCCCCCAAGCTGCCTTAGTCGACCAAGATTCTCCTAACGTCGAAGTTGGCCATTCGTGCTTTCACGAGCAGAGGAATACTGGAGTTGAGGGTTCCTCTGGGAAATTATTCTTTGTAGAATGCAATGGAGATGAAGCTCCCCCAGGCTTTTTCGAGCGTGGCATTCTTCTATGAACTGGAATCAATGAGTTTCTCGAATTTCCTCTTGACCGAGCCCATAGTTCACTTGTTGGAGCCTCCTCTGGATATGACCATGGTCGTTGGAAATGTCTCCCAATGGATATGGGTCGCAAAGTATAGAGGGACTTCATCCATGTTAGGGAAGTAGAGGTCTCCGGTCCTGTTGATGCTTAGGACGACGGGCCTGAGGCTCACGTCAGGGGAGCGCTTCTCATTTTCTACATTCTTGGACTCTTGAGAGTATTTGTGGGCACTCTCTTTCTTGTTGTATTGTTTGAGATGCCCATCCCGAATGCGTATCTCAATGGCATCCTTTAGGTGGATGCAGCCGTCAGTGTTGTGCCCGTGACTTTTGTGGAACTGTAGTATTTTCTTGCGTACCCCAGCTTGCATGAACTCTGAGTTAGCATATTCTGTTAGAGTCCGTTCGTGCGAAGCATTGAGGGGGGTGTAGTCGTGGAAGCGACCAGCTGGCTCCCGGTAGTCTTTAGAATCCTTGGATTTGTCCTCCCTCTTCTTTTCTCCTCCCCGACGGGATGTCGAGGGCTCATCATTCTTTTAGAATTTCGCATTCTTCCTATGCCGCGAGTCCTTCGTGTTGTTAGTTTCCTCCTTCTCTTCGTACTGGATGTACGCCCATGCTTTGAGCAGGAGGGCATCCAGGGTGGCCGGTGATTCGATGTCAACTGCTTTGGCAAAGTCGTTGCGCGGACGGAGCCTGTGCTTGAGGAGATACTTTTTTATGCCGCCGGTTGTAGATACATGTACAACTTCCTTGGTGAAGCGCTCGATATATGCTCGGAGGGATTCGTCTCTCCCTTGGATAATTACCTCCAAATATGCTTCTGACTTAGAATATCGGTGAGATGCTGTGAAGTGCCTGGAAAATTGTCTTCCTAGATTCTTCCATGACGTGATGGATTCCTCTGGAAGGCTCTTGTACCAGGTCATAGCTCCTTTCCTGAGCGTTATAGAAAAAAGCCGACATTTAATTGCTCCATGAACCCCCCTGTTGTTGTACCCCAAAATTCACCATCTTCATTTTAAACCTAATTGGATTATAGTTCATTAACATATGCATACATGTGTGTCATTGGCTCTATGCTCATGGAATCGAGGTATTTCTTTGCAAGAAAAAGTTATGAAAATTGTCTGTTCTGTTAAGCAGCACTGCGAAGCAGAACTCAGGGTTTTCTGCATTTTAATGCAACTCACATGTTTTCCAAGATATCCAATCAACAACCAAGCAATTCATTAACATGTTAAGATCTTATGTGTTTCAGCATGCTCTGAATTGTGCATAAAGTCAAGTGTTTTAATTGATTTGAGACCGTGCAGACAGAAATTCAGTATTGCATGTTTTGAGCTCAAAAATTTGTAACTCGAATTCATAAAATGGTTTAGGATTAATTCTTATGTCATTAGAACCGTCTTGAAGTGTTCTTCATTTCATCTGTTCATGTCGAAGGCTAATTTTGTGAGGAAGATTTTCTAAAGCGCAAAATACTTGAATTACGGTATACGATGGATTTACCGTTTATCTGGTTTTCTGATGCTTAAAAATTCATAACTTCTGACTAAAGTATTATTTTTGAGTTTATGTTGGAGCATTTGAATCTTATTTTTATTTCCTCCAACTTTCGTGTTCGGCTCGAGAGCCAACTCTTTGAGGAAGATCTCTGAATGCGCAAGTACTTTGAATTTATAAAAGTTATTTTGTGGATGTTCAAAAATTCATAACTTTCGCCTGGATCGTTGTTTTGAGCCCTTTTTGGAAGAAAAATCCATCTTGATTTTTTTTCTTCGATTCGTATGTTCAGGTTGAAGGCTGATTATTTATGGAAAGTCCCCAGAATTATGGATTACCAGAGAAATTTATTATACTGAACCGGAATTTTAATTCACCATTTTCTGAATTACAAGAATCATAACTTCTTCTATTTTGATCGTATCGAGGCGATTCTTTCGGAATAATTTCATAAATGATTTCAGCTACAAATTTGCTCCAGACCCCGAGTTCATATTTTGATCAGAGGATTTTCATTCGTGGCGTTCTTTCAAAATTGAATGGTGAAATTAATTGAGAAAAATCTGCATTAGCTAACTCTGCTCTGCATCTGTGCATCTTCAAAAATTCATAACTTTCTCATCGTTTATCCTATGAGTATGTTCTTTCAGTATTGCGTCACAAATTTTGCAATCTTTGATTTTGATGTTGAGCTAGACTCGATATTTTTCATCGATGATGACATGGCATTTTGTACTCGCGTTGGATATTAAATTTGATGACACTGACAAAACAAGGCCCAATTCAAGTTCAAATCCAAAGTCCAATTGGAGGGAGAATGTATTCAAAAAATAAGAATTTCTATCATAACCACTCTAAAAAAACACCTCACAAATCTATCTCTATTCTCTCAAGGCTCAAACACATTTCACTTTGAATTTTTCTCAAGAACACCAACAATATTCAACAATCTCAAAGTCAAAAAAATCACAAAACCTCAAATCTCCTCCTCTCTTTCTCCGATTCGCCACCTCTTAGCTTGTCACCACCACCAGCGACTGATTCCGACCGATGCTGACCGGACCGAAGTCGCGGCCAGCTCTGCCTCCCATCGCTGCCATTAGCACAACTCCCTCCCTTCCGTTACGACCGCGATCGCGGTGGTTCTCCCTCCTCTAATTAATTTTCCGGTGAATCCTTCCTTGCTCCAGTTGATTTTCCAGGGACATTATCTCTTCATCCAATTCAATTTTCTGGTAAACTCTTGAATCCGCGTTGTTGTGTTTGCTTACATGATTGTTTTGTGAAATAGCATGTGAATTGAATTGGTATAAGCATGAGATAATTGATTTTGTGGTTGATGTTTGGAATTGAGTTGATAAACATGTAGTAAATTGAATTCTTGAGAAAAAGCATGAGTTGAATTTCTTGAAGATTACATGTTTGATTAAATGCTTGAACCAAATTGATTGAATTTTGAGCATATTTTCATGAGTTAAGTTGTTGTGTGAATTTAATTCTTTAATTGGTGAATATAAATAATTCATGTGATTCTTGAATTTGTTGAAATATTGAAAAGAGGCATAGGTTGAACAATTGCATAATTGATGTGAATTTTGTTTTCGATTCGGTAAAAATTGTTGAAATCTTGAATACCAAATTATAAGTTCACATGTTAATTATGGAATTGTTGTTGCGATGTTATTGTGTAATCATGTGTTGATATAATTTCTAATTCATTTTGCGAAAAAAATCTCATTTTTGATGTAAAAGTTTCGAATTCGGAAATTAAATCAACACTTGATTTGTGGATTAATTCAATCTTTTAGACATAATTTTGAGCATAAGGTTGCACTTGGTTAATGGTTAATGCTCAAGACATTTGGTTTTGATGTTTGGACGATATTTATGCCAAGTTTCCTTGGTTTCAGATTGGAATTCTGCTCGGTTTGAGTTTTTACAGTGGGGCTGCCCGGAATAGTAAGTAGTACTGGCACTTGGATTTAATTCTCGATTTCGGTTTCTTTGAGCTTGTTGGTACGTTTGTAGCTACCGGTGCAATTTTGAGCCGATTCTGTTCTGACTTTTCGGGCGCATTTATTTTTGCATATAGTGTTGTCTGGTATATTTTATGGGAAGTACCTTGTGTTCTTGCATCTATATGATGTATGTTTGTATTCCATTGGTCGATTGTTAGACATTGTCATTGACTTGGCACGATATCAATGTGTTCTACGGTCTATTTTATGTTATGTGCGTGGTGCTTCCCGGGTTTTCATTTTTGTCGTTGCGATACACCTTTGCATCTCATTTCTTCATGTTTTGACCATTTTTTGATTTGCGATGTGAATATGCAACTTTAATTCTTCTTCCTCGTTATTTCTAACATTTTTGGTGGCTTGTGAAAGGTACATTGAGGATACTTTTTATCGGTTACCTAATCTTGGTAAATCAATATGCCACTTTAATTGTGGATCACATATGTGTCCGATGCATTTAGCTGTTGACTCTCATTGTTATGAGAAATATGCATTGCTTGTTTTTGTCTGGATATATACTTTGTGCAGGTGTTCTGTTTGATATGAGGATGTGTTCGACGCATATGCCACATGATATACTTTGATGCTTATGTCGAGCGTACGATTTATGACCATTTCATTTGTTGATGCTAGCTTGCTCGAAGTTTTCCGAAGTATTTCTGCTTTTGCTTGCTTGCTGTATAATAGATATTTTATCTGTTTAGTATTACACTGTTTTCAGTTTCTCTTTCCTCATTTTACCGCTTTCATGATGCCATGAGAAGCAGGAATAGAGATGCATGCTTTACTTCTTTCCTTGCCACGAGAAGTAGGACAAGTGGGAGTCGCTGTTTAAAAGCCTATAGCAGGAAATTTCTACTTGTTATTGTTTATCATTTTGTGTGTTTATAGTTGTGCCAAAGACCTCAAAAGAGACGTCCCATTCCTATTCCCGACTGATAAGTCCTCAAAAGGAGTCAAGGCGAGCAGAGGGTCTACAATCGACCCCGCCATTTCTAGTCTGTGTCATTCGTAGCTCGCGTCGTGCATTGATGCTTCAAATCGTGCTACTTCTGTTATCGAGTCGGTCAAGTGGAATACATGGATCTATAACCAATCCCCCATGTTTTGTCTTGAGCTCACGTCGGGCGACGTTGAGGCTCCGTGTTTATTCATATTGTCTTCTATCTCCTACCTCGATTCTCGATATCTTAGTTAGGTGCTTAATGGCCTTGGACATTCACTTCCCCCACTCTATACTTCTTGCCTTGGTATCATGATACCTTGGTTAAGAGTAGCTTTCATGACCCCTTCTTTCCTAGATGAGATATCTATGGTCCGGAACTCCCTTCTTTTACCTACCTCAATGATTCGATATCTTGGTTAGGCCTTTTAACTTGAGCTAGTGTGCACTGCTCATGACATGTGTGTGCTCTCTTGAGCTTGTTAATTGCTTGTTTGCTTTTCATCCTTATACATACTATGTTCCCTTATGTTTTGAACCATTGTATACTCCCTTAAGATTCACTTGTTTCGTTTCTGATGCAAGTTAGACATTAGGATTGTAATCCATGCATGCTAACATAGGTAGAGATTTCCCTTTCAAACTCAACCTTAGGACCATCGTTGTATGACAACATTAAGGATAAATCTAGATAGTCTCTATTGTACCCAAAAAATTTCCCTCCCATTTCTCAAGATATTTCCCACAAAGATCTTCAACGATTCAAGCTTGCACAAGTATTGACTAGATCAAGCCATCTCCTCAACACTGATGCCTCAAATTAGGGTTTGAGTTTGCACAAATAAAATTGGACTTCTAATATTTCAAATGAATTTCATGGATCATTATAGACCCTCAAGATTTCTCCTGTCAAGTTTCAAGTCTTGGATCCCAAAATTGCTCAATCAATTGATCAGATGGCCTAAAAATCAATTGTATTGGAAAAAAGTCAAATATGGTCAACCTACAGTCAAATTTTAAGATTTTTGACCAATATCAACATTTTGAAGTCATATGTGTCATTTGATCAAGATTGGATGATAATTCTCCAAGAAAACTGTTTAAATCATTAAAAGGGCAAAATGGTCAAAATTAGGGTTTTGACTAAGAATGACCAATCTTTGACTTTTGACCTAGTACGTGACTTATTGGTTCGAAACATGATCTCAAGGATTCAAGTACATCATTTTGACCTAATCACATATTTCAATTCATCTCCCAAGTGTTTACCGTGGTTTTTGGTAAACAACCACTGATCCTCCAAAAAGGAAAGTCCTTTTGGTTACTCGCGGGATCGATCAGATTGATCCCAGAACATATGCTAATTTTTATGTTGGTTTGATGTGAAAATTGATATCTAGGAAGAACACACATTCGACCAAGGATATTGTGTTTATGGTTTTGGAAAGTAAGAAGGTAACTAGAAATGCAGGTAAAGATGTAGAAATGTAAACTCTGTAAAAGAAGATTAAAGTAATGTAAAAAGACTTTATTAATAAAAAATGGTGTTTCCAATGTACATTCTCAGTTATTCTTTCACACACAGCGGGTACTTGAATAATATTGAGTAACTAGCACAATAGGTTGAACACACGGAAACTCTACACAAACTTCCTAGTTTTATACTAAAATTATGTAACTGTCGAGGGTGGCTTTGCTTCTAGGATAAAGACAAGTGTCTTCTGCATGTCCCTCGACCTCTATCTTCCTGCCACGTCGCTTTCCCTTAACTGCTGGCAAAATGCATTTCCCTCTAATCTTCAAATTCAAATATCCTTCGCCTTTGGTGCTGACACAAAGGTTTGTTCTTCTAGTCGAAGGCCACAGGACCTTTCCCGTCGAAGTCTTGATGGTGATGTCTGGTCGAAGACCAATTTGTAACTCCAGATATTTTCTCTAAGTTTTTTTTCCATCCGTCGAAGCATTTTTCAGCTTGGCTTTATCTGCTCTATTTTGGTCCATGGGGCCAATATGTAGTAGGTGTCGAATTCAAGAGCCAACAAATTGCCCCCCAAGAATGCCTGTTTCAACGTCGAGAGAAATAGTCATTCTTTGACATTCCTATTCGACACCTGCCCTTTTTTGTCAAAAAAGGTTTTAACGTGCGCTTTTCGTCTTCCAACAGCTGCCACACTCAGAACCATCATTACTCTTTTCCCAAGACGTCTTTTCAATCAGTTGTTATCATGCTGCCATTATGACCATTACTCCTAGAACCTAGGCAATCATGTCAAACGTTTCCCATCACCTGCACGATTACTACTTTGCAACTTGCCACGTGCCCCACTACGTCCATAGCATTAAATGGCCTTGACAAGACACACTTCTTTCTGGACACTATAAATAGCCTTGAGCCTTCTCTTTTGGAACTTTCACAACACTTAGCATTTTTTATCTCCTTTGCAGAAAAGAAAACCACCTTACACCTTCATCTTCGTTCCTTACTATCTCATAACAATGGCTTTCCTTTCTAATGCTCCCAACAACCCCAAACCTAAGAATGTAACTAACGTACAACGTCAACCAGAAATCTTCCCCACAAACTCTTCTCCTGCTTCGACTGAGGGGCCAAGGTTCTTCTCTGAACCCATGACTAGAGAATGGCGTGAGGCGTATGATTCCCATCTCCTCATCCCTGTTAGATATCATGAGAATATATACGCCATGTCTGGCCCTCTATCTGCATGCGTCGAGGATCCCATGAAAAATCGTTCTTTCTTCCCCACTCACCCTAGGCTCAAACCCATAGGCTGTGCGAAGAAGCCCAGGAACGATCCTGAGGACGCGACTCCAGCTAACCAGCAACACGCTCAGACAAAGGAGGACATTAACCTTCAGTTCATGAACAAAGGGATCAGGATCTTTCGATCGTGCCCTAGTCTCTCTTCAGAGTTTTCAGACTGGCTGAATAAGATGGAGAAGGCGCAAACCCCAGTTTGGAAGGAAATGGGGATTTATGATTTGGTGATGCTGTCGAAGACAGGGTTGTCTTACTGCCCTCTTATGTTAGTGTCTTCGTTATATTTATGGGACAACGCCCATTTCACATTTCACCTTCCTTGTGGAATGGTGACTCCAACTCTATTCGACATAGCAGCAATCACCGGCCTTCGACCAACTGGTGACTACTTCGATCCAGAGGACTTATCTGAAGATACCATTGGGTTTTCAGCTACAAAGCCCACATACACCACATTCATCAACCATTTTCATGATAAATTCTGCAGTACCGTGTCGAATGTCGAATACATAGCTTTCTTGGCTATGTGGCTGTCTCGATTCATCTTCTATACCAAGTCACTTTAAGTGACTAAGAAGATGCTCACGCTCGGAACACAGCTTCATCACGGCTACCCTCTCTGCTTGGCTGAATTGATTCTGGCTAATTTGTATGAGTCCATCAGCAATGGTGTGACTCAACTCAAAGTCATAGGAGACAGGGAAAGCTTGCTCCTTTCTGGCCGCTTTTGGCTTCTTCAACTTTGGCTCAACGCCACCTTCGAATCTTTTCTTCCCCAAAAGAATACGATAAATGAAGAAGCCCCGGAAATTTTGAACATGAGGGTCGAAGGCACCAGGCTAGCTTTGCTGACTCCGACTAACGAGGGTCAGCAATTTCAAAAGGCCTTCACCAGCTTTGTGATGATGTTTGCAGAGTGCAAAAATTTTGTTTCGACCATGGCTTCCTTCGCCAGTCGAAAGGTTGGCCCAAAATGGTTTACCAGACCATTTCCTTCAGCTGGTGAGGAGGACTTGGAGGACGAATATGTGGCCTTTGGGAGTCGTTTCTTCGACCAAGAATAATGCCACTGAGATTCAAGATTTCAAAGAATCAATTAAGTTTGATTGCTTACCAACCGAATCTTGTCTCTCGACAATTCGGTATTGTCCAGTCACTCCCATCTCCCATCTACTCTCGAGAGAAACTGCTATTATTTTATAATGCAGATTACTCAAAGGATGCTGCTACCAAGCACATTGGTAGGTACGTTGGTCGAACCGTACTAACTCTGTTCGACTTCACTCTCAATTTCATGTGTTCGCCCAATTTTGAGGGATGGTGGAGGCAGTATTATAATGAGGAATTCTTCGACGAGAAGGATTTCGCACACCACCTTCGCGAGGCGTTCAAACTGGTCCTTGACAAGATGAAGAAAGGTAATATTTTCTTTCTTTTTGTTTCCTTGTCTTAGATTCAATCATTCGATGTCACCTTATATTTGTTTCTTGCATAGCTGTCATGAGGACCAGCACAAAAAAGGCTGCTAAAAGCACTAAAGGGGGAGACCCTTCTGTTAACCCTTCACCAAAGGTATACCTTTCTCCTTTTCTATTTTCTGATATAGATGTTGATGTCTTCGACTCTTATCTTTCTGGATTTTCAGAAAACCACTCCCCAGAAAAGGAAGGTTTAGGAAATCGAAATCTCTAGTGATGAAGAAGAGGAGTCTCCTCATGTTCCTCTGTAGAGACAAAAATTAAAGAAAACAACTCCCGCACCTGAGCCTCGTCCCAAAACAAAAATTAAAATTATAGCTACCAAATCAAGGCCTCCTCCTGTAGTCATCAGAGAACCCACTGAGCAAGAGGTAGCCGCTAGGCTAAACAACCCTAGTGAGAGTGACAATTCCAGCCCCGGTGCCAAAGCTCCTCTTCAGGTATTTACTTTGACAAACATCTGATTACTTCCTGAACTAACCCCTTTTTTCATAAGAATTCTGAGAATAAAATTTCTTAATCTTCAGGATACTGTCGGCACTTCCAAATGCTTGATACTAAACTTGAAACCCTTCATCAGTCGAAGGCTCTTTGCGAATGGCGTCTGGAATTACAGAGGATCAAATAGCTCCAGATCAAGGCCAATCTCCCCCTTTGAATTCTGTCTCTATATTTGCATAATCACTTATTGTAATGACTCAGCCATTTTGGCAATTTTTAATGAAATTTAAATTTCCATTTTGGCTTTTAGCTTATTTCGACCGTGACTATACTTTGTCTATTTTAACCTCTTGAAGCATAGGTCTATACTTTTTCAAGTATTTACCGTTTACTCTTATAAGCCTTTGATCTTCACTTAACTCCTCGATTTCATAGGCTCCTCTAGAGAAAGTTTGGATGATTTTGAAAGGTCCTTCCCACTTAGGGGACCATTTTCCCATATTTCTATCTTTTTGATCCATTGGAAGAATTACCTTCCATACTAAATCCTTAGGCAAAAATGCCTTAGGCTTTACTTTTCGATTATAGGATTTCTCGACCCGTTTCTTTTGTAATCTTAAGAGGTCTAAAGCTTTCAACCTTTCTTCATCCAAATCCACTAATTCGTCCAACATCATATCCCAATAAACTTCAGAAGGAATATCCTGATGTCTCTGAACCCTCGTTGACTGTAGACAAATTTCCAGTGGCAATACTGCATCATGACCATAAGTTAGGCGAAATGGTGTTGTTCATGTAGCCTTTTTAGGTGAGGTTCGACAAGCCCATAAAACTTGATCCAACGTCTTGTGCCAATTTCTTGGTTTCTTTCCCACGTGTTTCTTTATTAAACTGATTACTACCTTATTTGTTGCTTCGACTTGGACGTTAGCTTATGCATAGTAAGGTGTAGATGTTAACAGTTTGAATCCCATTTTTGTAGCAAATTCTTGCATTTTTTGACCAGTAAAGACTGATCCTTGATCCGTCGTTATTGTCTCAGGGGTTCCGAATCTATATATAATGTACTTTTGAATAAATTCAATGACATTTTCTTGGTCTACATTGACTAAAGGAATTGCTTCGATCCATTTAGTAAAATAATCAATGCCCACCAATATATATTTCTGGCTTTTTGAGGATGCTGGTCGAATCTCTCCAATAAGATCTAAAGCCCATCCTCTAAAAGGCCAAGGTTTCACAATCGAATGAAGTTCACTTGCCGGTACATGCTGGATGCCTGTGTGCACTTGACATTCTTGACATCCTTTTGGAAACTCAACACAATCTTTTAACATAGTGGGCCAATACAGTCCTTGTCGAAACAACAACCATTTCATCTTATGGCCTACTTGATGTGCTCCACATGCCCCGGAGTGTGTAGTCGAAAGAGCTATGTATGCTTCTGTTTCACTTAGGAATTTCAGCAGCACACCTTCAGGTGTTTTCTTGAACAATTCATTTCCCATTAGTATATAGCTTAGTGCCCTATACTTTATCTTTCGCTCTGTCGAAGCCACTGGATTCTGTATATAATCTACTATAGGATTTCTCCAATCTTGTTTTGTTAGGTTGTCTATGAAAGAAATCTCAAAGTTTTCGTGATCAGTGTGTCCCAACATTTTTGTTTCCAGATCTATTGGAGACAACTTAGTGGATGCTACTCTTCCTCTAACTTCAATTGCTTATTGTAGTTTTTCTTTTGAAACTTTATACCCGGAAGCGATCTGTGCTAAATCATTAGCCCCTTGATTTTCCAATCTGGGTATATGTCGAATGTTAACCACTTCGAAATTCTTCAACAAACGCCTGGCTACTACGAAATACATGATAAGATTTTCTCTTATGCATTTGTATTCTTTTGTAACCTGTTTTAGGACTAACTCTGAGTCTCCCATTATTTCGACTTAAGTTGCCCCCAATTCCAACAAGATTTCAAGGCCTACGATTAAAGCTTCGTATTCATCCTCATTATTTGAACAATCTCCTTCGATCTTGTACTTAAATGTTGTTGGAATTTTGTTTGGAGAAATAATGAGAACCCCTACTCCAGTTTCGTCTTTATGACTAGAACCGTCGAAGTATAACTTCCAAGGTTCAATCTCCAAATAATTTATTAATTCTTCTGTTATTGAGTGGTCAACTATAAATTCTGCTACCACTTGACTTTTCACAGCCTTGAGAGGCATAAAGGTTAATGAATACTCAGTTAACGCAAGTGCCCATTTGCCAATTCTGCTGTGCAAAATGGGTTTCGACAACATATATTTGAAAACATCAAAATGAGACGAAACGTAAACGTTAACTGGTTTAATATATTGCTTGAGTTTTGTACATGAAAAGTAAAGACATAAACATAGTTTTTCAACTTCGTTATATCTAGTTTCCGCATCATTTAAAACTCTACTGAGGTAGTAGATGGGTTTTTCGACACCATTCTCATCATCTTGAGCTAACATGCTCCCTAAGGTTTCATCAGATGTAGCTATGTACAATCTCATACTTCTATTTCTACAAGGAGGTACCAGAATCGGTGGCTTGGTGAGGTACTCTTTGATTTTGTCGAAGGCCTCTTGTTGTTCTTGCCCCCATTCAAATCCTCCTTTGCTGAGTCGAAGTAGTGGTGAGAAGGCTTGCGTTTTCCCACTGAGGTTGGATATAAATCTCCTTAGGAAATTTATCTTCCCTAGAAGAGACTGCAATTCCTTCTTGTTGGTTGGCGCTTTGGCTTCCAAAATAACTTTGGTTTTGTTTTGGTTTATCTCAATTCCCTTTTTATGGACCACAAAGCCTAAGAAGTCTCCTACTTTGACACCAAAAGTGCACTTTAGAGGATTCATTTTCAGACCATATCGTCTTATCCTCTCAAAGGATTATCGAAGATGGTCCATGTGAGCCTGCCCTGAAACAGATTTGACAACAATATCATCAATGTAAATCTGCATAAAAGTCTCAATTAAATCATGGAAGATAGAATTCATTGCTCTTTGATATGTTGCCCCTGCGTTTTTTAGGCCAAAAGGCATCACTACCCATTCGTAAGTGCCTAAGGCCCCAGGGCAATGAAATGCTGTTTTTGACACATCCTCTTCAGCAATAAAAATTTGATTATATCCAGAGTATCCGTCAAGCATACTAATGTACTCAAAACCAGCAGCAGAATCGACAAGCATTTCCGCCACATGCATTGGATATTCATCTTTGGGTGTTGCAGCATTCAGATCTCTGAAATCAATACACACCCTTAAAGTACCATTTTTCTTTATAACAGGTACAATATTTGCAATCCATTCGACATACTTGGTCGTTCGGATGAACTTGCATTTAAGTAGTCTTTCGACTTCCGTTTTGATTTTCGACAGAATCTCCGGTGCAAAGCGCCTTGGAGTTTGCTTGACAGGCTTCTTTCCAGGTTTTGTTGGCAATTAAAGTTCCACCAAGCTTCTGTCGAGACCAGGCATTTCGTCATAATCCCATACAAAGCAATCTTTGAACTCTTTTAACAATTGGATCATTTCGACCCTGAGTCCCGGATCTATCTTTGCGCTGATATACGTTGGCTTTTTTATAGGACCTTCGCCTAGATTTACTTCTTCTAAGGGGTCTTGTGCTAGCATTCTAACACTATCTGCCAACGAATATTTTTCGAAACCCAGAGGTTCATCATCATAGATGGCGTCTAACCTCTGATTTCGCACTTCTTTCTCTTCCAAGTCAGGAGGTTCTGGGTCGAAATCATTCCCAGGGCCTTCTTGGGAAGAGACCTGTTCATTGGCTCCAAGAGCCATGTACTTGACTTCAGCCTCTAAGGCCGCTATCATTCTATTTTCGGCTACATATGCCAAAATCTTTTGTAGAGCTTGTGACTCAGTCATCATCATCAAACTCACTTCCCCAGCCTGTTGGCCATATATCATCAACTCCTCCATAGTCGATGTTTAAAAAATCTCCTCTATCCCACTAAAACCCATAGTCAGAGTGTAGGTAAAGAGATCAGAAAGCATTAGGTGCTGGAGTCAGATCAAATTCAGGAGGACTGCATGGCCCTATATGAGCCAAATTCCCTTCGAAGCTATTCTTTCCAATGTTGTTAACTTTTCCCAGGTAGTAACTTTGATCCGCCTCAATGTTTTCTATGATACCATCGGGATGCCATATCGTAACCCTCTGATGCATCAAAGATGGCACTGCACCCATGTCATGTATCCACTCTTGACCCAAGAGCAGATTATAATTTGGTTTCACTGAAATCACCATAAACATGGTAGGTCGAAGAATGGATCCCGCCTTGAGATCGAGTTGTATAACTCCCATGGTGGTTCCAATACCCCCTTCATAGTTTGGAAGGACCATGTTGTGGGGCTTGATATCAGCATCCACTTTTCCTAGTTTTCCCAGCATGAATTATGGAACTATGTTTATGGTTTCCCCACAATCAACCAAGATCTTATTTATAGTCACTTCCCCTATCTTTGCTCTGATAAATAGGGGCTTGAGGTGATTTTTCATCGCCTCAATTGGTGGCTTGAAGAAAGCGTTCTGCTCCTCCACACACCCATTGTTCATTACATAGTAACACATTGGCCTATGTCTGGCCATTTCCTGTTCGACCATCAAGTCAGTTTCTTTAACTTCGACCTGACGGTTATATTCCCTAGGCAGCACCGATATGATGTTTACCATGATGTCCAAAGTATCATCAGAGTCGGAGTCTCCTTCGTCATTCGACCCACATTGTTCTGGCTACACCAGAGGTTTTCTTTGCTTTCCTTTTCTTTGCACGTTGGTGCTAGATTCTGGGTGAGGCTCTGCTGCAGCCTCTTTCTCAGCCTTTTGTCGTCTTTGGAATCTTCTCCATTGTGAACGAGACATGTGGTTCTTCCCCTTGTAGTTACTCGATATGTGAGTCATTTTATTTGATATAGTGGCATGGTACTCTTTTCTGTAATCCAAAGAAGAGCCTCTTGGAACGTCGAACGTTCGCCACTTTTCTTCATTGGGCCTTTTTCTTCCCATAGTGTTAATCCAAGTACCTACAGGTACATTAGTTGGAGGCCGATAAGTTGGTGGCCTCTTTACCTGGTTCATGGGTCCTTTTTGATGTCCCCTCATGGGATCGTATCTTTCTTCTGGATCCATTTTTGGTTGAGCATTGGTGCCCCATTTTTCCTTTACTGCTCTCATACCTTGTATGTGTTCCACAACTTTCCCGTCGAAGATAGAACTGCATCTGGGACACAGCATCACTTCAGACTTTTTCTTCTGGCATCGATGTAAAAATTCAGCCAGATCCTCATTTTCTTTAGGAAATGCTGTTTTGTTCACTTCCTCCTGTCAAATGGCCTCTTCAGAAGCCTTGGCTTCAGATACTTCGACCATGTTTACCTCCATGTTGCTTTTGGCAACAAGATTCTGTTTCTACATCTTGGCCTCCAAGTTATCTGTCGAACCTTTAACGGCAACCAAGTAAGAACCTGTAGTGGTTATATTGTTGGAGCTTTCAGCAACTCCTTTGTTTGTGTTTGGGCCTTCAGTAACCCTTTTGCTTGAGCCTTCAGCATCTCCTTTGTTCAGTTTCAGGCCTTCCGTGGCCTTCCTCACCTCTTCGATAGTTTTCCTAGATATGTTTCCAGTAAAACTGCCAAATACGGGCTTGTTAACGAAGTCTTCAGAAACTTCAACCATATGGATGCCCACTGGTTCAACATAATGTGCATCCCCTTGTAGAGGGTTTGCATCAATTTTCATTGTCGGCTTGTCAGCGAACTTAAGCCTTCCTTCTTTGAGTGCTCCTTGAACAAGATCCCTGAAAAGAAAATATTGTGAGGTTTTATGACCCAGAAAATTGTGATATTTACAAAAACCTCTTTTCTTCCTTTGTTCTAAAGGATGCATTTTTTCCCCTGGGGGCACTATCATTTGGCCATCTTTGACTAATAAATCAAATATTTCATCATATTTAGTGATGTCAAAACTATATGTTTTCTTAGGGAATTTATCACTGTTCCTTTCAGACTCTACATGATTTTTTCCATTTGAGGGCACTAGCAATTTACAAGAGTATGGAGACCCTTGTTTTAATTCTGCTAAGTTTATCTCGCCTTCTTCGACATCTATAGGATCACTAGATGTCTCTGGATCGTCATCATCCATTTTGACATAGGCTACTCTTTCTCTTCGATGAGTTTTGGTCGCCTTAGCCTTTTCGGCTTTAAGGCGTTCTACTTGTCGAACTCTATTGGCCAACTAGGCCATGTCTCTCAAGTATTGGGTATCTAACTTTTTCCTAATGGAATAATCCAGGCCCCCTGCTGCCATTTCGACCAATTCATGTTCAGACACTTGGGTAAATCATCTGGCTTTAAGCAGTCGAAACCTATTTAGATACTCATCTATTGGCTCAGTGAATCTCCTCTTCACACTAGCCAGTTCTTTTAGGCTTATTTTGGTCTGTCCCATGTAAAATTGTTCATGGAACAACCTTTCCAATTGATTCCAATTATGGATCGAATTGGCTGGGAGGGTAGTGAACCAAGTAAAAGCATTTTTTGTTAGAGAACTTGGGAAGTATTTAATCCTAAGGTTTTCGTTGCTTGCTATTTCCCTGGCTTCTACCAAATATCTTGCCACATGTTCGACAGTAGATTCTGTCGTATCCCCTGAAAATTTGGTAAACTTGGGGACTTTTCCCCTAGGGGGTAATTCTGTTTGCAGGATATATTCTGATAATGGGGATGTGAAGTTTGGTCTATGAAAACCAATGTTCATCCCATTCTGTATCATAATCCTTTCGATCATGGCAGTCAGATTATTATCTGTCCCATAATTTTGGTGTCGAACTCGCTGTATCAATTCATCAGCATTTTGGTTCCTATTCACCATAATCACTCCTTGATCGATTTCTCTAGGGATTTGTGGGGGATTTCGAGGTATTTCGACCCTAGGTTGTTCTATTTCTACTCTAGGGATCTGTGGATTTTGATTAACAGTTAAATCTTCTTCCACGATTACCCCTTGGTTTACTCTTATTGGTATTCTTTGGGGTTGTCGAATAGTTTGGGGTACCCCAAAGAATTCAGCCATGCACGTCATTTGCGCTAACATTTTTTGATTCGACTGGGTAGTATTTTGTATTAGGGGGTTCAGCACTGTACTTAGGGTTTGTGCCAATATTTGCACCATATCATGGTTGCTTTCGTCCATCTGTTGCCTCAAAATTGCTGTAGAAGCATTTGTGATGCTTGGTATTGCATGTGATGGTCCTCTTAAAATCTGGTTTCTACCCAAATTTGCCATACTGGCTCCAGATCCCCGTAATGGTGATGATGCACTCACCAAAGGTTCTGAAAAAGTCGACGCAACGTTCATAAGGCTAGCCATTTCAGTGGTTGGCATGCCATATGGTTGTTCTCGACCCATCCAGGCTGTCGAGAATCCTGGGGCAATGTATGGTCGAGATCCTGGATTTGCCCTTGGTGGGTGTGTTCCTAATGGACCTCTAGGACCCACATACAAAAGTAAGGGTCCTGTTTGATTCATGGTTAACGTTGGTACCGAACCAACAGTAGTTGAGATATTTTCTCCAACGGTAGTCATAACCGCTGTTCCAGTAGTGTTTGGTGGAGGTATCTCTCCATGATTTGGCTCATTAGCCATTCTACTCTCACTATTTCTCTTCCTAACAGTACACTCGTTGGTTATTCTACCACTTCTTAATAACATGCAACGTTGTATACTTATAAAAGGAAAGCAATAACATGAACAAATATATGATAAAAACTAGCAACGTCCCACCGGGTGTGCCAATTTGTTTACCGTGGTTTTTGGTAAACAACCGTTAATCCTCCAAAAAGGAAAGTCCTTTTGGTTACTCACGGGATCGATCAGATTAATCCCAGAACATATGCTAATTTTTATGTTGGTTTGATGTGAAAATTGATATCTAGGAAGAACGCACGTTCGACCAAGGATATTGTGTTTATGGTTTTGGAAAGTAAGAAGGTAACTAGAAATGCAGGTAAAGATGTAGAAATGTACACTTTGCAAAAGAAGATTAAAGTAATGTAAAAATACTTTATTAATAAAAAATGGTGTTTCCAACGTACATTCTCAGTTATTCTTTCACACACAATGGGTACTTGAATAATATTGAGTAACTAGCACAATAGGTTGAACACACAGAAAATCTACACAAACTTCCTAGTTTTATACTAAAATTATGTAACTGTCGAGGGTGGCTTTGCTTCTAGGATGAAGACAAGTGTCTTTTGCATGTCCTTCGACCTCTATCTTCCTGCCACATCGCTTTCCCTTAAATGCTGGCGAACTGCATTTCCCTCCAATCTTCAAATTCAAATATCCTTCGCCTTTGGTGCTGACACGAAGGTTTGTTCTTCTAGTCGAAGGCCACAAGACCTTTCCCGTTGAAGGCTTGATGGTGATGTCTGGTCGAAGACCAATTTGTAACTCAGATATTTTCTCTAAGTTTTTTTCCCCATCCGTCAAAGCATTTTTCAGCTTGGCTTTATCTGCTCTATTTTTGTCCATGGGGCCAATATATAGTAGGTGTCAAATTCAAGAGCCAACACCAAGATCAGCGGATTGATAGATGAAATTTGGTCAACTGATGAAAAAAGTCAACTGTACACTGAAAAGTTAAACTTTGACTTTTTGATCAAATTTTAGTTTCAAAGATCACATTTCATCAAGACATTCAAAAATATGAAATTTGATCATCAAGAAATCAAGAAGGTCAAAAGTCATTTTGAGAAGTCAAACTTTGTAAGATTTAGAGATTTTTCTAAGTGTTTTCATACATGTTAATTTCATTACTTCATGACATCTTTTCACCATAATTAAAGATAATTCAAGTTGTTACAAGTTTTCAAGTAAACAACAAGGCTGCATTTTTAAGTTAAAAAAATTGCAAGTTACAAATCCTAGGCTTTGTCTTATTTGAACTTTTCCCTTTGTCTCAATCTTCAAAACTTTGTGTGATACGGTGGCAGAACCGACTGTTATACTGGTTTTGCATTTGTGTTTCCAAATGTGCGGTAAGCAAGAGTCGCCACCGACTTTTCTTTTATCCAACAAAGGAAAGGGTGAAAAGAACAGAAAAAGACCTTTTTCGAGAGTTTCTGAGTAAGGGGGTAGATTATGGAAAGGGAAGGTGTTAGCATCCTTTCCATCTGTGATTTTCCACGGGCTCTTAGGTACTTGCTCATTTTTAAAATTGCTTTTGTGTTTGTATGTTTTGAAAAGTTTGTTTGCTTTATGCTAACTCTTGTATCAGTCCTCAAGAGTGTTGATAAAGCGTTTTTTGAAAAATATTTTGAAAGTGTAGTGTGAAAAAGATTACTTTTGAGCAAGTACCTAACAGTTATCTACCTACTCGAAAAAGGTATTTTTTCTCCTTTCCTTTAGATAGTGCTATCCTACTATTAGTGAGTAGGTAACCCTATCGTTGGATGTTAAGGGACCATGGAAGGGACGTTTACGGTCACTAAGGCAACTGGGCAAGAACTCTTAGTAATTGTCCTAAACTTCTAAGATCACTTTTTAACCAAAGTGGCATCGAAAGGGTCATCGAGGGACTGGTGATCTCTTGAACTAAAGGACAACCACTAAAAATTCTCACGTTTTGAGAATTGTGACCGCTTTCAAAGGCAACCGAAGTGGGAGATACCCTAAGGGTGAGCATGTGCAAGTGTATTGATTCAGTTTATTTATCTTGCACATTTAAGATTATCTAATCGTTTTTTCATGCACACCTAATTACTAGCAGTTAATAGTGCGTAAAGTAAATTGCGGAAAATAAAAGTCCTACACTATTATAAGGCCTTGGGGAGGGGGATACATAACCAAAACTTGGGGATAAAGATAGTAAATAAGCCCTATTTTAAACTATTACAAACCATTATCAGTTACAAAAAACAATAAAACGGAAAATAATAAATGCGCGAAGATTAAAACGGGAATGAGTTGAAATAAAAAGCTAAAAACCTAATTGATTTAGAAAAAAAATATTTTTGATATTTTATTGAGAAAAATATTTGAAGTTTTAAACTAATTCTATTTAATTTTAGTTTAAAGAAAAAACAGGTTAAAGTAATTAAATTAAATTAATTTACAAAAATTAACTTTAATTGGAAAAAAAACCTAAATCTGTTTTTTTTGTGTGATTTTTTATTGATTTTATGATTAAAATAAAAATGATTTTAAAACAATTAAAATAAAAATAAAGAAATTGAAAACAAAAATAAGAGAATGGGCCTGATGGTGTTAGGCAATTTGGGGGGTGTATTTGTTGAATTCGCTGGGCCCAGATCACACAAGCCCAATTCCTGCCTGAGATCCAGTGGTGCTAGCTCCTGGGGGTTTACCATGGAGGGTTTATTGTTGGGCGCTGGATCTGATCTTGTAGTGATCTGATGGATGAGGTATGTAGATGCATGGTGGACGTATTAGGATGCAATTCACTGGATCCTGCAAGAAACGTTAACAAAATAGAAAATGGTTGGACATGGGATCGAACCCAGGTCCCTTCCTTCACACGTTTGCACCCTTACCATCTGCGCTGCCAATTCATTCATGATTATAACCACTTAATAATATTATATGTGAAATAAAGATCAAATCCAAGTCATCAAAAAAATACACGCGTTCAGTGGCCCCACAGAGTTTTAAACAAACCAATCAGATCATATGAAAATGCCATGCATGCCTTTGCCTGGGTCAAAGGAGTCAACGATGCCGGAGCTGTACTCCGGTCGTCTTCTCCGGCCAAGAAAATCTTTAAACCTGCAAAAACGTGAGGATTAACATGCACAAAGGACCATACTCCCCTTGAAATTTTCCCAGGAATCCAAATATGGGGTTAGTTTGGTCTGAAGGTCCCTAAATCAAGAGTTTCGCAAGCTTTAGTTCGTGATGCCCTAACAATGGCATCACATGATTTAATCCTCGAATCTTTCATGCGAAACGTCCAACCTTCCCTAACTGATGTCCTAAACACAAATAAAATCATTAAAACCATCAAAAATGCATAAATTTCTAGTTTTAATTTTGTCAAACCTTGTTAACTGGTGGTACTTGATCGCGGTGATTTGGGATGCTGTGAGCTTTGAGGATGATAGGAATGGACTCATAAGACCTCCAAGAGGCTGATAGAGTGCTTAGATCTAGGGAGGACTGGCTGAATCGTGTGAAACAAATTGCACTTCTTTGGAAACTTTTTTTGAAACTTTTCTAGGGCTTTAGAAGGCAGCTGCGCATTCCCTTTCTCTTCTGACTTTGTTGTATATATATGAGGGCAATATTAGGTCAACAAATGTGGTTCCAGTCTTTGTACATTATGATGAAAAGATATGATCTCAATCTTGCATAAAACTTTCCATATTTGATCCAATCTCATGCCAATCTATTTTGTGCATTTTTTCCAGCTATCCACGAGCTCTTTGGGCCTCCAACATGATCAAATCTCCAGCCTTACACGGCTCATACATTAATCTAGCATTCATTTAATTTATTTTGATTTTATTTAGATAAAAATCATAAAATAAAAATAAAAATAATGCATGGATGAGTTTATTGGTTGTGGACCATGTTAGAACCAAGTTTCAAACATAAAAATATAGGCCCATTTGAAAAAAATCCAAGTTTGTTCAATATTGGCTTCATGCACTTTTCCAAAAATTAGTCAACTTTAGCAATGCATATTTCTCTCAATTTTAACCCAATAAGGGTGTTCTTGGACTTTTTAGAGAGCTTAGGATGTCCTATAAACAAAATTTTTGATTTCATCTTAATTGGATTTTCCATGTTCATGTACCAAACTTTGGCCCAAAAGGTGTGTTTGTTTACTTTTTGAAGAGAAGTTGTAGGGAATTGGATTCTCTTCAAAATGAGCTTTGGTGGAAAAATTTCTGATAAATTATGAGAAAGTTATGCCTGGTCAAAGTTTGGTTGACTTTTCCTATAGAAACCCTAATTAGCCATTCTTGACTTTTGATGAATTAGGAGAATTTCTTGAGGAATCATGATAAACCCTTTATCAAATGATGTATATCACTTCAAAATGTTGATGTTGACCAAAAATATTGAAGTTTGACTGTATGTAGGCCACAATTGACTTTTGACCTAATATAGTTGGTTTTCAGGCATTTGAGCAATTGATTGAGAAAACTTGTAGTTCAAAGCATGAAATTTGTCATGGAATATCTTGAAGACATATTAGGACCATGGAAAACATTTGAGACCATTGGAGCTCACACATCTTGATGAAAATTGAAACTCTAGTCAGAGGTTTATTGCCTTAGGAGGAGAATCTGTCTGGTCAATTCTTAATCATCCTTGAGCAAGTTGGGGACCTCAATGGGCATGCCTTGAGTAAAAAGGGATGGAAAATTTTGGGGTACAACAACTGCCCCTGTTCAATCTTCTTAAACTTGAGGATGTATATTGGCTTGTCTGCCTTTCGTGATCTGAAGGTGGAAGATGATTGAACACTAGAGTGCCCAGAAATTTGCACCCGTCTGAAGTGATATTATTGGTGGCTAATATCGGGAATGGGCTTACAGATGCAATTTGTAAAAGTTGACAGAAGACTATCGAAGATGGGCTTAAATATGCCATCCATAGAAAATGACGAAGGGTCGTCGGAGATGGGCTTAAAGATGCCATCTAGAGAACATGCTGATTTCATTAGAGATTCCTTTATGGGAATTCCTATTCTTGTCGTTGAGGAGGACTCCGCTGAGGAATGTTGGTCCTTGTTTCAGGAAATAGAGTCTAGGAGCTTCAGTTGTCCATTACTCTACTGGGGAGTTATCTCTTGACTGAAGAGACAAAAGTGAGCTGTTATCTGGTCGGGATCCAGGCTTCACAGCGACTTGCTAAGGATAATAAGGTTGACTATTATCCGGTCGTATTCCAGGTTTCACAGCGGCTTATTGGGGAATATGAAATTAACTGTTGTTGTACCCCAAAATTTTCCCTCTCATTTATCAAATATTTTCTCACAAAGATCTCTCTTGGTTCAAGACTGCACTAGGGTTGATCAACTCAAGACACCTCCTTAAGCACTAATGGCTGAAATTTGGGTTTGAAACTGCACAAGGATAATTGGACTTTCAATGCCTCATATGACTTTAATGGATCATTATGGACCCCCAAGATTACTCATGTCAGGTTTCAAGCCTTGGATCACACTTTTGCTCAGTAAATTGAGCAGTTGACCTAAAAATCAGCTGTATTGGGGAAAAAGTCAACTATGGGCAATTTATAGTCAAACTTCACAATTTTTGATCCACATAAACATTATAAACTCTTATGTATCACTTGATTAAGTTTGGACCATAATTCCTCAAGAAATTTGATCAAATCATCAAAAGGGCAAAATGGTCAAAATTAGGGTTTTTACTGAGAAAGGGCAATTTCTGATTTTTGACCTAGCAAATGGCTAAGTGGTTTGAGGAATGATATCAAGAGTTCAATTGCATCATTTTTACCTAATGGCATGACCTAAAACATTGCTCAAGATCAATTGGATTGATAGTGAATTTTCAATCAACTGATCAAAAGTCAACTGTACACTGAAAAGTCAAACTTTGACTTTTTGGTCAAAATCAAATGTCAAAGATCACAATTCATCAAAACATGTCAAAATATGAAACTTTTTCATCAAGAAATCAAAAAGTCAAGATTTCATTTTGAAAAGTCAAAGTTTTCTAACTTAGAAATTTTTCTATGTGTTTAAAACTTCATGTTTTTTCACAACTTTGAGCAACTTTTTCACCATGATGCAAGATGATTCAGAAGAAACTTTCAACATGAAATTTGTATATCTATATGATATCTACAAAATTTCTTTACACAACTTCTTCTAAAAGTTCTTGGATCTCAAGTTATTAATTCATGAAGTCATAGTCTTAAAACTAAACACTTAGTGAAATTTTGCCCTAGTTTAGGCAGGGTTTTGACATAACTTCATGGCACTTTTTCATATAGTTACAAGGGGAATTTTAAAAGTGATTAAAATAGGTGTTGTATAGCACATTACAAGCTTTCCAAAATGTCAAATAACTCCTTGAGATCATTCTTGAGTAGGGAGAATCGAAGAGAGGAAGTTAGGGTTTTCAAACTTGAATTACAAGTCATTTTTGATGAACACATGAACCAAATCCATGCTAGGCTGCATAACCTTTGCTTTGAAGGCCTAAAACTTGTTTTTCACTCCATAATTAAATGTTTACAAAGTTGTTAGAGCTTTGATCTAAGCAATTGAGCTATTTTCCAAGTTGCATTTCCATTAATGGCACAAAGTTAACATTGTCATTCTTGTAAAACAAGCTTTTTTTTTGCATAAAGTCCATTCTTGAGCCTCTAACTTGTTCCCTCTGATCACACTCCATCCACAAAGTCAAAAGCAAGTATGTTTAAAGCATAACCACTCTATCTTAGCAAGTACACAAGGCATAGAAATTTGAATTTCTCAAAAGATCACATGTTATGCATAAACTTGTGATTTTGAATTCTGATCTACAACAAGTCTCCAAACTTGTTGCTTATAAATAAAGTCACTATTTGTGAGCTAAGAAACGAGCTCAAGCATCCTGAAACACTCCCAAACTCCCTCTAGTCAAAAATTGCACAAAAAACTCCATTGATACACAGTTCTGACCTTAAACTTGTATCTCTCATTTCCCTCGTGTGTTTTCCCTCAAATTCATTTCTAAAGCTTCCTTACATCAAATATAGTCCATCCCTGTCCTTGGTTTGGAATTGTAACTCCATCTTCATCATCCTCCATAACCAAAAACAGAGGTCTGCAACTTGACTTCTCCAGACCATTTTAGCCATCCATTGCTCAAGTAAGCCATTGCATTAGCTTTCTGGGAACTTGTGGAAGCTAACCTGATCATTGCAGCACCTTGAATCAAGCTCAATTGCATTTCACGATTTCCAGTTTTGAGGTATTTTTCTTGAACTTCTATCTTCATATTTAGGTATTATTAAGCTTGCATTTGTGAAGATAAAATGTAGACATCATTGCCCTGAAACTATACATGTCCATAGATTTCATTTATTTTGATTGAGCTAGGAGAATTTTTAGTTTGAACTTTCTGAAATATTTAGGTCAGAATTTGGTACTTTTAGAAATTCTCATTCGTCTTTGATTTATAGCTTATGATATTTATATGGTTGGATTCGTGTGAAAAAATGGAGCAATTTTCATGTTTACATTTTTGCAAATGGTTGAGAAATGAGCAAGTTACAGATCCTTTGGCTGGAGGTTAAAGATGAAGTACAGTCAGGACAAATTTTGTGTTATATATTTATCATTTCATACAAGTTAACGGATATATCACCACCCCAGTGGTTAAAGCGTGCGTCTGTCACTATGAGGTCCTGGGTTCAAGCTCCAAGGTGACCTTTTCCACTTTTTTTTTGACATTTTTGTGTTTTTTTGCAGCGCCTGGGCCATCCTTTGGGCCTGGCTCTTTTTTTCTCACCATACCCCCTGTTTCACTTATCAATCCCTTGACTTATTTTTTTTAATACTTTTTTATCTTTTATTTATTATTTTTATTATTAATACTATTATTATTATTTTCATTAATCATGAAAAATCCAAAAAAAATATTTTATTTATTTTATTTTCTTAATTAAAATTAACTTAGAATTTAGGTTTCTATTAATTATTTAATTTTCATTATTTATCATTATTTAACTTAAAACCTTTTTTAAAAACCCTAAAAAACATTTTTAATTTAATTTCTTCCTTAATTAGTTTAAACATAATTTTGTTTTTTTAATTAATCCTCTCCTTCAAATTAGGTTAGAAATCTCTTTTCTTGAAAACCAAACAAAAATCACATTCCTTTACATTTTACATTCTTGCATTCTTATCTTTATTTTTGTACATTATTCAAAATTCAATATGGTTGTAATATTTATTTAGATTTAAATTCTTGCAATATTCCCCATTTGTAATTTGTATACCCCCTCCCCTAAATATTGTAATAGCGTAGTAATTTTAAATTCTGCAATTTATCGCTTTATATACAAATGCTAGTAATTAGGGTTTTGTATGGAAAGACTAAAACAAATCAATTAGCAAACCCTAACCAAAGATAAATCAAGCATGAAAATCAATACACTTGCACACAAGCACCCCTAGGGTAAATCTACTTGGTTGCTTTACAAAAATGGCCATATTACACATGTGAGGCATCTTAGCAAAGACAAACAAAATATAAGATCATAGTCCCTCGATGACGCTATCAAAAGTTGCCTATCAAAATGATCTTAGTCCCTAAAGAAAAATGCTAAGATATCTTGCAACATTACTAATTATGGTTATACGATGACCCACGCCCGTCCCGTTTACATCCAAAGATAGGGTTACTTACCAAATCAATGGTAAGATAACAATGTTAAAGGAAAAAAGAAATGAACACGAAAGACTTTTGAGTAGGTAGAATGTTCCTAGTTACTTGATCCATTTCAAAACAAAAACATCCTTGCTATTTTTAAAACAAACACCAATACTTTCAAAAACATCTTTCAAAACTTGAAAACATTTTCAAAAATATCAACACCTTTGTATACATTCTTACGAACGAGAATCATTACAAAAGTTTGCCTAAACAATGGCCTCTTTGCAAAATACTTTCAAAAACATCTTTCAAAACTTGAAAGTATTTTCAAAAAGATCAACACCTTTGTATACATTCTTATGAACGAGAATCATTACAAAAGTTTTCCTAAACAATAGCCTCTTTTCAAAAATACTTTCAAAACCACACAAAGCACAATTTCAAATAAAAGCAAGTGATCTAGCAAGTAACTAAGAGCCCATGGAAAACCATGGATGAAAAGGGTGCTAATACCTTCCCTTTTCATAATCTACCCCCCGAACTCAAGAAACAATCTCAAAGGTCTTTCATGTGCTTTTTCACCTTTACTTTTGGATAAAAGAAAAGTCGGTGGCGACTCTTGCTAACTGCAACATTTGTGATCAAACGCAAAACACCCAAGTAAGTTCTCCCACCGTATCACAGAACTGGCGACTCTGCTGGGGATTATTCTAAAAGTGGGGTTACCTCACATTTACTTGATTTCTTTGTTTGACTTGTATGCTTTACATTATGATTCTTTGTTTGGGCTTGAATCCTCTACCCGGATTTGGGATACCTTATAGGTAAGTAGCAATACATTATGGAAACTGTGTGGGGTATACCCACATGGTCTAAGAAATGGCTATGTTAGTGCGACATATTTGTGGGTACCGGTAGCCCTTGAGTAGTCAAGGAGAATACAGGGCCGCTGAGTGATGTCATGAAGCACTAATGAACTTTTAGAACCTTTACTTGACCAACTTGGACATTAGGACGTAGTGAGATGACTGACTTTGGTGCAGTATGAAGTTGGTAGATACTCGATACTACACTCATTGAAGTTTGATTTTTTGGGATATTTCGGTCGCCATTAAAGAGGCTTGCGCTGAAACAATGCCCAAGGAAACAAACCAGTGATATTGAGCTCTTTAGAACCAAGTTAGTATGACTAGGGCAGGTTTGAGCCAACTAAACTTCAAGAGGGTACTTACCTATGAGACTCCATGCAAGCCTAAAACTAAGGACTTGTTTGCTTTGTTTGTATATATATACTTGTACATAACATCATAAACATCATAACATCATACTCATATTCACTAACCATTTCAAGGATCTTAGGATTTATCTTTGTTCTGTTTTATAGGACATGAATTCTATTTGCAGGAAAACTATTCAAGTCAATCTTGTAAGGATCCCTCCTCAACTTAAAGAGCTAGCATCAAGGATTCCTGAAAACTCTCCATTTACCGAAAGACATGGTCGCCTACTAAACTTGGTTACCTCCAAAACTGATTAAGACATGATGAAGGTGCTCTTCCAGTTCTTTGATCCTTTACACCATTGCTTCACATTTCCCGATTATCAACTTGTGCCAATTTTGGAAGAATTCTCCCAACTCTTGAAGATTCCCATTATCAATCAACTACCTTTCAACAGTACGGAAAGAGATCCAAAGCCAGAAGATATTGCTCAAGATCTACACTTGCAATCATCTGATATCACAACTAATTAGGAAACAAGGAGTGGTGTCAAGGGTTTCCTAGCAAAGTTCTTGATTGAGAAAGCCCAAAACTGTTGGAACTCTTTGGATTTTCAATATTTTAAGGAAATTGTGGCTCTCCTCATCTATGGGATGGTTTTGTGTCAAAACCTTGACCAACTCATAGATGTGAACGCCGTCAAAATCTTCATGTCTCGTAACCCGGTGCCTACTTTTCTAGGGGACATCCTACATTCTTTTCACACTCGCACTATGAGGAAAAAAGGTATCCTTATGTGTTGTACTCCTCTTTTGGCAAGATGGTTTATTTCACATCTTCCCCAATCTGTACTAAAGAACGAGCAAGGTTCAAGGTGGTTATAGGTTGATGACACTCAAACATTCAGACATTCATTGGTGTTATCGATCTATAGAGAATGTTACTATTATCGACCGTTGTGGAGAATTCCCTAATGTCCCTTTACTTGGAATTAGAGGAGGTATCACCTACAACCCCTGCTTAGCCTTAAGACAGTTTGGTTATGCCCGAAGGGATGGCCCACATGAGATGCTCATTCAAGGTTTGGTATTTGACTACGAGAACAACGATCAAGGTCATCTCCAGAGGTTTATCCGAGCTTGGAGGATGTTGAACAAGGTAGATAGAAAGACATTGGGGCATAAGAATTCCATCCCTCTTGAGCCTTACCTCAAATGGGTACGAGCTCGTGCTCAAAGTCTTATAATTCCTTACCCCTCCATTCTCCTAATGATCATAGAGCTCGTTGTGGAAGGAGATGTTCCCTACACTATCCTGCATCCTGACATGCCCATTTCTCTTGAAGACTTACAAAGAGATTGGATACATCTTAAGGGGGAGCGAGACACTTTTGAGGTCCAATTCTACGCCAGTGAGAAGAAGGGTTTGGAACTCACTAAGCAACTTCATGAGGAGCAGAACCTGGACGCCTACATCACACCAAAGAGGATGCGTACAACTTTTTCATCTTAGAGTTTTAGTAAGCCCAAAAGAGGCATGATGTACTCAAACTTTGACTTATTAATATAACGTGTGTTCCTTTTTTGGTCTAAAGAAAATTTAAATCTCTAATTTCCTTGAAATCATTGCATATGCATTTACCATTCATCATAACATAAGCAGGTTTCTTACGACAAGTCTCCTCATCTTTATAGTATTTATTTCAGTAAGATGGATCTTGAGAAGATAATAAAAGACCTCCAGGTGCAGAAGTCTCAGTTTCAACAGATGTTCTTGACTCTAGCCAAAGGACAAGAGGATCTGAAAACTTTGTTGGTTGAAGAAAAGAAGAAGAAAGCAAAGAAAGTAACCGGAGTTCTAAATATGGGAAGAAGGTTCCAAGGACAAGCCAGAAGGACCCTATACTTTGAAACGTCATATGGTGAAAAGGATAATCAAGAAGTGAAAGGCAAGGAAGCGATTGTCCAGCTAGAATCTGAAGAGGAAGAAGAAGAAGACTACTCTAAAGAGTAGTATCCCCCGACCGACGACAAATACAAACATCTGGAAGAACAACTAAGTGCGGTGGAGATTCAGAAAGTGCTTGGGTTGGACTTTGAAGAGCTGGGTTTAGTCTCTGGGATTGTTATTCCTCCAAAATTCAAGGCACCCGTGTTTGCTAAATGCGACGGAGTTTCGTGTCCCAAAATGAATCTCCGATCCTATGTGAGGAAGATACAGCCTCACACTGCTGACAGAGATTTGTGGGTACACTTCTTTCAAGACAGTCTATTTGGAACACATCTTGATTAGTTATATCAACTAGAAAGGGACAATATCCATAATTGGGAAGACCTTGCCGCTTCTTTCTATAAACAATATTAGTACAATATAGATCTTGCTCCCACCCGTACTCAACTCCAGAGTATGGCTATGGTTTCAAGTGAAGATTTCAAAGACTACGCTCATAAATGGAGGGACTTAGCAGGGAGAGTCCAACCTCCCCTTTCTGAAAGAGAACTAGTAGACATGTTTCTAGGTACCCTATCCGGTCTTTTCTTTAATCATTTAATTGGAAGCTCCTCAACAGGCTTCACTGAATTAATCTTGATCGGGGAAAGAGTGGAAGTTGGGATTAAGAGTGAGAAGATTCAAAAGGACGCATCCTCTGCTGCTGTAAGAAAACCATTTATTGGGAAGAAAGAAGTTGGTACTGTGTATCCTCAAAGGAATCAAGAAAGAACTGAACGTCGGACAATTGTAGGGGTTGTCATGATCCCAAAGCCTGCACCTACTCAACAAAGGAACGATCAACCTAGAACATAAAGACCAGTAAGACAATTTACCTAAATTAATATGACACTATCTCAAGTCCTACTGCATTTGTTGAGATCTAATCTGGTAACTTTGAAAGAAGCTCCAAAGAATCCTAACACAACCTCTCCTCATTACCATCCTAATGCTCGCTGTGTATACCATTCAGAAAGTCCAGGCTATGACACTAACAATTGTTGGGCTTTGAAAAACAAGGTGCAAGACCTTCTTGAAGCAAAATAAATTGAGTTTCATGCTCCTAAAATCCCAAATGTTATCACTGCTCCTATGCCCAAGCATGGTCGTGGTGTTAACAATGTTGAAGATGATATGTTTGTTACTGCTATTGATGAACTTGTTACTCCTCTCCCGACCGTCAAGAAGAACCTATTGAAGGCCAGTTTATTTTCGGGCTGTGATGAAGGCTTCCACTTCTGTCTATCCCTACCAACTGGTTGTCATTTATTGAAAGCAGGTGTTCAACGCCTAATGGATGACAAAGAGATTTTGTTTGAAAAGACTCTCGTTGCAACCATTTCCTACAATGATGTTTCGATAGTAACCATTTCTGCTAATCCTTCCAGGATCTCCACCAAAAGACCCGTTAGGATTACATCAGTTCCTAAAGTAGCTCCCCTGATAATTACTAGGCCAGGTCCAATCCCGTAATCATCAGATAAAACTGTCCCATGGAACTATGGGGGCGACGTCTACTATCACAACGTCAAGAAAGATTGGCTAGCTAATGAAGACTCAATTTTTGAGAAGGCTGACCCCGACATCAGTAACATTGCGGGAACCAACAAGATAACCCGAAGTGGCAGAATTCTCCCCAGAGATTTCTCCTCCAAAGACTGTTACCGACCCTGTGATCATCCTTGTTTCTGTTCCTGTTGATACCACTACAACTACAATTCCTATAGTCACACCTGCTGATACTCCTACCACCGAGTCAACCGAGAGTCGGGGCAAAGACATTCTGGTTGAGCCTATCTGGATGAAGGCACAATCAGTATCTATCCCTGAGGCCTCCCAAACGGAGATGGAAGAAATTCTGAAAATTATAAAGAGAAGCGACTACAACATATTCGAACAGCTAGGGCAGACTCCGTCAAATATTTCCATGCTGGCTTTATTGTTGTGCTCCGAGGCTCATGCGAAGGCCTTGGTGAAATTCCTTAAAACTGATCATGTACCACAAGAAACCTCTGCTGATCAGTTCCAAGATTGCGTGGCCAGTTTAACCGCTGACAATGGTTTAGGCTTTTCTGATGCTGACTTAACACCTAGGGGTAGGAAGCACAACGAGGCATTGCATGTCTCTGTCGAATGCATTGGCACAACTTTGTCCCATGTCTTGGTTGATACTGGCTCGTCTTTAAATGTACTGCCTAAGAAGGCTCTTGATAGACTTGACAGCGAAGGTTTGACCTTAAAACCCAGCAACATAGTGGTAAGGGCCTTTGATGGTTCAAAGAGAATAGTGCATGGGGAGGTGGACATACCTATAAAAGTTGGAACCTAAACCTTTGATTAAACTTTTTACGTGATGGACATTCACCCTTCCTATTCCTGCTTGTTGGGCCGACCTTGGATTCACAACGCTGGTGCCGTTACCTCTACATTACATCAGATGCTGAAATATCCAACCGAGGGGAAAATCATCATTGTCCATGGAGAACAGGAATATATGGTCAGTCACTTAAACTCCTTCAGATACGTGGAATTGGATGGCAAATTCATTGAAACTCCGTTTCAACATTTCAAGGAAGTTCCACAAACCGTGGCAGTAACCAAGGCTGTTTCCCAAGTCCCAAAGATTATAAGACCTCCGCTAAAGATGTCTTCTCTGAAAGATGACAAGGCCGTGATCGAAGAAGGTGGGTGCACTATTTGGGGCCAACTCCCAGATATCCCATACAATTTAGACAAACTCGGTTTGGGTTTCACTTCAGGAGCCCAGAAAGCTATACGCCATGTTCGTGCCGGGGAACCACCCTTGAAGAATAGAAACCACAAAATCAACACACTGGAGTATGATGAGGACAACTACGACCTGGAGGAATAGATTTTCCCAACTGTCAATGGAGGACACAGTAACTGGGAAGCTAAAGATTTTGTCCCAATTACTTTTATCCCACAGTAATTGTCTTTAAATTTTGTCGGACGTGTAATAATTAAACAATTTAGAATTTTTAAACTGTGTGTCTTACCCGAGGCACAACGATCCATTTGTAAGGGTTGTTACCTCATTTTCATATGTCATCAATGAATCATGGACGTTTTTGCATACAAACTTTGTGCTCTTTGTCTTTCTTTTTACATTTTTATTTCTTTTAAAGATAGTTATACTCTTACTCACACTCACATTTAAAATGCAGATCTACATCCATTCGGGATCCCATGGGTAACGATTCTGCTATGACCTTCTGTGACTCTGAAAATCTAATCTACCAAGCCGAAGACGAAGGTGGGGAAGATTGTGAAGTGCCAGGGGAATTATCCAGGTTACTACAATAAGAAGAGAGGACCACACAGCCCTACGAAGAACCAGTGGACACAATTAACCTAGGTACCAAAGAGGACAAGAAAGAAGTCAGAGTGGGTGCCAATCTGGAATCCAGTGTCAAGAAGCGTCTGATTCAGTTGTTACATGATTATATTGAGGTCTTTGACTGGTCGTATGAAGACATGCCAGGACTTGATGCTGATATCGTGGTACATTGTATGCCAACAAAAGAAGACTGCCCTCCCGTAAAACAAAAGGTCCGTCGCATGTGACCAGACATGTCAGAGAAGATAAAAGCGGAAGACATGAAAAATTCAACGCCATATTCTTGGCCGTCACCTCCTATCCGCAATGGGTCGCCAATGTTGTTCTTGTGCCTAAAAAGGACGGCAAGGTGCGAATGTGTGTGAACTATAAAGATTTGAATAGGGAAAGCCCTAAGGATGATTTCCCACTTCCCCACATAGATATTTTGGTTGAAAATACAACACAACATAAGGTGTTTTCCTTCATGGATGGTTTCTCAGGTTACAATCAAATTAAAATGGCGCCTGAGGACATGGAGAAAACAACCTTTGTCACACAATGGGGCACATTCTGTTACAAGGTGATGCCATTCGGGTTGAAGAACGTTGGGGAAACCTATCAGTGTGCCATGGTAGCTCTATTTCACGACATGATACATCACGAAATAGAGGTCTATATGGACGACATGATAGCCGAATCTCAAACAGAAGAAGAACATCTTGATCATTTACAGAAACTGTTTGAGAGACTAAAGAAATACAAGCTGAGGTTGAACCCAAATCAATGCACATTTGGGGTGAGGTCCGGTAAACTCCTAGGATTTATCGTCAGTGGTAAAGGCATCAAAGTGGACCCTGCCAAAGTAAAAGCCATACAAGAAATGCCCGCTCCTCGTACTGAGAAGGAAGTCAGAGGATTCTTAGGATAGTTAAATTACATTGCCAGATTCAATTCTCACTTAACAGCTACTTGTGAACCAATCTTCAAATTACTGAAGAAAGATCAAGTAGTCAAATGGAATGATGAATGCCAAACTTCCTTCGACAAGATCAAAGAGTACCTGCAAGAGCCTCCTATTTTGATGCCACCCGTCGAGGGAAGACCCTTGATCATGTATCTAACTGTTTTGAAATATTCAATGGGGTGTGTGCTGGGGCAACATGACGAGTCTGGCCGAAAAGAGCATGCTATTTATTACCTGAGAAAAAGTTTACCGATTGTGAAACAAGATATTCACTGCTCGAGAAAACTTGATGCGCTCTGGCATGGGCTGCTCTCCGGTTAAGATAGTATATGCTGACCCATACTACCTTATTGATATCCAAGATGGATCCAATAAAATACATATTCGAGAAGCCTGCCCTCTCTGGGAGAATAACAAGATGGAAGATGATCCTGACGGAATATGACATTCAGTATACTACCCAAAAAGCAATAAAGGGCAGTGTACTAGATGATCACCTTGCTCATCAAGCTATGGATGACTACCAGTCCATGAAGTTCAAATTTCCAGATGAAGACATCATGATGGTAAACAACTGTGAAGAATTCAGACCATATGACGGACCTGAACAAGGATCCCGATGGACCCTGGTTTTTGATGGGGAGTCCAACACACTCGGAAATGGTATATGTGATGTACTTATCTCCCCGGAAGGATGTCATACTCCCTTCACCGCAAGACTCTGCTTCAACTGTACAAATAACATGGCAGAATATGAAGCATGCATTTTTGGTCTCAAAGTTGCCATAGAATTGGGGATCAAGTCCTTAAGTGTATTCGGAGATTCAACCTTGGTCATCAGTCAGATCAAAGGAGAATGGGACACTAAACACCCTAACCTTATCCCCTACAAAGAACATGTGTTAACATTAATCCCACATTTTGATAAGATTACCTTCGAGCATTTCTCGCGAGAAGAAAATCAACTAGCGGATGCGCTAGCCACAATGTCATCCATGTTTAAACTCAAATGGGACAATGAGGCTCCCCAGATCACCATTGAACGGATGGATTGATCGCACTAAATCGCACTATGTTTCTGACTCAAATATCACATGTTTTCCTTAGTTTTTATTGTCATTTTCTCGTATTATGTTCCTTTTTCCTTTGTTTTCAGGATTCTTGTCATTTCAGAGCCTTCTGTGAAGAAACGAGCCAAAACGCCAAGAAATTAGGGTTTTTCAAGATATTTTGCACTTATGGCGTTCAGCACCGCGCTGGCTACAGGAAACGCGATGACGTGGCCCACTTTCACCCAGAGATCAACTGCCACGTTCCCATGATGTGGCGGTTCCAGGCGCCGCGCCCGCGGCCACCCTCACCGCGCCCGCGGCCTTCACAAAAAGGCTCCCGCTCAAAAGAAGTTAAGGGGCATGCTGTTCCTTACGCACCTCAAAGTTCCTCTATAAATAGCTTTCGATTCTCATTCTTTAGTTTCATCCAAGCTTAGTACAATCTTAAGCCATATACTATCAGTTTCTGTAAAGTAATAATCTCTTCACATCGGGGAGTTATTGCGGTGTAGATTGAGTTGTAATCGAGTCTTGGAGCACTTTGGTTGAAGTTCATCATACCGGCCTTACTTTTCCGTAGATTTGTATCAAATTCAAGTCTCCGACCGGAGCAAGGTTCTAATTTATTGCATTTCTTTATTTAATTGCTCTTACCATAGTCTACACGTTTTATAGACTTTAAATGCTCTTACCATAGTCTACACGTTTTATAGACTTTAAATGCTCTTACCATAGTCTACACGTTTTATAGACTTTAAATGCTCTTACCATAGTCTACACGTTTTATAGACTTTAAATGCTCTTACCATAGTCTACACGTTTTATAGACTTTAAATGCTCTTACCATAGTCTACACGTTTTATAGACTTTAAATGCTCTTACCATAGTCTACACGTTTTATAGACTCGCACTTATTATGTCTAGCTAAACTATAAAGGTTAGGATGTAATGATTGTCATCGTGGTTGTGTTCCAATTATCATGCTAGTGAAAATACTCTGGGGATGTTTTGCTTCTAACTTAAGTCAATTGTGTTTAAATGTTTATTGGGTAAGATCGAAAGCCGTCCAAACTAATGATACGACTTGATTATTATTTAACCAAACAAAAAGAGCGACAGCCGTTGATTGGTTAAATAGGAATCATTGACCTTTTTAGAAAACGATTTTGAAACTATTTTCGGACGCGTTTGTAGGTTTAAAATCTGACTCTTGGCCAAAAGCCAAAAGTCTCTTTAAGTTAATCTTTCCGAGTAAGATCACTTTTCTGTTAAGTCAAAACTATCAATTTCTTAAAAATAGGTTTATCTCTTTAACGCGGAAGGCACCCTTTATATGTGACAATAAAGGAATTTAATTTAAAGAGTAAACTCGGTTCTTAGTAGTCAAAAGCTACAGGTTCCCGTTAAACTGATTCTTTGCTATCAATAGAAAATACTGCCCCATAAGTAGGTTCATCTACGCATGACCGGACCAATATCTGATTACATGATTTACATTCCAACCTGTCTTTTAAACTGTTATTTCCCTCACATATTTACTTTGTGCACTGCACTCACATCAATATCCTTATTCGCCTTAGATAAGCACCTTAGCAATAGAGTTGATAGATTGACAATTGGTCTCTGTGGTTCGATAATCTTATATATTACTTCGATAGGCTGTACACTTGCAGTACTACATTTAGGCTATACGTTACAGATAAAAAGCAGCCCATCAAGTTTTTGGCGCCGTTGCCGGGGACCAACTTCGTCAAATTTCGTACCCTATTGTTATCCCGTTTAGACTAAGGCTATTCTAGCCGGTAGATGCGTAGAAATCGTAGCACCGGCAACCTAATAGATCCTTTAGTAGAACCTGAACGTTACGCTCGTGCCCGTCTTTTTATTCGCAAGATAAGAAGAGCTATGGCAGAAGATCGTAACCAAAGACCGCTCAAGGAATTCGCCCAACCATCTAACGAGGAACCTAGTTCTAGTATAGTAAACCCTGCTATAACTACCAACAACTTTGAACTAAAGCCCTCGTTACTACAATTAGTACAACAAAACCAATTCGCTGGTCTCGCTACCGAGAACCCGAATCAACATTTAAAGGTATTTATCCAGTTAGCTGACACCCTTAAGGCAAATGGAGCCACGCCCGAAGCTATCCGATTAAGACTATTTCCTTTTTCCCTTAGAGGTAAAGCTCACGACTGGTTAGACGCCCTTCCAACTAACTCAATAACAACTTGGGAAGACCTTAGGAGAGCTTTTCTTGCGAGGTATTTTCCACCAAGCAAGACCGCTGTTCTTAGGAACCTGATCACTTGTTTCACCCAAAACCAAGGCGAATCACTTTTTGATGCCTGGGAGAGATATAAAGAACTTTTAAGAGCCTGTCCGCACCATGGCCTAGAGCAATGGTTAATCATACATACCTTCTATAATGGACTCCATTACAACACAAAGATGTCCATAGACGCTGCCGCTGGCGGAGCGTTGATGAACAAACCTTACCCTGACGCTTGTGCCCTAATAGAGGACATGGCCCAAAACCATGCCCAATGGGGATTAGAACGAGCGACAGTAGAGAAAAAGGAGAGCCATGGAGGAAAGCATGAGGTAAGTTGCATGGACATGATCAATGCCAAGATGGACGCCCTAGCCTTGAGAGTCGAGAACATGTCTCAAAACCCAACCACAGTAACAGCAATCCAATCGGAGTGCAAACTCTGTGGAGCTCAAGGACATCAAACCGTTGACTGTAACCTTTTGAACGAATCAAGCTCAGACCAAGTTAACTATACTCAAGGGAACCCTTTCTCGAATACCTACAATCCTGGATGGAGGAACCACCCGAATTTCTCTTACAAAAACAACAACCCTATCCAAAATCCCGGACCTTCAAGACCTCAAGGATTCCAAACGCAAAAACAAAACCAACCTATGCAAATAGTACCCCCAAGACCAAACCTTAAAGAAACCATAGACACCTTTATTCAAGCTCAAACCCAGCAAAATAAGGAGTTTATGAACCAACATATTCACACGAACGAACTGGTTACTCAACTAGCAACCAAGTTTGACCAGATAATAACCCACACCAAAATGCTTGAGACTCAGATTTCCCAAGTAGCACAAAACACCTCTGTACAAGTTGCACCTGGAGGACAATTCCCTGGACAAACTCAACCAAATCCAAAAGGCCAAGCAAATTCTATCACACTAAGAAGTGGAACCGCTTATGAAGGACCTAGAAATCCTGACTTAAGCACATCAGAAGATGCTACGCCCAAAGACCAGGTGGAGGAACCAGAGAAACCAGGAAAGCAATCAAAACCAGAAGTAGAGAAAAACACTCAACAACCTTATAAACCACCTATTCCATTCCCACAGAGGCTGAAAAACACCAAAGTAGAAAACCAGTACCAAAAGTTTATTAAGGTAATAGAGAAACTCCATGTTGAGATTCCTTTTACTGAAGCTATAACCCAGATACCATCATATGCTAAGTTTCTGAAAGATATTTTGACCAATAAACGACGACTCGATGATCCCAAGCCTTTAGAATGTCATTTTATATCCGAAAATAAACTCGCCAAGAAAGATAAAGACCCTGGAAGTTTTTCTATCCCTTGCATCCTAGGTAACCATATGATAGACAAAGCATTTTTAGACCTAGGAGCAAGTGTAAGTCTGATGCCTCTGGCCATCTGTAAGAGGTTAAAATTAGGAGAACTTCAACCTACTAAGATGTCCTTACAACTAGCTGATAGATCTGTCAAATATCCCATGGGTATTTTAGAAGACATACCTGTCAAGATTGGTCAGTTGTACATTCCGACCGACTTCGTCGTAATGGATATCAAAGAAGATGAAGACATCCCAATCCTCTTAGGAAGACCCTTCCTATCGACCGCCGGAGCTATAATAGATGTTAAGAAAGGGAAACTGACTTTCGAGGTAGGAGATGAAAAGATTGAGTTCATTTTATCAAAATTTCTAATGGCACCAGTGATAGGAGATGCGTGTTATGCCATCGACATCATTGATGAATGTGTAAATGAGCTCGAACAAAACGAATTATTAACCAAATTACCATCAACCCCTATTTTAGAGGATGACGGATTTGAGAGTATCGAACCGTACATTGACGACAACCTTTTCGAATGCTTAGCTCTTACCCATGACCTTATGCCACGTGCTGAGAAAACCACTATAGAACTTAAGGAACTACCCAAGAATCTAAGATATGAGTTTTTGGATGAGGAGATGAATAGACCTGTTATAATTAGCGCCACTCTAAACCAAATAGAAACAAATCAACTATTAGATACCTTGCGAAAATATCCCTCAGCTTTAGGGTATAAAGTTTCAGATTTAAGAGGTATAAGCCCATCCGTATGCATGCATCGGATTATGCTAGAAAAAGATTCGAAACCATCAAGAGAACATCAAAGAAGAATAAACCCTCTCATGAGTGATGTAGTCAAGAAAGAAGTTCTTAAGTTATTAGAGGCTGGTATCATATACCAAATTTCGGATAGTGAATGGGTAAGCCCAGTCCATGTGGTACCCAAGAAAGGAGGTATCACTGTTCTAAAAAATGAGAAAGGTGAGCATGTGGCAAAACGAACAGAAGGAGGATGGCGAATGTGTATAGATTACAGAAGGTTGAATAAGGCAACAAGAAAAGACCATTTCCCTCTCCCATTTATAGATCAGATGCTTGAACGTCTAGCAAGACACTCATGTTTCTGCTATCTTGATGGATATTCGGGATTTTTCCAAATCCCTATTCACCCAGAGGACCAAGAAAAAACCACATTTACCTGCCCTTATGGAACATTCGCTTATAGACGAATGCCCTTTGGACTCTGTAATGCACCTGCCACTTTCCAACGTTGTATGATGTCAATTTTCGCAGACTACCTAGATGGAATTATGGAAGTATTTATGGACGATTTTTCAGTGTGTGGGTTTGATTTCAAAAACTGCCTCTCGAACTTGGAGAAAATCTTAAAAAGATGTGTGGAAGTAAACCTTGTGTTGAATTGGGAAAAGTGCCACTTTATGGTAAGTGAAGGGATAGTCTTGGGACACATTATTTCTGAAAGAGGTATAGAAGTCGATAAGGCCAAGATAGAAGTCATAGAAAACTTAAACCCACCTAAGACCGTTAGGGAAATAAGAAGTTTCCTAGGACATGCCGGGTTCTACCGACGTTTCATCAAGAATTTTTCCGCAATAACTAAACCTTTAACTAACTTATTGATGAAGGATGTCGAGTTTGAATTCGACCAAAAATGTCTTGAGGCCTTTGAAGTTTTAAAGCAAGCTCTTATTTCAGCACCTATCATAAGACCACCTGATTGGACACAACCCTTTGAAATCATGTGCGATGCTAGTGATTTCGCTGTAGGGGCTGTACTAGGGCAAAGAAAAGACAAAAAACTGCATGCAATTTACTACGCTAGTAGAACACTAGACGCTGCCCAGCTAAATTATACAACCACAGAAAAAGAATTGCTAGCCGTAGTTTTTGCTATTGATAAATTTCGATCTTATTTGGTGGGAGCAAAAATAATAGTATACACAGATCATGCAGCAATCCGGTACTTGTTAAGTAAGAAAGATGCTAAGCCTAGATTGCTCAGATGGGTACTTTTACTCCAAGAATTTGACTTGGATATTAAGGATAAAAAAGGAGCTGAAAACTTAGTAGCTGATCATCTCTCTAGGTTAGAACACCTTAAGCCTGAACTTATACCTATAGACGATCACTCTACTTATGAAAGATTAATAGCTGGGATAAACTCAACTGAAGAAGAGACTTATGAGGAAATCTCAACCATGAACAACATACCATGGTACGCAGATATTGTAAATTATCTAGCCGCTGATATCATACCCCCCGACTTAAGCTACCAACAGAAGAAGAAGTTTTTCAGAGATGTTAAACACTTCTTTTGGGATGAACCCCTCCTATTCAAAAGAGGAATAGATAATATATTCCGACGATGTGTGCCGGAGGAAGAAGTAGGCAATGTCATTAAACATTGTCATGCTTCACCTTATGGTGGACATGCAAGCACGTCTAAAACATGCGCCAAAATATTTCAAGCAGGTTTTTATTGGCCTACTGTATGGCACGATGTCCACACTTACATTACAAAATGTGACCGATGCCAACGCACTGGGAACATCTCAAGACGTGATGAAATGCCTTTAAGAAACATCCAAGAAGTGGAAATATTTGATGTCTGGGGTATAGATTTCATGGGACCTTTTCCTTCCTCAATGGGTAACAAGTATATCCTAGTAGCTGTCGATTATGTCTCAAAGTGGATCGAAGCTGTTGCATCACCCACAAACGATACCAAGGTAGTTATCAAACTGTTTAAGAATATTATTTTCCCTAGGTTTGGAACCCCGAGGTTAGTCATAAGTGATGGAGGATCGCATTTTATATCTAAGATATTTGACAAGCTTCTAAGCAAATACGGAGTAAAACATAGAGTAGCATCACCATATCACCCGCAAACCAGTGGCCAAGTAGAGGTATCGAATAGGGAGATTAAGCAGATCCTAGAAAAAACCGTATCATTATCCAGAAAAGACTGGTCTGGAAAACTTAAAGACGCCTTATGGGCTTATAGAACGGCTTATAAAACCCCTATTGGAACAACTCCTTATCAATTGGTTTATGGAAAGTCCTGTCATTTACCCTTCGAACTAGAACATAAAGCCTATTGGGCCATTAAATCCTTGAATCTAGATTACCTGAAAGCCGGAGAAAAACGTATCCTGGACATTCACAAGCTAGAAGAGCTTCGCTTGAATTCCTATGAGAATGCCATCATATATAAGGAAAGAACCAAAATGTGGCATGATAAAAAAATCATCAAGAAAGATTTCAACATTGGTGATCCCGTTCTCCTATTTAACTCAAGGTTACGACTTTTTCCTGGTAAGCTTCGTTCAAGATGGACAGGTCCATTTGAAGTGTCAAAAGTTCTAAAGTCTGGAGCAGTAGAAATCAAAAACAATTCATGTGCTCCATTTGTGGTAAATGGACAAAGACTGAAGCTCTACAAAGGAGGCGATTTGCCTGTTGACTACTCTAGTCATATTCTTATAGACCCACCAATACCCACATAAAGTAAGATCTAATCGTCAAGCTAAACGACGTTAAACAAGCGCTGCCTGGGAGGCAACCCATGGTTTATTCTTTATTTTATTTTATTTTATTTTAGTAATTTATATATTTTATCTGGACTAATTTCTTGTGTTTATATTTTCAGGATGCATCACCCCGATGGTATGGTTGTGATTTTCAGAGATGAAGCGCAAAAGGCCTGATTTGCTACCTTATCTGCTAGACCTATGGTACCCACTAGGTACCCCGACCAGAGCTGCATGGAGGCACTCGGGATTGAGCCAAGTATTCAGTATCTATGCAACCAACTTAGCTGGGATTCTTATGCCGATGATGTCCACAAAACCTACAGGAACCTTACTCTGGAGTTTCTTAGCTCTATGGACTATAATCCACGAGTAGGTGAAGGAGATGAGCGAGGACGCCTGAGTTTCAGATTGTTTGGCACCGAGTATACCCTGACCACCAAAGAATTTGGGGATTTGCTTGGTTTCCAAACTGGACCGACCGCTATAACTGAGTTCCCATTGAGTTGCTACATGGACAGAGACATTGACAAATTTTGGCAGGACATTACTGATAGAGCCAATCTTGACCCCTCTACCCAGCTGTCCCGGAAGATCCATAACCCGGCCTTCCGATACTTCGAGATGATCCTATGCCACACTTTCTTTGGGAGGAGTTACTGTGACCACTTGGTCACCGCTGAGGAGATCCTTTTCTTATACTGTGCTAGTCAGTCCAGACCTATAGCTAGTGGAGGTTTTCTGATAGAGAGCCTCGAGCAGACTGCTCGATCCGCTGTAGGGCTCATTCATTCCGGAGGGAATGTGACACAGATAGCTTCTGCTTTGGGTTTAGACAGTATGATAGCACAGCTGACCCCATACTGTGGATATACTTTTCTGGATTTAGACTTTTGCATGGATCGTGGATTCATGAGGAGGGCCTCTTTCCACCCATATCGGTACAGATTGCTTATCAATGACCAGACAGTTTACACCTTCACCATGCCAGACCCTCAGATGACTTGTGTTTCCAACTCTGCTAACTGGAACTATTCTGTAGAAGGTTGGGGTGAGATATCAGAGTACACTCCAGAATACACTCCTGCCTCCGAAGAGTACACTCCAGAATACACTCCTGCTTCTGAAGATCCCACTCAGGACTACACTCCTGCCTCCGAGGACTCCGCTCCAGATCACACATCCCTACCCGAGGTTACACATACTACTGTTCTTACTAATAACCTCAGCTTGCAGGAACCTGATATTCGCACTCTATTGACTGCTATGCGCACTGAGATAACCACTCTCCGCAATGAGGTGGCTGACCTTCATTTGCAGTTGGAAGTAAATGATGTTACCTTCGCTGGTGAGTTAGATGAATTAGCTCACGAGGTGGCAGAGATTCGACGCCAGCTGACTGAGCTGCGTGGCCCAGGCACTCCTGCAGAGCATCCTACCGGTTGGCAATAGATCTTTATTGTTCACAAGATATCTAGTTTCAGTATTATTAGTATTATGTTGATTTCCTTTTCAGACTCATTTTTATTTTTGCATTATCTGTTTCCTGAGTTGTTAATATTTATTTTGATGACCCAATGTCCGTACCTATATCTATATATATATATATATATATATATATATATGCATATGTTTTATTTATTTACTAATGTTTTTGTTTTTCTAGGTCACCATAGTTTTAATATAAAAATAAAATAAATAAACATGTGTATATGTATTCACGTACATATATGCACATTTATAAGAAAAATAGGTACACCTCCAGAAATTGAAGATAATGGCGAGGAAGAAAAAGCCCAATGGAAAGAAAGCCAGGCCAGCCCAACTGACCTCGACCTCACCGCGCCCGCGGTAGGCCCTGCCGCGCCCGCGGTGACGCAACGGTCACCTAATGGCTAGTAGCTCGTTTTTCCCCCCATTTTACCACTTTTTCAATTTCCAATCCCATTTTCTTCCAATTTTAACCCACTTTATTACCCATACCAACCCACTACATTTATTTCCATTATTTTCATCATAAATATTTACAACCACCATTTTCTTTCTTCCCTTCCTATAAATACCCCCTACTATATCATTTTCTTCCTCACACCTTCATTACTTCTACATCCCATTCTTTCTCTCTTTTTATCCACAAGAAAATCCTATGGAATGTCACGGTTACATTTTACGTGGTGGTCAAGCCGGAGAAAGGCAACTAAAGCGGCTTGAAAAATTGCTGACAACACCAATACACTCTACCAGGTATATCGATGAAAACTGTCTATATTCATTAGGTATATACCATAGTGTATTCTTCCTTCTAGATAAAATAGGTATGCATGATATTTTTGCTACTCAAGCACCGACCTACCCTAGGCTGACGTTCGAGTTTTTAAGTTCTTTAATTTATAACGTCTCTCCTAACACTGCTAGCACCGTAGGTGGAGTCAAATTTAGAATGTTTAATGTCGAATATGATTACTCCACTGACGGTCTAGCCGCCATGTTAGGATTGCCTTATGGGGATGGTGCCATTTGTGAAGCACCTTTAGACACGGATTGGGCATTTGAAGCATTTTGGGCCAGAATTACTAAACAAAATGCAACATCTTTTGATGGCCTTCTTGCTTCTCACATCCACAATCATGCCCTTCGTGTCTTTAGATTTCTTTTAGCATCCACCATCTTTGCTCGGGAAAACCCAAACAAGGTGAATGCTAAAGAATTAATTATCATGCAGAGCTGCCTCACAGACACCAAAGTTAATCCCGTCCCATTCATGATTGCCCACATGCACCATGTTTTAAGAAAAGGTGGGCCGATTTCCTTTGGTGGACTGATTACCACTATTGCCCGTGCCATAGGATTGGATACGGAACTTGCCACCCTAGAACCACTTCCTCCTCGGATTGCAAATCTTAAATTTTTCAGGGATATGCGTTTATGCAAGACGAGGAAGGAAGGTGGTTACTTCCTAATGGTTGGAGGTGCTGCTGTACCCAGTGTTGTTATGCCTTGCACCCGTCGTACTGATATTCGATTTGAGCGTAACTGGACCTACGATCTTAACGCTCCTGCTTTTATTGGTCCGTTGCCCCCAAATCTACCTTTAAATGAGGGTAACAACACTGATGATGAGTACGATTTCCAAACAGAGGAACCACCCCATTTTTCACCTTCACACACGGCACCTTCAACCTCTAACCCACATGCAGGTACAGCTCCTAGCTTCCATGTCACTGAGGACATGTGGCATGAGCATATGGCCCGAGAGGCCCAGAGGGACACCCTCCTTGCTACCTTGCAGCAACAGGCGGCCGACAACATGGCCTTCATGCAAGCGTCCCAAGAACAAAATGCTAGCTCTCTGCGCACTATTATGGAAAGTCAGCTGGCTTTTCAGAGAGAACAGCACCTACACCAGACCACAAACGCTCGTCACTTCCAATTGATGGAGGCAACCCAAGGCACCCTCATTGGTCGGACCCAAGAGCTACAAGCGGCAAATGCCGCCTTGTCAGAGAGACTGGAGCAGCTTGTTTTGGACCGAGATAGCCGCCGTCGCAGCCGTAGCCGCCGTTCCGGTCGTACCAACCAGGATGGTGAAGGTCCTAGTGGCCCCCACTAGTGTTTTCAGGTACCTCCTCCTACCTTATTTTGGAACATTGAGGACAATGTCTGATTTAAGTGTGGGAGGAGCATTTATCGCTTTTATTTCCCATTTTTCGCTTTTATTTTTCGCTTTTATTTTCCGTTTTTCCTGCTTTTATTTTCCTTCCGCATTTTTCCTTTTTTTCGTAGTTAATAAAATGCATGTGATAGGCGAGTCTTTCTGCGTAGTGTACCCTTTCATTTCCCCCACCTTTTAGCCTTACAAAATTTTTATTTTTCAAAGATTTATGGTTGTTTTTAAGGATTTGGGCTATGAGACAGGTCCTAGATAGGGTCTGTTTCTCGGACACTCACTTTTTGAAAAATTCGTTATCATTTTTACACCATAAGCCTTTTTGAATATTTAGATTAGATCCTTTCTCCCCAATATGCTATGATTTTGAATAAAACTGTACAAATAGGTCTTCAAGTAGTTTATCTTAGCAGTCAGCTCCGGCCTAAGCATGCTCTAAGTGTGGGATCGATGAATATAAGTGGATGATCTCTATTTTTGCCTTAAAAGTTACAAAATAAAGTATGAATACGACTATGAGTTGGGTGATCCTCACAAAGATTACTTAACTCAAGAAAGTTGTAAACACTAACAAAAACAAAGAAAAAAATATATAAGGCATATCTGTTGTAGTTGGTTCAGAGGTATCTGGTGCTGAACTTGGTAGGGCGGACTACGGTCCGATCCCCCGCAACTGCAAATGGGTAAAATAAAAAGGGATTAAACCAACTCTTGTACCAGAATCCCATCACTTGAGATCAGAGTCACTAACCGGTCACTACACCATGAGTATGTACGGATAACGGGCTTAATGTGATTGCGCCTGAATGAAAAAGGACCTCGTACAAAAAGAAGTCTTAGCATAGTAAGGATATTTGGATCAATCTGTATACTTATAAGGTTTATGTCCGCATTTCTGCGAGTAGTGTAATTAAGATACCCTTGATTCAGATAGTTAGTGCCTGACAACACACCCTTACTCGGACTTAGAAGCCCTCTTTGCCCAAAACCTGTATACACCATAAATTTTCTTTCATCTACTTTTAAGAGTTGTTGCTTGAGGACAAGCAAAGGTCTAAGCGTGGGAGGATTTGATCGCACTAAATCGCACTATGTTTCTGACTCAAATATCACATGTTTTCCTTAGTTTTTATTGTCATTTTCTCTTATTATGTTCCTTTTTCCTTTGTTTTCAGGATTCTTGTCATTTCAGAGCCTTCTGTGAAGAAACGAGCCAAAACGCCAAGAAATTAGGGTTTTTCAAGATATTTTGCACTTATGGCGTTCAGCACCGCGCTGGCTACAGGAAACGCGATGACGTGGCCCACTTTCACCCAGAGATCAACTGCCACGTTCCCATGATGTGGCGGTTCCAGGCGCCGCGCCCGCGACCACCCTCACCGCGCCCGCGGCCTTCACAAAAAGGCTCCCGCTCAAAAGAAGTTAAGGGGCATGCTGGTCCTTACGCACCTCAAAGTTCCTCTATAAATAGCTTTCGATTCTCATTCTTTAGTTTCATCCAAGCTTAGTACAATCTTAAGCCATATACTATCAGTTTCTGTAAAGTAATAATCTCTTCACATCGGGGAGTTATTGCGGTGTAGATTGAGTTGTAATCGAGTCTTGGAGCACTTTGGTTGAAGTTCATCATACCGGCCTTACTTTTCCGTAGATTTGTATCAGATTCAAGTCTCCGACTGGAGCAAGGTTCTAATTTATTGCATTTCTTTATTTAATTGCTCTTACCATAGTCTACACGTTTTATAGACTTTAAATGCTCTTACCATAGTCTACACGTTTTATAGACTTTAAATGCTCTTACCATAGTCTACACGTTTTATAGACTTTAAATGCTCTTACCATAGTCTACACGTTTTATAGACTTTAAATGCTCTTACCATAGTCTACACGTTTTATAGACTTTAAATGCTCTTACCATAGTCTACACGTTTTATAGACTTTAAATGCTCTTACCATAGTCTACACGTTTTATAGACTCACACTTATTATGTCTAGCTAAACTATAAAGGTTAGGATGTAATGATTGTCATCGTGGTTGTGTTCCAATTATCATGCTAGTGAAAATACTCTGGGGATGTTTTGCTTCTAACTTAAGTCAATTGTGTTTAAATGTTTATTGGGTAAGATCGAAAGCCGTCCAAACTAATGATACGACTTGATTATTATTTAACCAAACAAAAAGAGCGACAGCCGTTGATTGGTTAAATAGGAATCATTGACCTTTTTAGAAAACGATTTTGAAACTATTTTCGGACGCGTTTGTAGGTTTAAAATCTGACTCTTGGCCAAAAGCCAAAAGTCTCTTTAAGTTAATCTTTCCGAGTAAGATCACTTTTCTGTTAAGTCAAAACTATCAATTTCTTAAAAATAGGTTTATCTCTTTAACGCGGAAGGCACCCTTTATATGTGACAATAAAGGAATTTAATTTAAAGAGTAAACTCGGTTCTTAGTAGTCAAAAGCTACAGGTTCCCGTTAAACTGATTCTTTGCTATCAATAGAAAATACTGCCCCATAAGTAGGTTCATCTACGCATGACCGGACCAATATCTGATTACATGATTTACATTCCAACCTGTCTTTTAAACTGTTATTTCCCTCGCATATTTACTTTGTGCACTGCACTCACATCAATATCCTTATTCGCCTTAGATAAGCACCTTAGCAATAGAGTTGATAGATTGACAATTGGTCTCTGTGGTTCGATAATCTTATATATTACTTCGATAGGCTGTACACTTGCAGTACTACATTTAGGCTATACGTTACAGATAAAAAGCAGCCCATCATGGATGAACCAGCTTACTGTCACGAGATCAATACTGAAGAAGTAGTGGACCAGCCTTGGTTCCATGAAGTTAAGAGGTATCTCGAGGCTCAAGAATATCCGGAAGGAGCTTCAGTCAATGATAAGAAGTTCTTAAGGAGATTCTCTGCTAAGTTATTCCTTAGTAATGGAATTCTCTACAAATGCAACCACGACTCTGTATTAATTTGTTGCATAGACAAGGTTGAGGCAGAAAGGATCATGGCTGATCTACATGAAGGCACTTTTGGCACCCATTCCAGTGGGTATATGATGGCAAAGAATCCTACGGGAAGGTTATTACTAGTCTACCAAGGAAGAAGATTGCTATCAACACTCTCGAACCTGCCACAAGTGTCATATTTATGCTGACAAGGTGCACGTACCTCCAGTTCCTCTGAATGTCCTGACGTCTCCTTGGCCCTTTGCTATGTGGGGCATCAATATGATTGGGGAAATCAAACCAACATCCTCTAATGGACACCGCTTCATCTTGGTAGCCATTGACTATTTCACAAAGTGGGTTGAGGCGGCTTTTTTCGCTTCTGTTACCAAGAATGTTATGGCCCGGTTCATCAAACAGAATCTCATCTGTCAGTACGGTATCCCAGAGAGGATCATCACAGACAATGGTACGAATATCAACAATACTATGATCACCACACTGTGCGTACAATTCAAGTTCCAGCACCATAATTCTTCTCCTTACCGACCAAAGATGAATGGTGTTGTCGAAGCCGCAGATAAGAATATTAAGAAGATCATACAGAAAATGACAGTCACATACAAAGACTGGCATGAGATGCTACCGTTCGACCTCCACGATTATCGTACCACGGCGTGTACATCAACTGGGCAACACCTTACTCTCTGGTATACGACATGGAGGATGTCTTGCCTATTGAGGTCCAAATCCCTTCTTTGAGAATGATGAAGTATGCAGGGTTGAATGAAGACGATTGGATCCAAACTCGACTTGATCAACTGAACTTGATTGATGAGACAAAGCTTACTGCTGTCTATCATGGTCAAATGTATCAAAAACAGATGATCAAGGCTTTCAACAAAAAGGTCAGACGCCAAGTGTATCAAGTCGGGGATCTGGTGATCAAGCGCATCATACTGCCACAGGGTGATCCCAGGGGAAAATGGACTCCTACATACGAAGGACCATTTGTGATCAAAAGCATATTCTCTGGTGGAGCAATGATCTTAACCACTATGGATGGCAACGACCTTCCGCACCCTGTGAACACGGATATAGTCAAAAGATATTACGTATAAGAGACCCGCTAGGTTGACACACCTAGGAAAAACAAGGGCATCCCAATGAACCAAAAATGTTTGGGAAAAAATTAGGGATAAAACAAAAAATCTGTACACCCAGTAAGTTGAAAACCCGAAAGGGCGACTTGGGTAAAAAAGGGTATCCCGGTGGACTGAAAACCCGAAAGGGCGGTCCAGGCAAAAGTAAGGGAATTAAGGCATACGACTATGTCCAGTTTGGATCACCTTATAGGCAACATTTGGCTTCAATTGACAAACTCAACGGGTCTAATCAATCCAATCAACTTCGAACGAGGCAGCTTATGGATAAGACGCTCAGAGACACGAAGGCTATAGCAGAATGCCAACCCCATGGGATTATTGCAAATAGCTATATTTTCTTTGTATCAAATTTTCATTTTTTACGACGATATTCCCTTACTAGAATGTTCGTCTCATTGTACAAAGATACCCCTTTGAAAGTGCAAAACTATCTGTTTTTCTTTATTTTTGTGTTTTGTTTACAAAAATGTCCAATGATTTATTTTTGAACATATGCATTTGAACGTAATTACTGTTTACAAATAAACAAAAATAGAAAGACAATCACTAATGGATTTAAAAAATAGGTTAATATCTTTAAACTATTCCATAAAATCCCCCACAGTGTGCAGCTTAATCCCCAACGGAACAAAACTTCCAGTTATCATCCCCGGTAGAAGTTGCCAAATTTCTCAGGATTCCCCAACAGGATTTCACAAGCAATACACGACGTTTCCCTTATAACAAAGTTTATTTCTCTACCAAATAGAAGCACATCAACTCACCAGCACTTCAAAACATGAAGAATTACACTCCATGTCCCCAACAGCAGTCAGGGATTTATTTTCCCTAATCCAACGGTGTTACAGCAGTATAGCTTACATGCCCATACATCGTATCCATACGTCATAACATTGACAACACGAACGCATACAACATAATCTCGTTCATTTTATTGAGAGCATCATTATACAATGCATTTCATATATAATGACATTGCATGCAACTAATCTTTCATCTCTTCAGGAAAGATCAGTCAGCAGATGGCTATCATCAATAATTTACAAAAAGGTCAGAGATTGATACTTGAAACAAGCCAGGATAATTATCTACACGACCAAATGAACCTTCAGATACAGTTCAGATACACTCCAGATACGGATGCCATCCTGATACTCATTCGGGTTCACCTTTAGATACAGTTCAGATATGCTCCAGACACGGATGCCATTCTGATACTCATTCAGCCTTCAGATACGGTTCAGATACACTCCAGATACGGATGCCATCCTGATACTCATTCGGGTTCATCTTCAGATACATTTTAGATATGCTCCAGACATGGATGCCATTTTGATACTCATTCAGATTCAGCTTTCAGATACAGTTCAGATACGCTCTAAACACAGACGCCATTCTGATACTCATTCAGATTCATCCTTCAGATACGGTTCAAATACGCTCCAGATACGGATGCCATCCTGATACTCATTCGGGTTCACCTTCAGATACAGTTCAGATACGCTTCAGACACGGATGCCATTATGATACTCATTCAGATTATCTTTCAGATACAGTCCAACAATCATTTTGGATGGAATCTGCAAGCCCATCTCCAACAACTTCTCATCTCCCCTCTAAATGGCATCTTTACGGCCATTCCCTACACCATCAACCACCACATCCTTGAGTGTAAATTTCTGGGCACTCTAGTGTCCAATCATCTTCCACCTTCAAGGCACGAATGGCAAATCCACCAATCTAACTCTTCAGGTTTAAGAAGATTGAACAGGGGCAGCTGTTGTACCCCAAAATTTTCCCTCTCATTTATCAAATATTTTTCTCACAAAGATCTCTCTTGGTTCAAGACTGCACTAGGGTTGATCAACTCAAGACACCTCCTTAAGCACTAATGGCTGAAATTATGGTTTGAAACTGCACAAGGATAATTGAACTTTCAATGCCTCATATGACTTTCATGGATCATTATGGACCCCCAAGATTACTCATGTCAAGTTTCAAGCCTTGGATTACACTTTTGCTCAGTCAATTGAGCAGTTGACATAAAAATCAGCTGTATTGGGGAAAAAGTCAACTATGGCCAATTTACAGTCAAACTTCATAATTTTTTATCCACGTCAATATTATAAACTCATATGTATCACTGATCATGTTTGGATCATAGTTCCTCAAGAAATTTGATCAAATCATCAAAAGGGCAAAATGGTCAAAATTAGGGTTTTGACTGAGAAAGGGCAATTTCTGATTTTTGACCTAGCAAAAGGTTAAGTGGTTTGAGGCATGATCTCAAGAGTTCAATTACATCATTTTGACCTAATGGCATGACCCAAAACATTGCTCAAGATCAATTGGATTGATAGTGAATTTTCAGTCAACTGTACACTAAAAAGTCAAACTTTGACTTTTTGGTCAAAATCAAATGTCAAAGATCACAATTTATCAAAACATGTCAAAATATGAAACTTATTCATCAAGAAATCAAAAAGTCAAGATTTCATTTTGAAAAGTCAAAGTTTTCTAACTTAGAAAATTTTCTAAGTGTTTAAAACTTCATGTTTTTTCACAACTTTGAGCAAATTTTTCACCATGATGCAAGATGATTCAGAAGAAACTTTCAACAAGAAAGTTGTAGATCTCCATGAGATCTACAACATTGCTTAACACAACTTCTTCTAAAAATGCTTGTATCTCAAGTTATTAATTCATGAAGTCATAGTCTTAAAACTAAACACTTAGTGAAATTTTGCCCTAGTTTAGGCAGGATTTTGACCTAACTTCATGGAACTTTTTCATATAGTTACAAGGGTAATTTTCAAAAGTAATTCAAAGAGGGGTTGTAGAGCACATTACAAGCTTTCCGAAATTTCCAATAACTCCTTGAGATCATTCTTGAGCAGGTAGAATCGAAGAGAGGAAGTTAGGGTTTTCAAACTTGAATTACAAGTCATTTTTGATGAACACATGAAACAAATCCATGCTAGGCTGCATAATCTTTGCTTTGCAGGCCTCAAACTTGTTTTCCACTCCATAATTAAATGTTTACACAGCCGTTAGAGCTTTGATCCAAGCAATTAAGCTATTGTCCAAGTTGCATTTCCATTAATGGCACAAAGTTAACATTGTCATTCTTGTAAAGCAAGCTTTTTGCATAAAGTCCATTCTTGAGCCTCTAACTTGTTCCCTCTGATCACACTCCATCCACAAAGTCAGAAGCAAGTATATTTAAATCATAACCACTCTATCTTAGCAAGTACACAAGGCATGGAAATTTGAATTTCTCAAAAGATCACATGTTATGCATAACCTTTTGATTTTGAATTCTGATCTACAACAAGTCTCCAAACTTGTTGCTAATAAATAGAGTCACTATTTGTGAGCTAGGACACAAGCTCAAGCACCCCAAAAACACTCTCGAACTCCCTCTAGCCAGAAATTGCACAAAAAACTCCATTGATACACAATTCTGACCTTAAACTTGTATCTTTCATTTTCCTCGTGCGTTTTCCCTCAAATTCATTTCTAAAGCTTCCTTACATCAAATATAGTCCATCCATGTCCTTGGTTTAAAACTGTAACTCCATCTTCATCATCCTCCATAACCAAAAACAGAGGTCTGCAACTTGACTTCTCCAGACCATTCTAGCCATCCATTGTTCAAGCAAGCCATTGCATTAACTTCCTGGGAACTTGAGGAAGCTAACCTGATCATTGCAGCACCTTGAATCAAGCTCATTTGCATTTCACAATTTCCAGTTTTGAGGTATTTTTCTTGAACTTCTATCTTCATATTTAGGCATTGTTAGGCTTGCATTTGTGAAGATAAAATGTAGACATCATTGCCCTGAAACTATACATGTCCATAGATTTCATTTATTTTGATTGAGCTAGGAGAATTTTGAGTTTGAACTTTATGAAATATTTAGGTCAAAATTTGGTACTTTTAGAAATTCTCATTCATATTTGATTTATAGCTTATGATATTTATATGGTTGGATCCGTGTGAAAAAATAGAGCAATTTTCATGTTTACATTTTTGCAAATGGTTGAGAAATGAGCAAGTTACAGATCCTTTGGCTGGAGGTTGAAGATGAAGTACAGTCAGGGCAGGTTTTGTGTTATGTATTTATCATTTTATACAAGTTAACGAATATATCACCACCCTAGTGGTTAAAGCGCGCGTCTGTCACTATGAGGTCCTGGGTTCAAGCCCCAGCGTGACCTTTTCCATTTTTCCCACTTTTTTTTATACATTTTTGTGTTTTTTTGCAGCGCCTGGGCCATCCTTTGGGCCTGACTCTTTTTTTCTCACCATACCCCCTGTTTCACTTATCAATCCCCTTGACTTATTTTTTTTTAATACTTTTTTATCTTTTATTTATTATTATTGTTATTAATACTATTATTATTATTATTATTTTCATTAATCATGAAAAATCCAAAAAAATATTTTATTTATTATTTACACTTATTAATTTTATTTTCTTAAATAAAATTAACTTAGAATTTAGGTTTCTTTTAATTATTTAATTTTCATTATTTATCATTATTTAACTTAAAACCTTTTTCATAAAAACCCTAAAAAATATTTTTAATTTAATTTCTTCCTTAATTAGTTTAAACTTAATTTTATTTGTTTTTAATTAATCCTCTTCTTCAAATTAGGTTAGAAATCTCTTTTCATGAAAACCAAACAAAAATCATATTCCTTTACATTTTACATTCTTGCATTCTTATCTTTATTTTTGTACATTATTCAAAATTCAATATGGTTGTAATATTTATTTAGATTTAAATTCTTGCAATATTCCCCATTTGTAATTTGTATACCCCCTCCCCTAAGTATTATAATAGCGTAGTAATTTTAAATTTCATAATTTATCGCTTTATATACAAATGCTAGTAATTAGGGTTTTGTATGGAAAGACTAAAACCAATCAATTAGAAAACCCTAATCAAAGATAAATCAAGCATGAAAATCAATACACTTGGACACAAGCATCCCTAGGGTAAATCCACTTGGTTTCCTTACAAAAATGGCCATATTATGCATGTGAGGTATCTTAGCAAAAACAAATAAAATATAAGATCATAGTTCCTCGATGACGCTATCAAAAGTTGCCTATCAAAATGATCTTAGTCCCTAAAGGAAAATGCTAAGATATCTTGCAACATTGCTAATCATGGTTATACGATGACCCACACCCGTCCCGTTTACATCCAAAGATAGGGTTACTTACCAAATCAATGGTAAGATAACAATGCCAAAGGAAAAAGGAAATAAACACGAAAGACTTTTGTGTAGGTAGAATGTTCCTAGTTACTTGATCCATTTCAAAACAAAAACATCCTTGCTATTTTCAAAACAAACACCAACACTTTCAAAAAAATGTTTCAAAACTTGAAAACATTTTCAAAAAGATCAACACCTTTGTATACATTCTTACGAACGAGAATCGTTACAAAACTTTTCCTAAACAATGGCCTCTTTACAAAATACTTTAAAAAACATCTTCCAAAACTTGAAAACATTTTCAAAAAGATCAACACCTTTGTATACATTTTTACGAACGAGAATAATTACAAAAGTTTGCCTAAATAATGGCCTCTTTTCAAAAATACTTTCAAAACCACACAAAGCATAATTTCAAACAAAAGCAAGTGATCTAGCAAGTAACTAAGAGCCCATGGAAAACCATGGATGAAAAGGGTGCTAATACCTTCCCTTTTCATAATCTACCCCCCGAACTCAAGAAACAATCTCAAAGGTCTTTCCTGTACTTTTTCACCTTTCCTCTTGGATAAAAGAAAAGTTGGTGGCAACTCTTGCTAACCACAAAATTTGTGATCAAACATAAAACACCCAAGTCAGTTCTCCCACCATATCATAACTGCTATCTGGTCGGTCCCAGGCTTCCCAGTGATTGTAGACATTGAATTGTTATTTGGTCATATCCAGGCTTCGGTGATTTGAAGAAATTAAGCTGTTATCTGATCGGGTCTAAGCTTCAACTTAAATCTGAGGTATATCGTTATCTGGTCAGGTCCAGGCTTCGGTGATTTGAAGAAATTAAGTTGTTATCTGGTCAGGTCCAGGCTTCACAAAAAATGAAGTTAAATTGTTATCTGGTCGTATTTCAGGCTTCACAGCAACTTAAACTGTTATCTGGTCGAAATCCAGGCTTCACAGTATTTGAAGAAGTTAACTATTATTTGGTCGTATTCCAGGCTTTGCAGCAACTTAAACTGTTATCTGGTTGAAATCCAGGCTTTACAGTAATTGAAGAAGTTAATTGTTATCTGGTCGTATTCCAGGCTTCGCAACAACTTAAACTGTTATCTGGTCTAAATCCAGGCTTTACAATATCTTTAACTGGATAAGAATCAGAAAATCTTAGGGTCGATTTAACTGAACCAGAGAAAGTGCCTACTAGAAATGAATCAAAATAAATCATTGGTCGATTTAAACAGAACCAGCAGGGGTCTTGGATATGATCTTCTGAAGAAAATGCTGGAATAGCCCTTTGTCAGAGGTAACCTTTGAAAAGATTGTCAGGTCATAAAAGTAGTTTGTGATGTTTGGCTATTGATCTTTCCTGAAAAGGTAAGGAGTTAGTCATATGCAATGTCATGATGTATGAAATGAATTGTGTAATGACGTTCTTAAAATAAATGAGATTATGTTGTATGCAGTATGTGTGCACATGCCATGATGTATGAACATGGAATGCTGTTGCGACAATTCTTAGTATGGGAAAATAAATCCCCGACTGCTGATGGAGTGTACTGGAAAGTTGAATCTCAGACTGCTGTTTGGTAGATGAGGAAAGTGGTTATTTCATTTCCGCTGGGGATGATGAATGGAGATGACTTGCCGGGGATTTCCTCTTTCTGTTTGAGAGTACTATGTCGGGGATCCTTGACTTCTGCTTGAGAATGCTCTGCCGGGGAGAAGATTCTCTTTTGGAAGATCTTACCAATGTAGAGAAATAAACTCTGTTGGGGGATGAACTTCCGTAGCTAGAGAAATACACTCTACCAAGGATGAGGCTTTATAAACTGTTTGAGATTATAAAACTTAGTTGGGGAACATGGATTTCAACTCTCTGAGGGAACTTTGCTGGAGGAGGTAATTCCTGCTTGGGGAAGAAGAGGTCATACCTTCAGTTGTTTTCATTCTGCGGGGACATCGACATCACTAGAATGTATGCTGAGGATGTAGAGGTGACTTTGCAGTAGGATGTCTCTGCCTTTGTACCTGCTGGAGAAAATAACTGTGGGGACTACAAATGGCTTTTTAGACTTTGTCCCATTTCTTAAAGTCATTAGCAACTGTCTTTCTGTTTTTTATGCAAGTATTCGTAAACAGTAATCATATTTAAATGTATATGTCAAAAATAATCACTGGAAGTTTTTTGCAAAACAAAACAGAAAAAATGAAAACGAAAAGTTTTGTACTTTCAAAGAAATGATTTGTATTGATTTTGAAGTTTGCCTATAATAGGCGTTTTTTGTACAAAGAGACTGACATTCTAGTAGGAGAATGCCGTTGTGAAAGATGGAAACTATACAAAATAGTATACAAAGAGAAAACAGGTATGTGTAGTAATCCCATTGAGTTTCAACTCTGCTATTTCCCTTATTTCCTTGAGCGTCTCATCACTTTGCTAGTTGTTCGAAGCTGACTGGATTAATTGGTATCATTTGAGCTTGATAGTTGATACTGAAGTCTGGCTGCAAGGTGATCCAACGGGACATAGTTATACGCTTTTAAATCCCTAACTTTTGCCTGGACCGCCCTTTCGGGTTTTCAGTCCACCGGGATACCATATCTTTCCCATGCTTCCTTTTCAGGTTTTTGGCTTGCCGGGTGTGCAGATGTTTTTGTATTTATCCCTAATTTTTGCCCGGACCCTTTTGGTTCGCTGGGATGCCCTTATTTTTGCCTAGGCCAGTCAACCTAACAGGTCTTTATTCATGCATAGTATCTTTTAACTATGTCCATATTCACAGGGTGACGAAGGTCGTCACCGTCCATAGTGGTTAAGATCATGGCTCCACCAGAAAATATGTTCTTAATTACAAATGGCCCTTTGTATGTGGGAGTCTATTTTCCTATGGGATCACCTTATGGTAGTATGATGCGCTTGATTACCAGATCACCAACTTGATATACCTGACGTATGACCTTCTTGTTAAAAGCCTTGATCATACGCTTCTGGTACATCTGACCATGACATACAATCGCTAACCTTTTCTCATCAATCAAATTCAGTTGGTCAAGTCGAGTCTGAATCTAATCATCTTCGTTCAAACCCGCATCCTTCATGATTCTCAAATAAGGGATCTGGACGTCAATAGGTAGGACAACTTCCATACCATACACCAGAGAGAAAGGTGTTGCTCCTGTTGACGTACATGCTGAGGTGCGGTAACCATGAAGAGAAAATGGTAACATCTCATACCAGTCTTTATATGTCACCATCATCTTCTGGATGATCTTCTTAATATTCGTTTAGCAGCCTCCACAGTGCCATTCATCTTCGGCCGATAAGGAGAAGAGTTATGATGCTGGATCTTGAATTGCTTACAGAGCTTGGTGATGATAGTGTTGTTGAGATTTGTACCATTATCTGTAATGATTCTTTCGGGGATACCATATCGACAAACAAGGTTATGCTTGATGAACCGCGCCACAACATTCTTGGTAATAGAAGTAAATGAGGCAGCCTCAACCCACTTCGTGAAGTAATCAATGGCGACTAGGATGAAGCGATGCCAATTGGAAGTTGTAGGTCTGATTTCTTCGATCATGTCAATTCCCCACATTGCAAAGGGCCAAGGAGCAGTCAAGACGTTTAAAGGAACTGCAGGTATGTGCACCTTATCAGCATAAGTCTGTCACTTATGACAAGTCCGCGAATGTTGATAACAGTCTGCTTCCATAGTGGACCAATAGTATCCTACCCGTAGGATCTTTTTAGCCATGGTGTGTCCATTAGAATGGGTGCCAAAGGTACCTTCATGTAGATCAACCATAATCTTCTCAGCTTCATTCTTGTCTACACACCGAAGCAAAGTAGATTCCTGGTTGCGCTTATAGAGGATCCTGTTACTGAGAAAGAACTTTACAGAGAACCTTCTCAGAAACTTCTTATCATTGACAGATGCCCCCTCAGGGTACTCTTGAGCTTCGAGATATCTTTTCACTTCATGGAACCAAGGTTTGTCCACTACTTCTTCAGTATCAATCTAGTGATAGTGTGTCGGTTCATCCATTCTCTCAATAGTGACCCGAGGAGCCTCATTATCCCACCTGACCTTGAACATGGATGACATAGTTGCTAGCGCGTCCGTTAATTGATTTTCCTCTCGTGGAAAATGCTCAAAAGTAATTTCTTCAAAGTATGAGATTAATGTCAACACATGCTCTTTGTACGGGATGAGATTAGGATGCTTCGTGTCCCATTCTCCTTTGATTTAGCTGATTACCAAAGCCGAGTCTCCAAACACACTTAAGAACTTGATCCTTAGATCAATTGCAGCTTTGAGACCCATGATACATACTTCATATTGAACCATATTGTTTGTACAGTTGAAACATACCTGGCAGTGAAAGGAGTATGACAACCCTCGAGAGAGATAATCACAACATCGATGCCATTGCCAAGTGCGCTGGAACCTCCGTCAAAAATCATAGTCCATCTGGATCCTTTCTCAGATCCTTCATCTGGTCCAGGTTCTTCACACTCAGTTACTAACATGATGTTCTCATCCGGGAATTCAAGGTTCATGGATTGGTAGTCGTCTACGACCTGATGAGCCAAATAATCAGCTAATACACTTCCATTGATTGCTTTCTGGGTTGTGTATTGAATATCGTATTCAGTCAGGATCATTTTCCATATCGCTATTCTTCCGGAGAGGGCGGGTTTCTCAAAGATGTACTTGATAGGATCCATCTTAGATATCAATAAAGTAGTGTGGGTCAACATATACTGTCTCAATCGGTGAGCAGCCCATGCCAAAGTGCAACAAGTTTTCTCGAGCAGTGAGTATCTTGTTTCACAGTCGGTAAACTTTTTGCTAAGGTAGTATATTGCATGCTCTTTTCGACCAGACTCGTCATGCTGCCCCAACACGCACCCCATTGAAACTATCTAACACTGTTAAGTACATTATCAAAGGTCTTCCTTCAATCAGAGGCATCATAATTGGACGCTCTTGAAGGTATTCCTTGATTCTATCGAAGGCAGTCTGGCATTCGTCATTCCACTTTACCACTTGATCTTTCTTTAGGAGTTTGAATATTGGCTCACAAGTAGCAATTACATGGGAAATGAACCTGACAATGTAATTTATGCGTCCCAAGAAACCTCTAACTTCCTTCTCAGTGTGAGGAGTTGGCATATCTTATATAGCTTTTACCTTTGCAGGGTCTACTTGAATACCCTTGTCACTGACAATGAAACCTAGGAGTTTACCAGACCTTACCCCAAAGGTGCACTTGTTCAGATTTAATCTCAACTTGTACGTCTTCAACCTATCAAACAACTTTTGCAAGTGATCGAGGTGCTTTTCTTCCGTTTAAGATCTGGCTATCATGTCGTCAACATAGATCTCTATCTCATGGTTAATCATATCGTGGAACAAATCTACCATAGCTCGTTGATAGGTTTCCCCAGCGTTCTTCAACCCAAATGGAATCACTTTGTAATAGAAAGTCCCCCACTGTGTGACGAAGATTGTCTTCTCCATGTCTTCGGGCGCCATCTTGATCTGATTGTAACCCGAGAAACCGTCCATAAAGGAAAAGATCTTATGTTGTGCGGTGTTCTCAACCAGAACATCAATAACGGGAAGCAGAAAGTCATCATTGGGGCTTGCCCTGTTCAAGTCTCTATAATCCACGCACATACATACCTTACCGTCCTTCTTAGGCACTGGAACTATGTTAGCAACCCATTATGGATAGGCGGTGACAGCTAAGAACCCAGTGTTGAACTGTTTCATAGCTTCTGCCTTGATCTTCTCTGACATTTCAGGGTGCATATGATGAACCTTCTATTTTACTGGAGGGTAGTCCTCTTTTGTCGGCAGGATATGAACCACAATATCAGTGTCTAGCCCTGCCATGTCTTCATATGACCAGGAAAAGATCTCGACATAATCATGTAACATCTGAATCAATCGTTGTTTGACACTAAGCTCCAAATTTGCACCTATCTTGACTTCTTTTCTATCTTCTTTGGTGCCCAAGTTCACTATCTCAACTGGCTTTTCATGAGGCTGTATAGATCTTTCTTCCTGCTGTAATAGCCTAGCAAGCTTTCCTGGAACCTCACAATCTTCCTCACCTTCGTCCTTAGCTTGGTTGATCGGAATTTCAAAGTTATAACTGGAAATAGCAAAACCGTTATCAATGGGATCCAAAGTGGATGAGGATCTACAGTTTGATACGTGAGTGTGTGTAAGAACATAGCTGTATTGATAAATTAAAAGCAGAAAATAAAAATAAAGAGTGCAAAATTTGTATGCAAAACATCCAATGCTTTATTAATGACATATGAGATTGAGAAATGATAACCCTCACAAATAAACCATTGTGCCTCGGGTAAGACACAAGGCCATAGAGTTTATATTGTTCATTTATTACATATCCAAAAAAACAAAAAAAACAATTACTCCTGAATAAAAGTAATCGGCACAAAGTCTTTAGCTGTCTAGTTATTGGGTCCACCGTTGGTAGTAAGGAAGATCCAAATGTCCAAGTCATAGCCACCATAACTGTCTTCTAAAGTGTTGACCCCATGACTGCTGATGCATAGGGGAGGTCTTCCGGCGCGAGCATGACAGACAGCCCTTTGAGCCCCTGAAGTGAAACCCAAACCAAACTTATCAGATTTGTATGGAATGTTAGGGAGATGGCCCCAAATGGTACACCCACCTTATTCAATTACTACTTTGGCGTCCTTGAGAGAAGCCATCTTCAATGGAGATCTGGTGATCTTTGGCACACTGGTAACAGTCTCGGTTGCAGCCATGGTCTGAGGCACCTCTTCAAAGTTCTGACAAGGGGTCTCGATGAACTCACCGTCCATTTCGACTTACCTGAAAGAGTTTAGGTGTCTTACCATGTACTCCTCATCACCACATACTGTGACAATCTTTGCCCTTACTAGGTACTTCAACATCTGATGCAGAGTGGAAGTAACAACTCCAGCCCCATGGATCCAAGGGCATCCCAACAAACAAGAATAAGATGGTCGGATGTCCATTACGTAGAAAGTGGATACAAAGGTTTGGGAACCAACTTTGATAGGGATGTACACCTCCCCCTTCACCATTCTTTTTGAACCATCGAAAGCCCTCACCACAATGTTGATGAGCTTCAGAGTCAAACCTTTGCAATCTAATCTGTCAAGAGCCTTCTTGGGCAGAACATTCAGCGATGAACCGGTATCCACTAAAACATGGGCCAAAATGGTGCCCCTGCATTTGATGGAGACATGTAGCACATCATTGAGTTTTCTTCCTCTGGGTGTCAAATCAGCATCAGAAAAACCCAGTCCATTATCAGCGGTCAAACTAGCCACACTATCTTCGAATTGATCAGCAGTGGTTTCTTGTGGAACATGAGCTGTCTTGAGGAATTTTACCAAAGCATTTGCATGGGCTTCAGAGCACAACAGTAGGGCCATCATTGAGATCTTGGAATGAGTCTTCCCCAGTTGCTCAACCACATTGTAGTCGTCTTTTTAATTATTTTTAGGATTTCTTCCATTTCCTTCTTTGAAACCCCAGTAATGGATTCTGAATGCGCCTTCGTCTGGACAAGCTCAACCAATATCTCTTTACCCCGAGTCTCGGACGACTCAGTGACAAGGGTGGCAACATGGCTAATCACAGGAGTAGTAGTGGTAGTATTAGCAGGAGCAGCAACAAGAATGATCACAAGAGTAGTAACAGTTTTAGGAGGAGAGATCTCGGGAGAGAACACTCTTTCGCTTCTTGTTATTTTACTGGTCCCAACGATATTGTCGATGTCGGGATCAATACTTCCAGTAACTTTGTCTTCAGCATCCAACAGGTCTTGCTTGACGCCAAGGTAATAGACGTCAGCCCCATAATTCCAGGGAACAGCTTTGTCCGAGGAATATGGTATTGGCCCTGGCATAATGATGATCAAGGGAGCCAACTTTAGAGCAGATGTAATCCTGACGGGTCTTTTGGTGGAGACCCTGGGAGGATTAGTGGAAATGGTTATAATAGAAATGTCTTTACATGAAACAGTTAGGACGGGAGTCTTCTCAAATAAAATTTCTTTATCATCTATCAGGCGCTGAACACCTTCTTTCAACAAATGGAAACCAGTTGATAGGGACAAACATAAGTGGCAACCTTCACAACAACCCGGAAATAAACCGGCTTGCAACAAATTCCTTTTAACAGTTATGAGAGGAGTAACAAGTTCCTCAACAGAAGCAACAAACATATCATCGTCAACAACATTAACACCATGGCCGTGCTTGGGCATGGGGCAGTTATAACATTAGGAGTTTCCAGAGCATCAAATTCAATCTCCTTTGCCTCGATCAGATCCTGCACCTTTTTCTTTAAAGCCCAGCAGTCGTTTGTGTCATGGTCTGGACTTTCAGAATGGTAGGAGCACCGAGCCTTTGGAATATAGTGAGGCGATGTAGTGTTGGGATTTTTGGGAGCTTCCCTCAAAGTTACCAGATTGAATTTCAGTAAGTATGGTAAAACTTGATACAAAGTCATATTAATCCGGGTAAACTATCTCATAGGCCTTTCTGCTATAGGCTGATTGTTCCGCTGTTGAGTAGCTGCAGGCTTGGATATCATTACAACCCCCATCGTTAGACGGTGTTCGGTTCTTCCCTGATTTCTTTGACTAAGCAGCACTAACCTCTTTCTTTCCCATGAAAGGTCTCTTTTCTGCACTTGAAGAGGTATCTTTTTGAATCTTTCCACTTCTAATACTAGCTTCCACTCTTTCTCCATTTAAGATCAGCTGAGTAAAACCAACTGAGGAGCTTCCAATCAGATGGTTGAAAAATGGACCAGATAGAGTACACAAAAACGTGTCTACCAACTCCCTATCAGATAGAGGGGTTTGGACTCTTCCTGCTAGGTCTCTCCACTTCTGGGCATAGTCTTTAAAACCCTTGCTAGAACCCATAGACATACTTTGGAGTTGTGTACGAGTCAGAGCGATGTATGCATTATATTGGTACTTGTTGTACCCCAAAATTTACCCTCTCATTTTACTCAACACATGCTCATTGAGATCCTTAACTTACTCAAGGATGCCCAAGAGTTGACCATACAAACTCTCTCCTAAAGCAATGGACCTCCAATTAGGGTTTCCATTTTCATCAAGATGGGTGAACTCAAAAGGCCTCATATGCACTCCATAGTCCTAATATGTTCTCAAGTCCCTCCATGTTAAGCTTCAAGCCTTTCACAAGAAGTTTGCTCAGTCATCTGCTCAGATGCTTGAAAATCAACTATATTAGGTCAAAAGTCAAATGTGGCCCACATACAGTCAAACTTCAAGATTTTTGGTCAACATGAACATTTTGAATTGATATCCATAATTTGATCAAGGGTTTATCATGATTACTCAAGGAATGCCCCTAATTCATCAAAATTCAAAAGTTGCTAAATTAGGGTTTCTCAAGAAAAGTCAACCAAACTTTGACCAGGCATAACTTCCTCATACTTTATCATAAATTTCTCATACAAGGCTCATTTTGAAGAGAACCTAATTGCCTACAACTCATCTTCATCCCTCAAGTTCAAGAAATGCACTCATCAAAAGATATGGATTCAGACATTATAGGTCATTCTAAAAAGTCAACAAAAACACCTTATGGGTCAAAGCTTCTTACATGAACATGGAAGACCCAATTGAGATGAGACCAAAAATTTTGTTTAGAGGACATCCTAAGCTTTCTAAAAAGTCCAATAACACCCTTTTAAGGTCAAAATTGAGAGAGATATGCATTGTCAAAGTTGGCCATTTTTGGAAATTTGCATAAAGTCAACAATGCCCAAAATGCATTTTTCTTCAAATGGGCCCAACTTTTTATGCTTGTATCTTGTTCCTAACATGGTCCACGACCCATGAACCACCCCATGCCTCATTCACTTATTTATTTGATTTATTGTGATTTTATTCATCTAAAATTCAAATAAAATCAAAACAAATCATATAAGTTGTTTTTGGGATGATTTTGGCATTAATGAAGATGATATATGCTGTTAAACAAAGACCAAATCATGAAAGGACTGATTGGAATAAAAACAACATGTTTTGGCCATGTTTAGAAAGAAAAGAATCAAGTTGAAAATCAAATCTTTTTCTCATCAATCTCCAAGGTTTGTTCCAACTTTGTTGACCTAATGCCTTCTAATACATATACACAACATGGCCAGACCTAGAACACACGAAAACGCTGCCTCCACACATCCAGAAAAAACTCCAAATTTTGACAAAAAGTGGTGATCAAATTTTGATTTATAAGGCGATTCAAGGTGTTTCAAGGCCAGCAATCCATTCCTGGGAACCTCCTGAAGCTAGAAGCACCATTTGCACGTATCAAAGCTCTAGGAATCAACCTACACAAGCATCAGGGTTTGCCTTTATTTTTGAATTCGATTCTGATTATACACGCATGATTGACAACTTCTAAGCATACCTTCATGTTTATATCATTATTTAGAATGAATTTGTATGGTTAATTGTGAGTTTTGACGTATATATGGATAACTGCCATTATTAGGGTTTTAACCTCCGTTTTAGGGCTTTGAGATGCAGGGAAAATTGGATCAAAAGAAGGTTACCATCATACTCGTGAGATCAAAGTGAGTTGATCTGTATGCTTAGAATTGATTTATCATGCCTGGCTTTTATTTTTGAGGTTTGCAGGGTTGTAGCTACAGACATCGTCTGTAGGTAAAGGGCGTTATCTAAAACGACGGTGCCAGGAAGAAGAAGAATAGGTGGCCTGATCTCAGTGGCCAATTTGAATTCACGCGCGTTTTTATTATTACTGACCATTCTTTCAATATAATACATTTTGTTCATTTATATAAACAAATGACAATATGGCCAGGTGGTAAAGGGAAGCACTTGCAAAGGGGAAGACATGGGTTTGATACCCAGGTCTGGAGTTTTTCATTTTCTCATTCGTTTCGTTGCAGATCCCATACACCTCCTTGCCTAGCATCCACTGTGCGCCCCAGATCTCATCCCTGAGATCCATCATCATGTAGATCTCACGCTCCAGCCTTGAAGGACCACCATGAACCATCAAAAGAGAGGTGCATTGGATCAGGCGCAGACTATGGGCCTCTAGCTTTGGGCCTAGCAAGCAATTTGGCAGCATACCCCCCTTTTTCCTTCCAACAGCAGGCCCAAATTCCATTCTTTTTAGCTTTTAATTTTTATTTGTTTTAATTATTTTACAAAAATCATTTGATTTATTATTTCACAATAAAAATATTTTTTTATTAAATCAGAAAATCAGAAAAATCACAAAAAATATTAGATTTAGTTAATTATTTTCATAAAATATTTATTTGCACTTAATTAATTAGCTTAATTAGGTTAACTTAAACATCTTTTTGTAATTAAAATTTAATAGGAATTAAGACTAACTCGCAAATCTCAAAATTTATGTTATTTTCTCAATAAAAAATACAAAAAAAAAAACATTTTTCAATTAATTAGATTTTTAGCACTTTTCAAGTTATTCCCATCTTAATTCTCCGTGCGTTTATTTCTTTCCGTACCATTATTTCTTCAATTAATGTAATTGTTCATGGTTTGTAATAGTTTCGAATTAGGGTTTTATTTACTGTTTATTCCCCGATTTTTGATTATGTAATCCCCTCCCCAAAGCCTTGTAATAGTTAGGATTTTAATTTCTCGCTTTTAATTTCTGCAACTATTTAAATGTTAGATGTATGGACAATAGGCTTGCATGTGAAAGATAAACGATTAATGCAGTAGAAAACCCTAATTATGCAAAGATAATTAACTGGAAAAAACACACTTTCACATGTTCACTCCTAGGGTTTGCCCCACTTGGTTGCCTCAGAAATAATGGTCTTGTCCCTCGAATGTAGGGATACCTTAGCAAGCGATTCAAAATCGTCATAAAGATCATAGTCCCTACTTGTCCCTCGAGTTGCCTACGAATTGATCTTATGATGATATTCCCTTCGAAATGCTAAGGTATCCTTACTTGTTGCCTTCAGAGACCATTTCGTCCCTTCGAACGTCCCTTTAAAATTCCAATGACGGAGCTACCTACTCCTTAATAGTAGGATAGCGATGTCTAAAGGAAACGAAAAATGAACAGACTTTTTTTGAGTAGGTAGAAATCTTAAGTACTTGCTCAAAATAAAAACCTTTTTCACACAAACACTTTTTCAAAACAGTTTTCAAAACAACTTCGTCACACTCTTGAGGACCGATACAAGCGTTATCACGAAGTAAACAAAACTTTTTCAAAATAAGCACACACAAGCAATTTCAAAATGAGAAAGTACCTAAGAGCCCGTGGAAAACCACAGATAGAAAGGGTGCTAACACCTTCCCTTTCTATAATCTACCCCCCGTACTCAGAAACATCTCGAAAAAAAGGTTTTTTCTGTTCTTTTTCCTTTTACTTTGTTGGATGAAATAAAAGTCGGTGGCGACTCTTGCTTACCGCGACATTTGAAAATGCAAAATGCAAAACCAGTATAACAGTCGGTTCTTCCACCGTATCACAGAACTGGTGACTCTGCTGGGGAATAAATAAGTGGGGTACACCTTAGGATCTAGGTCATTTTTATTGCTTTCTTGTCTGCTTCGCCTGCTTTATCTTTAAGGGTTTTTTGCTTGGGTATTATTGAAGATCCTACACCCGAATCTGGGGACACTCTTTAGGTAAACAACAATAGATCGTGGAGGCTGTACGGTGTAGACCGATATGGTTTAAGCGATGGCTGTGTTGGTGTGACACTTTGGTTGGTACGGGTATCCTTCGTGTGGAAAGGAGGAGAATACGGGGCCGCCGCGTGGTGTCGTGAAGCACTAACGGACATTAGAACCTTTAGTTGAACAAACTTGGCCATTAGAAAGTAGTGAGATAGAAGGCCTCGGTATAAAGCTGAGGATTGGTTGATACTCGATGCTACACTCATTGAGGTTAAACTTTCGGGATATTTCGGCCGCAAGAAAAGATTGCTTGAGCTGAAACAATGCCTGATAAAGGATGATCAGTGATATTGAGAATCATTAGAACCCGGTTACTTTTCTAAGACAGGTTTGAAACCAACTAAACTTCAAGAGGGTACTTACTTTTAACCTCATGCAAGCCTTTGAACCTAAGGTCTATTGTATGTTTTGCTTGTGTGTGATTTATTCTGTTTGAACATAACATCATGCATTATAACATAGCATCCATTCTTATTATACTAATCATTTCAAGGACCAAGGGAATCTATCTTTGTTCTATTTTGCAGATCATGGCTTCCGCTCGTAGAAACACTATTTGAATCAACTTTGTGAGAATACCTCCCCAACTCAAGGAGCTAGTATCAAGGGTTTTTGAAATTTCCGCGTTCCCTAAAAGACATGGTCGACATCTCAACCTGGTTACTTCAAACTTTAATGAAAAGATGATGGGTGTACTCTTTCAGTTATTTGATCCCAAGCACCACTGCTTAACCTTCCCAGACTATCAGTTGATGCCTACCATGGAAGAGTTCTCTCAGTTATTGGATGTACCCGTTCTTGAACAGTTGCCTTTCACAGGTTTGGAAGAAGTTCCTACGCCAGAATTCATTGCCTCAGCCTTGCATCTGAAATGGGCGGATGTGGTATTCAATTAGGAAACAAGAAGCGGAGTCAAGGGTTTTCTAGCCAAGTTCCTAATAGATAAGGCCCAGTTATTTTGGGATGATATGAACTTTCAGGCTTTTGAGGAGGTCTTGGCCCTTCTAATATATGGGTTAGAACTATTCCCTAATCCAGACTTATTCATAGATGTGAATGCTATCAAGATCTTCCTCTATCGCAACCCTGTGCCTACCTTGCTCAGAGATATCTTGCACACTCTCCACACTCGTACCATGAAGAGAAGAGGGGTTCTTATGTGGTGGATGCCATTATTGTCGAGGTGGTTTATTTCTCACCTCCCTAAGTCCATACTGAAGAATGAAGAAGGTTTGAGTTTGTCTCAAAGGATAATGTCACTCGTTCACACGGAAATTCTCTGGTATTCCCGAGCTATGAGAGATATTGCTATTATTGACCGCTACGGGGAGTACCCTAATTTCCCATTACTTGGCATCAGAGAAGGCATAACTTACAACCCTTGTTTAGCTCTGTGACAATTTGGTTACGCTCGAAGGGATGGTCCCTGTTGTACCCCAAAATTTGCCCTCCCATATTCTTCAAGATTTGGCAAGATCAAGCTTCAAAATCTCTCAAGGGTTGCACAGTCCAATTGCCTCCTAACAGAGTAAAATTAGGGTTTTGGTTCTTGCAAAGAAATTGAGGTTTTCAAGGGTCCAATCAAGTCCCACATGCCTATATACATTGTCAAGCATTCATATGTCAAGTTTCAAGACTCACAGCATCAAGTTGCACAGTCAAAAACCCTAAATGCTTCACAGTTAACTACAGGGGCAAAATGGTCATTTGACAGTCAAAAGTCAAATTTTTTGGTCAACATCTCATTTTGAAGCCACAATCATCATTTTATCAATTCTTGATCATGATTCCACAAGTATGGCTCAAAAAGTTTCAAGATGCCAAAAGTTTCTATTTTTGGACAGTTGAAAAGTCAACTGCAAATTGACCAAGGCATAACTTTTTCATGGTTTATCTGAAAAATCCAATCCAAAGCTCATTTTGAAGGGGATGACATTTCCTACAACTCATCTTCACACTCCAAGTCCAAGAAATGCTCTCACAAAAAGTTATCAATTTCAACATTATAGGTCATTTTCAAAAGTCAACATAAAGGCACTTTAAGTCAAAGACCATAACTTGAGATTGGTAAATCAAAATGACATGGGACCAAAGGCATTGGTTAGAGGACTTCAATACCTTTCCCAAATGTCCAAGAACATGTTCATAGCTTCAAAATTGAGCAAGATATGCATTGGAGAAGTTGGGAAATATTTGGGAACTTTCAAAAGTCAACTTTGCCTAAAAAGCTTCAAATTTGCTAATGGGCCTCAAATTCTTTCTTGAATCATTACCCAAAGCCTATGCACGACCCATTGAGCTCAAAATAATTTATTTTATTATTTTTAATTAATTAATTGAATTTATATTTATATTAATTCATTTAATTGGTTTTAATTATAAGAAAATTAAAAAAGATATGTTTTGGATCTTTTGGTGGAGCAAATCTGATCAGGGCAAGCTGGCAAGGTCGTTTCTCAATCAAACAAGGAAAATAATCCATATTTGGCAAGGTTTTCATGGAAAAAGATTGCATATTACATTATTAAAAATCAAAGATTGCAAACATTAATTCATGGACTTTTGGGCCAAGGTTTTGACCTAAATTCGTTCACATACATATGCAAGAGCTAACCCTAGTGCAGAACACACGAAAAAGCTGCTAAAAGCGCATCACCAATTTGAAAATTTTCAAGAAGAATTTGAAAACTGAAATCCTATTTGCAGTATAATTCAAGGCCTAAAATCGCTTCTAATACATTGCTGGACCTTCCAGGAGTCTATTAGCATCAAGAACCAGTCCAAACGTGCAAAGAATTAAAGAACACGAGCCATACGGTTTGCCCTATTTTCAAACTTGCATATTGTTGTACCCCAAAATTTGCCCTCCCATTTCACAATGATTTCTCATCACTAAGCCCTTGGAGCTCAAGATCCAGTTAGGGTTTCATCTGCTCAAGACTGCTCCTTGCACTGTTGACCCAAATTAGGGTTTGTGTTTGCACAAAGATGTTTTGACCTAAAATGCCTAAGATGAATTTCATGCTTCATATTGGACTCCCAAGTTTATCCATACCAAGTTTCAAGCCTTGATTCCATGTTTTGCCCAGTCAATTGGACAGTTGACCTAAGAATCAGCTGTATTGAAAAAAAAAAGTCAACTGTGGCCAATTGACAGTCAAATCTCATGAAAATTGACCCACATCAACATTATGAACTCACATGGACCATTTGATCAAGTTTGGATCCCAATTCCACAAGAAATTTGATCAGATCATCAAAAGTGCAAAATGGTCATTTTTAGGGTTTTGACTGCACAAAGGCAATTTTGACTGTTTGACCTAGCCAATGGCAAACCAAGCTCACATATGGACTCAAGGACCCCATGGAATTGTTTTAACATGCCCAACAAGTTCAAAAGATCCCAAATACACAAGATTGATAGTTGAATTCCCCAGTCAATTGATCAATTTTGACTGTATACTGAAAAGTCAAACTTTGACTTTTTGGTCAAAATCAAGAGTCAAAATTCATTTTTCATCAAAACATGCCAAATCATGAAACTTGTTCATCAAGAAATCCAAAATTGCAAATTAGGGTTTGAAATGGAGATTTTTCATAACTTAGAATTTTTCTAAGTTATGAAAAACCCTAATTTTTTCCTAACTTTGCCCCACTTTCTCACCAAGATTCATTTGGATTCAAGAAAAAGTCAAAACATGAAAGTTGTAGCCTATTGCATAATCTACAACTTTGATTCACAAAGTTTTCCCAAAAGAAGCTTGTATCTCAAGTTGCAATTTTTGGAACAAGGGTACCAAACCATTCTTAACTTAGAGAAAATTTGACCTATTTTAGGCAAGGTTTTTACCTAACTTCAAGACCATTTTTCACATACTTCCACTTGGAATTTCAATTTGCATTTCAAATATGGATTGTAGTACACATTCCAAGCTTTCCAAAATGTCCAAGAACTCATCAAACAACCTCATGGTTAGAGAGAATCGAATTTTGCAATATGGGAAAAAGTCACTTTTGTTATGGCCAATTTCCATGTTCATACACTTAGGCAATTTGCAAATCAGCATGCATTCCTTGATTACAGGCCCTAAAACCCTTTTGCACTCATAAATTTAATGCAAACTCTTTGTGCCAAGACCATATTTTTTGTGCTCAAGCATTGCATAGTGGTTTAATCCCAAAATAGATAAAGCATTTTATCCATTTTGGAAAAGTTTCACTTTATGTCAATATGCAAATCCAAGAAGTACATATCAAATCTCTTTGGCACAAGTTTATGGACTAATTACACTGATCAATGCCAAGGTTTGCAGCATATTAGGGGGGCCTCTATCAGTCTAGAACTCCACTTGACCTTTTCTTGCTTAAGTGTGAAGAAACATAGCATTTTGTACAACAACTCTCATCTCAGCAAAGCAAGCCTTAAGAAAAGTTATCAAACATTTTCTAAACATCCATTCTGAGCTAGAACACGAGCAAACCAAGTCCCAAACACTCCCATTCACAAAATCACCTTTGAACTGCACAAAAATAGGGCTTGCTGCAGATTGAATCCCACAACTCATTTCCATCGTGCATTCTTGCCCAAACCAGTTCAAACACCTTCCCTACCATCAATCCAAACTATCCAAAGCATTAGAAGTGGACTGTAACTCCTCTATTCAGTTTGGCCATTTTCATTTTTCTGATTTGCAGGTGGAGTTCTACAACTCGATTCAGCTAGTTTCAAAGCAAAGTAAAACTTGGAATAGCATCCCTGGACATCAAGGAAGTTATACCAATCATCACCTTGCTCTGAAAGTACCTCCATCATCAGATACAACTTCAACTAAACAGGTATCTTCTTGAACTTCTAACTCTTAATGTAGGCATTGTTAGCTCTAGGTTTGTGAATAAAAAGTGTTCTACTCATGCCCCTGAATCTGTACATACCTTTACTTTTCATTTATTTTGCATATGCTGTGAGAATTTAAGGTCTGAATATTGATAAAAAGTTAGGTTAAGATTTGGGAATGATGAAATTCTCTCTCATTTCTGACAGTTAGGATGAGTTATTTATATGTATGGATTCGTTGTTTGATGCTGAACATTTTTGATGTTGTGAGTTTTCATTAAAAAGCCAGGAATCAAGATGTTTGAATCATGTTGCAAACGCGCGTTTTTTGAACAAGAACTGTCCAGAGGTTGAAGAAGATCCACGTGGGCTGGGCCTGTTTTGATATTTCTTTTGACACCATGTTTTTGGTTTTACACCCCCTAGGCCCATTATGTTTATTTTCATGATTTTTTTACTTTTCTTTTTACAATCTGACTTATTTATTTTTCCTCATGATATTAAAAATATAAAAATAATTTTTTAAACCATTTTTGAATTTATTAGGCATTTATTTGTTTAAGATAGTTATTTGTACATAAATAAATAAATAAACACTTTTTACTTAAAATACTAAAAATAATGTAAACACCATTTTATTTTCATTTTTATTTTGTTTTATCTTCTTAAAATATTTTATATAAAATATAATTTTTTTATAAATATTAAATATTATTATTTTTGTATATATAATACATATTTAGAAAATAATACAAATTTATATATATATTAGTATATTTAGGACAAAAATACAAAAATACATACATTTTTCTTTTATTAATATTTGACCTCAAAAAATACCTTTTTATAAATATACTTCATTTTTATTTTATTTTGTACATAATTATTAAATATTTGTATATTAAATAATTAATATATTTACTTAATAAAATTAGGGTTTTACCCTAAAACATAAAAATCCAAAAAAATAATACTTTTTTTATTTTGTTTATTTGACATAAAAAATACTATTTTTCATACATATAAAAACTCTTTTTGCATCTTGCATATTTATTTTATTTTCTATTTAAGTTGTGCAATTAAATATCTTGTAAATAAATTCCAAATTGATGTAATAGCTAGGTTTAAATTCCTTGTCAAATACCCCCCATTTGAACATTTGTACCCCCCTTCCCATATTGTGTTGTAATAGCTTAGGAACTTTACTTTTCGCACTTTAACGCTTTCTAAATATACCATGTTAGAATTAGGATTTGTATGCAAATAAAAACAACAAAAATAGTTTGACCTAATTTCAAGATAAACAAGCATGAAAATGGACAACACATATCACACTTGCACCCCTAGGGTATTCCACTTGTTGCCTTCAATAAATGGGCCATATTGCATGTTAGGTCTCTTTGGGCAAAAACAAAACAAACAATCAAATGATCATAGTCCCTCGATGACGCTTTCGAAAGTTGCCTAAAAATGATCAAGTCCCTTAAAGAAAATTGCCCAAAGATACTTGGCACCATTGCAATTATGGTCTAAACGATGACCCGCGCCCGTCCCTTTCACATCCTAACACAAGATTGTCCACCAAATGCAATGGTGGAACAAAATTGTTAAAAGGGTTAAAACATAACAAAAATCTTTGAGAACTTTAGGGTAGATAGCTCTTAAGTACTTGTCAACTTGCAAAACAAAAACACTTGCCTATTTTTCAAACCACACTTCACAAACACTTTCAAAACAAACTTTCAAAAATCTTGAAACATCTTTTCAAAAAGACAAACACCTTTTATAAAACATTCGAGTAAAGAATTGTTACAAGGGTAGCCTAGACAAGGCATCTTTTTCAAAACATTTTCAAAACCACACACAAAGCACCATTTTCAAACAATTGAAAACCAAGGCAAGTTGATCTAAGCAAGTACCTAAGAGCCCATGGATAACCATGGATAGAAAGGGTGCTAATACCTTCCCTTTCTATAATCTACTCCCCGAACCCAAGAAAAATCTCAAAGGTTTTTGCTGTGCTTTTTAAACCTTTCCTTAGGATAAAATAAAAAGTCGGTGGCGACTCTTGCTCAACCGAAACATTTGCGAAAACAAACGCAAAACCACAGTCAGTTCTCCCACCGTATCACAGAACTGGCAACTCTGCTGGGGAGAATTTTAAAAGTGGAGTAACCTTAGGGCTTAGATCACCCTCTTGCATGATTAATTGTTTGTCTTGATTGCTTTATATCTTGGCTCTATTGTTTGGGTTTGCAATCCTACACCCGGATTTTGGGAAACATTCATAGATAGCAATACGTTGTGGAAATTGTGCGGGGTATACCGACACGGTCGAAGCAATAGCTATATTAGTGCGACATATTTGTGAGTACCGGTAACCCTTAAGTTCAATCAAGGAGAGTACGGGGCCGCTGAGTGATGTCACTAAGCACTAATGACCTAGAACCTTACTTGACCATCTTGGCCTTTTATTAGGGGTAGTGAGATGACCGGCTTTGGTGCAGTCCGAAGTTGGTAGATACTCGATACTACACTCATTGAGGGTTGTTTTCTTGGAATATTTTGGCCGCTAGTTAAGTGGCTAAACCAAAATAATGAACAATGAAAACAATCCAGTGATATTGAGCTCCTTAGAACCCGGTTACTATTTATAGGACAGGTTTTTAAGCCAACTACACTCAAGAGGGTACTTACCTATGAAACCCCATGCAAGCCTGAAACTAGGGTTTGGTGTGATTTGCTTGTACATATGTTTGTGCATACATCATAAACATCATAAAGCATCATATGCTTTCGCTAACCATTTCAAGGGTTTGGATCTTCATCTTTGTTCTTGTTTTGTAGGTCATGGAAATTCCTCGCAGAAAAACCATCCAAGTCAACCTTGTGAGAATCTCTCCTCAACTCAAGGAGCTCACCTCAAGAATTCCGGAAAGCTCATCCTTCAGTGAAAGACATGGTAGACTGCTCAGCTTAGTCAACACCAACATTGAAGAAGACATGATGAAAGTGCTATTCCAGTTGTTTGACCCTCTTCACCACTGTTTCACTTTCCCCGATTACCAGTTGGTACCCACTTTGGAGGAGTTTTCTCAACTCCTAAGAATCCCTATCCTTAATCAACTACCCTTCAACGGTACGGAAAAGGAACCAAAGCCGGAAGATGTTGCTCGAGCATTACATCTACAACCATCCGACATCAAGGGGCATTGGGAAACCAGAAGCAGCGTCAAAGGATTCTTAGCAAAATTCTTGTTTGAGAAGGCACAAGAATGTTGGAATTCATTGGACCTTCAAGCCTTTGAAGAAATTGTGGCACTCCTTATCTATGGGTTGGTCTTGTTCCCAAATTCTGACCAATTGATATATGTCAACGCCGTCAAAACCTTCTTGTCCAGAAATCCAATACCAACATTGCTTGGGGACATCCTTCACTCATTTTACACACGAACAATGAGACAGAGGGGTGTTCTCATGTGCTGTACTCCTCTCCTTGCAAGGTGGTTTATTTCGCACCTTCCACAATCTGTCTTGAAGAATGACCAAGGCTCAAGGTGGTCCCAACGGTTGATGACTCTTACTCACTCTGATGTACATTGGTGTTCTCGGTCCAGAGAAAATGTCATCATCGTCGATCGTTGTGGAGAGTTTCCTAATGTTCCTTTACTTGGAATCAGAGGAGGTATCACCTACAACCCTTGCCTAGCTTTGAGGCAATTTGGATATGCACGGAGGGATGGCCCTCATGACATGTTGATTCCTGACCTAGTTTTTAACTTCGACAACGATACGTAAGGACTTCGCCAAAGATTCATCAGAGCTTGGGGGAGGCCCAACAAGGTTGATAGCAAGACTCTGGGACACAAGAACTCCATCCCTCTTGAGCCTTATCTCAAGTGGGTACGAGCCCGAGCCCAAAGTCTAATGATGCCTTATCCTCATGTACTCCCTGTGACTAAAGAGCCCGTCAAGGAAGGAGAGGTTCCCTACACCATCCTACATCCTGACATGCCTACATCGTGGGAGGAAATGCAGAAAAGTTGGATTCAACTCAAGGAGGAAAGGAACACTTTTGAAGCTAGCTTCTACGCCAGTGAGAAGAAGGTTTTAGAGCTTACCCACTGACTCCAGGAGCAAGAGGCCCTCAACACCTTCATTGCGCCAAAGAGGATGCGCAACGTCTTTTTGCCTTGAGAAATTGTTTTTATAATATTTGGCCCATGGGGCATTTATGTACTAACAAATTTCTTCTTATTAATATGACGTGCGTTCCTTTTTGTCTACAACAATTTTGAATGTTCCAAATCCTTGAATGCATTGCATACATAAGCATATCATTCATCATGTGCATAAGCAGGTCTCACGCCAGGTTTCCTTATCTGTCTGCTGTTTATTTCAGTAGGATGGATCTCGATCAAACAGTCAAAGACCTGCAAACTCAAAATGCCCAGTTCCAGCAACTCCTGATGACCTTGGCTAAGGGTCAGGAGGATCTCAAGACCTTGCTGGGGAATAAAGACCCAGTGAAAAAGAAGAAAAAGAGACTCGGGGTGGCTACTTTAGGGAGAAGATTTGACGGAGAGGGCAGAAGAGTGCTTGAATTTCCTCCTACTTCTGATGAAGGGACCAGTAAAGGAGGTGGGGCTGCGGTACCTTCCGAGTCCGATGTGGAAGAAGAGGAGGTCGAAGAGGATGAAGACTACTCTGATCAACAATACCCTCCAGCTGATGATAAATACAAAGGTTTAGAAGACAGGTTGGCCGCCATGGAGCTACAGAGGGTACCGGGTTTGGATTTTGAAGACTTGGGTTTGGTTGCCGGGATTGTAATTCCCCCAAAATTCAAGGTGCCAGTTTTTGTGAGGTATGATGGGCTGTCCTGTCCAAAAATGCATCTCAGGTCCTACGTAAGAAAGATTCAACCCTATACGGCAGATAAAAACCTTTGGATCCATTTCTTTCAAGACAGCCTTTCTGGGGCTCAATTGGAGTGGTTTTATCAGCTAGAGGGAACCAGCGTCCGAAACTGGGAAGATTTGGCCACCGCCTTCTACAAACAATATCAGTACAATTCTGACCTTGCTCCTACTCGTACCCAACTTCAGGGTATGTCACTAGGAACAGGCGAAGGATTCAAAGAATATGCACAAAAATTGAGGGATTTGGCTGGCAGGGTGCAGCCTCCTTTAACCGACCGTGAACTTGTTGATATGTTTCTAGGGACCCTATCTGGGCCATTTTTCAATCATCTGATTGGTAACTCTTCTGCGGGGTTTACCGATTTGATCTTAACGGGCGAAAGAATAGAAGCTGGCATCAAGTCAGGAAAAATTCAGAAGGGTGTTGCTGCAAGTGTTGAGAAGAAGCCTTTCAAGAAAGAAACAGCTGTGGTATACTCCCAGAGAAGAGCAGGGAAGACTGAGCGCCGACCAACTGTGGGGGCCGTAATGATCCAAAATCCTTCAAGTGAGCAGCCTCGCTATAACCAGTCCAGACCAAATCAACAACGAGTGGAACGGCCACAACGGCAGTTCACCCGTATTAATATGACACCAGCGCAAGTGCTTCCCCATCTGTTAAAGTTGAATCTCGCCACTATCAAAGAGGCACCAAAAAATGTGAATATGTCCTCTCCGCATTATCATCCTAATGCTAAATGCGCCTACCATTCTGACAGTGTCGGGAACGACACCAATGATTGTTGGGCACTCAAGCATAAAATCCAAGACCTGATAGAGGCGAATGAGGTGGAGTTCGACGCTCCAGAGAAGCCTAATGTGATATCTGCTCCCATGCCGAAGCACGGCCGAAATGTCAATGCCATTGAAGAAGATTTGTATGTTGCTGATGTCAATGATCTGATAACTCCGTTGCTAACCATCAAGTTGAATCTGTTAAGGGCCGGGATCTTCCCGGGATGTAAAGAAGACTGCTATTGCTGTTACTCTCTGCCGTTTGATTGTCCGTTACTGAAGAAAGGCATCCAAGGCCTAATGGATAGTCGACAAATTTTGTTTGAAAAAGTTTCTGCTGTTCCAACTCACACTGAAGATGTCTCAATCATAACCATTCACGCCAATCTTTCCAAGGCTGTCAAAAAGCCTGTTAAGATTACACCAGCTACGAAATCTGTTCCTTTGAAGATAAAAATGCCAGGGCCTGTCCCCTATGTTTCTGAGAAGTCAATACCATGGAACTATGGCGGTGACGTCTACTACCATGGTATTAAACAAATCGAAATAACTGAAGAAAGTTCGGATGATGAAGAAGCCAGCATTGGAAACATTGCAGGCACGAGCAAAATCACCCGGAGCGGGAGAATATTTTCTCCAGAGATTGCCCCTCCAAGAGCAATCTTTGGACCCTCATCTACTGACAAGGTCATCCCTGCACCAATAAAACTCTCCGCTAGAACCCTATTGATTGAAGATGTTGTTGTTCCTAGTATTATCCCTCCTACCGCTGCTGATAAAGGTAAGGGAATCCAAGATGAGCTCGTCAGGACGAGGGCTCAACCCTTGGTCATCCCGGAAACCTCCAAGAAGGAAATGGATGAGATCTTGAAGATAATCAAAAGGAGTGATTACGATATGGTAGAACAACTGGGGCAAACCCCCTCAAAGATCTCCATGTTGGCACTACTACTTTGCTCGGAAGCGCACGCTAAGGCTCTGATAAAATTCCTGAAGGCAGCCCATGTGCCCCAGGAAACCTCTGCAGATCAATTTCAAAATTGCGTGGCCAGCCTTACTGCGGACAATGGATTAGGTTTCTCTGATGCCGACCTAACTCCTAAAGGTAGAAACCACAATGATGCGTTGCACATTTCAGTCGAGTGCCGAGGAACTACTCTCGCACATGTCTTGGTCGATACTGGTTCGTCGCTGAATGTACTGCCTAAGAAGGCCTTGGACCGACTAGATTGTGAAGGGTTGGAGTTGAAACCAAGTGATATTGTTGTCAGAGCTTTCGATGGTTCGAAGAGAATGGTCCATGGGGAGGTTGAAATTCCCATCAAGATAGGCACTGAGGTGTTTAAATCTACCTTCTATGTGATGGACATCCGTCTGTCATACTCTTGCTTATTGGGTAGGCCGTGGATACACCATGCTGGGGAAGTCACCTCCTCCTTACATCAGATGTTGAAGTATCCTGTCAAGGGAAAGATCATTACCGTCCATGGCAAAGAGGAGTACATGATCAGCCACTTGAACTCCTTCCGGTACGTGGAGGTAGAAGGTGAGTTCATTGAGACACCTTTCCAGCATTTCGAAGAAGTCCTTCCTGAAATAGCAGTAGCAAAGTTGGCAGTTGAGGTACCGAGGCAGATGGCCAGGATGGCATCTCTGGAGGACGCAAAGGCTGCAATAAAGAAGGGGAAGAATTCAGCATGGGGGCAGTTGCCTGATATTCCGCATAAGACAGACAAATTTGGATTAGGGTTCACTACCGCGGGCCAGAAAGCTATGCGCCGTTCGAAGATTGAAAGGGCGCCAGTCAAAATTTCTCCCTACGGAATCAACGCTTTGGAGGATGAAGACAAGGAGAGCAACATCGAAGAGTGGATTTACCCAACTGTCAAAGGAGGATTGTGCAACTGGGAGGCAAAAGACTTTGTCCCCATCACTTTTATTCATCAGTAATTTATCTGTCAAACATTTCCTATTTGGTCTGTAATATTTGTTTCTGAACAATCCGCACACTACCTTTTCACATCATGCCTTGCCCGGGGCATGTAGGTCCATTTGTAAGGGTTTTGATTATTTTTCATATCCATATGCCATGTTTAATGATTCATTGGACGTTTTTCATTTGATAAACTGCTTGTGTTCATTTTCTTTCCTTTTGCATTTTTTGTTTAAGGATGGCTATCCCTTACACGCACCCACACTCACAAATGCAGGTACCCATCCACTCCGGATTCCATGGGTGACTATTCTGCTATATCATTCAATAACTCTGAAGATCTGGTCAATCAAGCCGAGTATGAAGATGACGAAGGTTGTGAAGTACCAAAGGAACTAGCCAGACTTCTACAGCAAGAGGAAAGGGCCATCTTACTGCACGGAGAGCCATTGGAAACTGTCAACTTAGGGACCGAGCAAGACCGGAAGGAGGTGCAAGTGGGTGCCAATCTGGAACCAAGTGTCAAGGAACGCCTGATATAGTTGTTGAATGAGTATGTTGAAATCTTCGCTTGGTCTTATGAAGACATGCCAGGTTTAGACACAGACATCGTGGTTCACCGTCTCCCTACAAGAGAGGATTGTCCACCGATCAAGCAAAAAGTCCGCCGAATGAGGCCTGACATGTCTGAAAAGATCAAAGCAGAAGTGATGAAGCAATTCGACGCTGGCTTTCTGGCTGTTACGTCCTATCCTCAATGGGTCGCTAACATCGTGCCAGTACCTAAGAAAGATGGCAAAGTCAGGATGTGTGTGGACTACTGGGATTTGAATAGGGCCAGCCCCAAAGATGATTTTCCACTTCCACACATTGACATTTTGATCGACAATACAGCTCAGCACAAAGTGTTTTCCTTCATGGATGGATTCTCGGGCTACAATCAAATTAAAATGGCCCCCGAGGATATGGAGAAAACAACTTTTGTCACACAATGGGGCACTTTCTGTTATAAGGTGATGCCGTTCGGGCTGAAGAACGTAGGGGCAACTTATCAACGCGCCATGGTAGCTTTGTTTCATGATATGATACATCATGAGATTGAAGTTTACGTAGACGATATGATAGCTCGGTCACAAACAGAGGAGGAGAACCTTGAACATCTAGAAAAGCTATTTGCCAGGTTGAAAGAATACAAACTCAGGCTGAATCCAAGTAAGTGCACTTTTGGAGTTAGGTCTGGTAAACTTCTAGGATTCATTGTAAGCAACAAAGGCATTGAAGTCGATCCGGCAAAAGTAAAAGAAATACAAGAGATGCCTGCCCCCCGTACTGAAAAGGAGGTTAGAGGGTTCTTGGGGCGCTTGAACTATATTGCCAGATTCATCTCTCATCTGACTTCTACCTGTGAGCCAATTTTCAAACTCTTGAAGAAAGATCAGGTAGTCGAATGGAACGACGATTGCCAAGCTGCTTTTGATAAAATCAAGGAGTATCTGCTAGAACCTCCTATTCTGATGCCACCCGTCGAAGGAAGACCATTGATCATGTATCTGACCGTCTTGGATAACTCAATGGGGTGTGTTTTGGGCCAGCATGACGAGTCTGGTCGAAAAGAGCATGCTATTTATTACCTTAGCAAAAAGTTTACCGACTGTGAGACTCGCTACTCACTGCTCGAGAAAATTTGCTGCGCTTTGGTATGGGCTGCTCACCGACTAAGACAGTATATGTTGACTCATACTACCTTGTTGATTTCCAAAATGGATCCTATCAAGTATATCTTCGAAAAGCCCGCTTTGTCTGGAAGGATAGCTAGATGGCAAATGATCCTGACTGAGTATGACATCCAGTACACCACCCAAAAAGCTATAAAAGGGAGTGTACTAGCTGACCATCTGGCTCATCAAGCTATCGAAGATTATCAACCCATGATATTTGACTTCCCAGACGAGGACATCATGAATTTGGACAACATTGAAAGTAACGGACCGTATGACGGACCCGAGAAGGGATCTCGATGGACCCTGTACTTTGATGGTGCTTCAAATGCACTTGGAAACGGTATCGGCGCGGTGCTCATTTCCCCGGAAGGCTGTCACACACCTTTCACGGCCCGACTTTGCTTCAGCTGCACAAACAACATGGCTGAGTATGAAGCTTGCATCTTTGGTCTCAAGGCTGCTATAGACTTGGGGATCAAATCTTTGATCGTATTTGGGGACTCGGCTTTGGTTATCAGTCAAATCAAAGGAGAGTGGGATACCAAGCATCCTAATCTTATCCCATACAAAGAACATGTCTTGACATTGTTGCCTCATTTCGAGCAAATTACCTTCGAGCATTTCCCGCGAGAAGAGAATCAGCTAGCAGATGCTCTAGCTACAATGTCTTCCATGTTTAAACTCAACTGGGATAACGAGGCTCCCCAAATCACCATTGAGCGAATGGATGAACCTACGCATTGTCACGAGATTAATACCGGAGAAGTAGTGGAACAACCCTGGTTCCATGAAATCAAAAGGTATCTCGAGACTAGAGATTATCCCGAAGGAGCTTCTGTAAATGACAAGAAGTTCTTAAGGAAATTTGCTGCCAAATTCTTCTTGAGCAACGGCATCCTTTACAAACGAAGCCATGATTGTGTATTACTCCGATGCATAGACAAAGATGAAGAAGAGTTGATCATGACTGAGATACACAGCGGCACATTTGGCACTCACTTGAGCGGGCATACAATGGCTAAGAAGATCCTAAGGGCAGGCTATTACTGGTCTACCATGGAAGCTGACTGCCATCAACATTCCCGTACTTGCCACAAATGTCAAGTCTACGCTGACAAAGTTCATATCCATCCGGTCCCTCTCAACGTCCTGACTGCTCCGTGGCCATTTGCAATGTGGGGCATTGACATGATTGGAGAGATCAAGCCCACGGCTTCCAATGGACATCGCTTCATCCTAGTTGCCATTGACTATTTCACCAAATGGGTCGAAGCAGCTTCCTTCGCCTCTGTTACTAAAAATGTGGTTGCCCGCTTCATCAAGCAAAATCTCATATGTCGGTATGGTGTTCCAGACAGGATCATCACAGACAACGGTACAAATCTGAATAACACGATGATCACCGCTTTGTGCGAACAGTTCAAGATTTATCATCACAATTCATCTCCCTACCGGCCGAAGAAGAACGGTGTTGTTTAAGCTGCGAACAAAAACATTCAGAAGATCATTCAGAAAATGACAGTCACTTACAAAGACTGGCACGAGATGTTACCGTTTGCTCTACATGGATACCGTACGACGGCACGTACTTCAACCGGGGCAACCCCATTTTCATTGGTATATGGCATGGAAGCTGTCCTGTCTATGGAGGTTCAGATTCCTTCTCTAAGGATTATGAAGGACGCAGGTTTGAATGAAGATGATTGGATGCAGACCCGACTTGATCAACTCAATTTGATCGACGAAAAGCGACTCGCTGCTATATGCCATGGTCAGACGTATCAAAAACGGATGATCAAGGCCTTCAATAAGAAAGTCAGACGTCAAGTGTATCAAGTCGAAGATCTCGTAATCAAGCGGATTATCTTGCCGCGAAGTGATCCCAGGGGAAAATGGACTCCTACATATGAAGGACCATTTGTGCTCAAGAGCATATTTTCTGGTGGTGCGATGATTATGACCACCATGGACGGCGACGATTTGCCGCACCCTGCGAATGCAGACATAGTCAAAAGATACTACGCATAAAATGACCCGACAAGTCGAAAACCCGAAAGGGCGGCTTGGGCAAAAATGGGCATCCCGGTGAACCGAAAACCCGAAAGGGCGGTTCAGGCAAAAATTAGGGATAAAAACAAAAAAAATCTGTACACCCGGCAAGTTGAAAACCCGAAAGGGCGGCTTGGGCAAAAAGGGATTTCCCGATGGATCGAAAACCCGAAAGGGCGATTCAGGCAAAAGTTAGGGAATTAAAGCGTATGACTATGTCTCGTCGGATCACTTCAAAGACAATCTCTTCATCAACCAGTTCCAGGCTTCTGATCAATCCAGTCATCGGCAGACGAAGCATTGAATGGACAGATATTCAGAGTTGTGAAGGCTATAGCGGAATGGAATCCCATGGAATTATTTCACATAGCCATCTTTATTTTGTATAAATCTTGCAATATTTACGACAAAATCCTCTTACTAGGATGTTTGTTTCCTTTGTACAAATATACTCATAGAAAGTCAATACAAATACTTTTCCCAGAAATTTGTGTCATTTCCTTCTTCTTTTCTCCTGCACTATTTGTTTTATTTTGAGAAACGTCCAATGTTTTGTTAAATAGGCATATGCATTTGAACATAATCATTTCCTTATGAATCAAGAAATAGGATTACTGATAGGTTGAAGTTACAGTTGGATATCTTGATACCCTTTCAAAGGAAACCCCCAGGAGATTTGGAATCCATATCCCCAGCAAGTCTTGAAGCTTATCCCCAGTAGATTCTGGAAGCTTATTCCCTGCAGAGTACGAACGTCTCTCCCGAGCTTTATTCAAAGTTATGCCTCATGAGGGCTTATAACTGGGTTATCCTCAGCTAATTGCCACGGAAGATCGCACTCGGCAAATTTCTTCCTATCCCCAGCGGAGTTCATCAGAGTTCCCCAACATGACTTATCAATACAATCACCAGAGGAGTTTGTCTTTGTTGTCCCCAGCCAGAGAATCCTCCAGAACTCAATTCCCCTCAGAGTTTAAGTTTCAGTATCCCCATCAGAGCTAAAACTTCAAACTATCAATCCCCAGCGGAACCAGACTAGTGAACCTTCTCCCCACAGAAATGTTTCTCATTAGACTGAAGATTCTCAAATCATACTTCCCCAGCATGGGTCTACCAGGTTCTAAAATCCCCAGTAGACATCATCAGAAATTCTATTACCCTGCAAGTCACCAAGGAAATTCCAAGTCCCCGCAAGTGGTTCTAAGGCCCCTCGACGATTGAAGGTTTGGTATTCCCCAAGCAAATCTGCAGACTTTCAGTTTTCAGTTCCTCATTGTATATTCAAGATTCTCCAATGAAGATCTCCTCAAGACATGAATTCCCCAGAAGATTGGTATACAACCCAAGCTCCTTATTCTCCAGCAACCACCAGGAATTATCCTTCCCGGCAGCAGTCAAGAGGCTCTTATCTTCAGCCATCTCGGATTCATCTATCCTTTGCAAGACAGCTCTCCAGCTTACATGCACATCCATTTACATTCATATCATATAACATACATTGTATCATGCATCATGACATTGCATATAACTAACTCTTTTCTTTGCAGGTCAGATCAGTCGACAGACAAAAATCATTATCTTCCGAGATTCTTTCCAGGAATAGTTCAGATATGACCCAAACATGGCAATATTCTGATGCTTATTCCAGATTCATCCAGATGCAGTTTTACACGAGCTCATCATCAGGAAACCCTACACCGGTTCCTCCTCAAACTTCAAGATTTCTGAAAACAGTTCACGGGTTCTCCAAGTAACGGATGTTAACCTATCACTTGTTCAGTTTCTTCTCAAGACTTCTGAAAACAGCTTATGGATTCTTCCCAACAACGGATGTTAATCTATCAGCTTGTTCAGATGCAACTTTTGAAAACAGTTTACGGACGCTTCCCAACAACGGATGTTGCTCTATTGCTTATTCAACTTCAAGATTTCTGAAAACAATTCACAGGTTCTCCAAGTAACGGATGTTGACCTATCACTTGTTCAGTTTCTTCTCAAGACTTCTGAAAACAGTTTATGGATTCTTCCCAACAACGGATGTTAATCTATCAACTTGTGCAGATGCAACTTTTGAAAACAGTTTACGGACGCTTCCCAACAACGGATGCTGCTCTATTGCTTATTCAACTTCAAGATTTCTGAAAACATTTCACGGGTTCCCCAAGTAACGGATGTTGACCTATCACTTGTTCAGTTTCTTCTCAAGACTTCTGAAAACAGCTTATGGATTCTTCCCAACAACGGATGTTAATCTATCGCTTGTTCAGACTCTTCTCAACCTCTGAAAACGGTTTACAGATGCCTCCAGATACGGATGTCAATCTATTGCTTATTCAGACCCCAGTTCAAAGATGTTCCTAAACATGGACACCTTTCTGTTACTCTTCCAAATGGCATCTCTAAGCCCATCCCCGACAAGTTTCTGTCACTCTTCCAGATGGCATCGTTAAGCCCATCTCCAAATGGCATCTCTAAGCCCATTCCCGCATCCATGGCTTTGACGAGTGCAAATTTAAGGGCACTCTAGTGTCCAATCTCCTTTTACCCTCGAGTCGCGAAAGGCAAACTTGCCAATCTAAATCTTCAGGTTCAAGAAGATTGAACAGGGGCAACTGTTGTACCCCAAAATTCGCCCTCCCATTTCTCAATGATTTCTCATCACTAAGCCCTTGGAGCTCAAGATCCAGTTAGGGTTTCATCTGCTCAAGACTGCTCCTTGCACTGTTGACCCAAATTAGGGTTTGTGTTTGCACAAAGATGTTTTGACCTAAAATGCCTAAGATGAATTTCATGCTTCATATTGGACTCCCAAGTTTATCCATACCAAGTTTCAAGCCTTGATTCCAAGTTTTGCCCAGTCAATTGGACAGTTGACCTAGGAATCAATTGTATTGGAAATAAAAAGTCAACTATGGCCAATTGACAGTCAAATCTCATGAAAATTGACCCACATCAACATTATGAACTCACATGGACCATTTGATCAAGTTTGGATCCCAATTCCACAAGAAATTTGATTAGATCATCAAAAGGGCAAAATGGTCATTTTTAGGGTTTTGACTGCACAAAGGCAATTTTTGACTGTTTGACCTAGCCAATGGCAAACCAAGCTCACATATGGACTCAAGGACCCCATGGAATTGTTTTGACATGCCCAACAAGTTCAAAAGATCCCAAATACACAAGATTGATAGTTGAATTCCCCAGTCAATTGATCAATTTTGACTGTATACTGAAAAGTCAAACTTTGACTTTTTGGTCAAAATCAAGAGTCAAAATTCATTTTTCATCAAAACATGCCAAATCATGAAACTTGTTCATCAAGAAATCCAAAATTGCAAATTAGGGTTTGAAATGGAGATTTTTCATAACTTAGAATTTTTCTAAGTTATGAAAAACCCTAATTTTTTCCTAACTTTGCCCCACTTTCTCACCAAGATTCATTTGGATTCAAGCAAAAGTCAAAACATGAAAGTGTTAGCCTATTGCATAATCTACAACTTTGATTCACAAAGTTTTCCCAAAAGAAGCTTGTATCTCAAGTTACAATTTTTGGAACAAGGGTACCAAACCATTCTTAACTTAGAGAAAATTTGACCTATTTTAGGCAAGGTTTTTACCTAACTTCAAGACCATTTTTCACATACTTCCACTTGGAATTTCAATTTGCATTTCAAAGATGTATTGTAGTACACATTCCAAGCTTTCTAAAATGTCAAAGAACTCATCAAACAACCTCATGGTTAGAGAGAATCGAATTTTGCAATATGGGAAAAAGTCACTTTTGTTATGGCCAATTTCCATGTTCATACACTTAGGCAATTTGCAAATCAGCATGCATTCCTTGATTACAGGCCCTAAAACCCTTTTGCACTCATAAATTTAATGCAAACTCTTTGTGCCAAGACCATATTTTTTGTGCTCAAGCATTGCATAGTGGTTTAATCCCAAAATAGATAAAGCATTTTATCCATTTTGGAAAAGTTTCACTTTATGTCAATATGCAAATCCAAGAAGTACAGATCAAATCTCTTTGGCACAAGTTTATGGACTAATTACACTGATCAATGCCAAGGTTTTCAGCACATTAGGGGGGCCTCTATCAGTCTAGAACTCCACTTGACCTTTTCTTGCTTAAGTGTGAAGAAACATAGCATTTTGTACAACAACTCTCATCTCAGCAAAGCAAGCCTTAAGTAAAGTTATCAAACATTTTCTAAACATCCATTCTGATCTAGAACACGAGCAAACCAAGTCCCAAACACTCCCATTCACAAAATCACCTTTGAACTGCACAAAAACAGGGCTTGCTGCAGATTAAATCCCACAACTCATTTCCATCGTGCATTCTTGCCCAAACCAGTTCAAACACCTTCCCTACCATCAATCCAAACTATCCAAAGCATTAGAAGTGGACTGTAACTCCTCTATTCAGTTTGGCCATTTTCATTTTTCTGATTTGCAGGTGGAGTTCTACAACTCGATTCAGCTAGTTTCAAAGCAAAGTAAAACTTGGAATAGCATCCCTGGACATCAAGGAAGTTATACCAATCATCACCTTGCTCTGAAAGTACCTCCATCATCAGATACAACTTCAACTAAACAGGTATCTTCTTGAACTTCTAACTCTTAATGTAGGCATTGTTAGCTCTAGGTTTGTGAATAAAAAGTGTTCTACTCATGCCCCTGAATCTGTACATACCTTTACTTTTCATTTATTTTGCATATGCTGTGAGAATTTAAGGTCTGAATATTGATAAAAAGTTAGGTTAAGATTTGGGAATGATGAAATTCTCTCTCATTTCTGACAGTTAGGATGAGTTATTTATATGTATGGATTCGTTGTTTGATGCTGAACATTTTTGATGTTGTGAGTTTTCATTAAAAAGCCAGGAATCAAGATGTTTGAATCATGTTGCAAACGCGCGTTTTTTGAACAAGAACTGTCCAGAGGTTGAAGAAGATCCACGTGGGCTGGGCCTGTTTTGATATTTCTTTTCACACCATGTTTTTGGTTTTACACCCCCTAGGCCCATTATGTTTATTTTCATGATTTTTTTACTTTTCTTTTTTAATTCTTACTTATTTATTTTTCCTCATGATATTAAAAATATAAAAATAATTTTTTAAACCATTTTTGAATTTATTAGGCATTTATTTGTTTAAGATAGTTATTTGTACATAAATAAATAAATAAACACTTTTTACTTAAAATACTAAAAATAATGTAAACACCATTTTATTTTCATTTTTATTTTGTTTTATCTTCTTAAAATATTTTATATAAAATATACTTTTTTTATAAATATTAAATATTATTATTTTTGTATATATAATACATATTTAGAAAATAATACAAATTTATATATATATTAGTATATTTAGGACAAAAATACAAAAATACATACATTTTTCTTTTATTAATATTTGACCTCAAAAAATACCTTGTTATAAATATACTTCATTTTTATTTTATTTTGTACATAATTATTAAATATTTGTATATTAAATAATTAATATATTTACTTAATAAAATTAGGGTTTTACCCTAAAACATAAAAATCCAAAAAAATAATACTTTTTTTATTTTGTTTATTTGACATAAAAAATACTCTTTTTCATACATATAAAAACTCTTTTTGCATCTTGCATATTTATTTTATTTTCTATTTAAGTTGTGCAATTAAATATCTTGTAAATAAATTCCAAATTGATGTAATAGCTAGGTTTAAATTCCTTTTCAAATACCCCCCATTTGAACATTTGTACCCCCCTTCCCATATTGTGTTGTAATAGCTTAGGAACTTTACTTTTCACACTTTAACGCTTTCTAAATATACCATGTTAGAATTAGGGTTTGTATGCAAATAAAAACAACAAAAATAGTTTGACCTAATTTCAAGATAAACAAGCATGAAAATGGACAACACATATCACACTTGCACCCCTAGGGTATTCCACTTGTTGCCTTCAATAAATGGGCCATATTGCATGTTAGGTCTCTTTGGGCAAAAACAAAACAAACAATCAAATGATCATAGTCCCTCGATGACGCTTTCGAAAGTTGCCTAAAAATGATCAAGTCCCTTAAAGAAAATTGCCCAAAGATACTTGGCACCATTGCAATTATGGTCTAAACGATGACCCGCGCCCGTCCCTTTCACATCCTAACACAAGATTGTCCACCAAATGCAATGGTGGAACAAAATTGTTAAAAGGGTTAAAACATAACAAAAATCTTTGAGAACTTTAGGGTAGATAGCTCTTAAGTACTTGTCAACTTGCAAAACAAAAACACTTGCCTATTTTTCAAACCACACTTCACAAACACTTTCAAAACAAACTTTCAAAAATCTTGAAACATCTTTTCAAAAAGACAAACACCTTTTGTAAAACATTCGAGTAAAGAATTGTTACAAGGGTAGCCTAGACAAGGCATCTTTTTCAAAACATTTTCAAAACCACATACAAAGCACCATTTTCAAACAATTGAAAACCAAGGCAAGTTGATCTAAGCAAGTACCTAAGAGCCCATGGATAACCATGGATAGAAAGGGTGCTAATACCTTCCCTTTCTATAATCTACTCCCCGAACCCAAGAAAAATCTCAAAGGTTTTTGCTGTGCTTTTTAAACCTTTCCTTAGGATAAAATAAAAAGTCGGTGGCGACTCTTGCTCAACCGAAACATTTGCGAAAACAAACGCAAAACCACAGTCAGTTCTCCCACCGTATCACACATATCATGTTTCACGTGCTTTTAATCTATTTTCTTGTTTGATTCATGCTAATAGGTACCTTCTGAAGCGATTGGTATAAGTTAATTAAACTAACGCTGCCTAAATCAGAATCCACCATGGACGAAAATTAGGTTTTCCGAAGCTTGCAATTAGGGCTTTAGGCATCAAGAAAAATTGGACTATGCCATGACCATGGTTGAATTCATCAAGGCCAGACGAATTCAACCAGCTTATCGCGCCCTTTTTATGTTGTCTCCTCTTCTATTCGCTATTTTTGGGACTTTCACTTAGTGGGGGTTTAAAACCCCCGCTATCTTATTCATGTTGCAGGTGAAAACAAGGAAGAAGATGGGCGTGGCATCATGCTACTGGAGCATTCAAATCTTAGCGCGTTTTTTTTATATCTCAGCATAATTGGCATTTTTTTTATATAATAATTGTTGTCCAGTTACACTACAAACGCGCTTGAATGGCTGGATGGTGGATGACACGCTTGGCAAACGCTGGGACCTGGGTTCGATTCCCAGGTCCCCCCATATAATTGTTGATTTTTGCTTTAACATGTTCTAGTGCAGCACTCATTCAATGCTCCACCATACGTACCCATGCCTATGCTTGCCAAGTGGCCTTGATGAACAATCTGAAGGTCACAGAATGAAGTCCATGGTATGCTCCAGTCAATGAGCGTGCGCACAATCTGAAAAGTCAACAAGGCCTTGTCTTGATGGGCCTGAATTCCTCACAAACACCTCCACATGGGCCAGACACCCCCCTTGGTTTGTATAATTTTTATTTTCTTTTCTTTCTTTTCTTTCTAATTCTTTTTAATTGTTTTAATTGTTTTTATTAATTCACCATTAATCAACTTTTCATAATAAAATCAGAAAATCAAAGTTGTAAAATATATTTAATTATTTATTAATTTCATCACTAATCTATTTTTGTAAATAAATTCTAATAACTAATCTAGTTTAAATTAGGTTTTAATTCTAATACTTTTCTTAATAAATAAAAAATACGTAGAATTAGGTTTTGACACTTTTATCTTTTTCTTAATTAGTTATTATTATTATTAATTATTATTTGTTCTTATTAATTACTATTATTTTTGTAAATAAACATGTAAATTAAATAATTTAGTTAATTAGCCTAACTTTAATATTTTCTTAATAATTAAAATAGACTTAGAATTAGGGTTTTCACTTGATTTTATTTTCTTTATTTCATTAAATACAAAAACATAAAAAACACACTTTCTTTTCTTTAATTAAATAATTAATTAGGCTTTAATTTAATTTAATTTCTCAAAAGGGTCCAACACCCTCAGACGTCCAGTTTAATCTTTTCGCACTATTTTCTTATTAATTATTATGTAACTGTTCAAGGATGTAATAGTAATTAGGTTTACCGCATTTTTTACTTTCCGCATCTTTATCAAAAACGGGTCTTTGTATTTTGGCGATGTATAGACCCGCGCCTTGTAATAGCGTAGCTTTTATATTTCCGTCTTTTAATTTTCCGCACTCCTAACTGCTAAACTTGCATGAAAGAATGTATGATAACTAAAAACAACGCGTAGCTCACAATGCCATGATCAAAGATAAAACATAACATGAAAACAACATACAATACACACACCACTTCTAGGGTACGCCTCACTCGTTGCCTTCGAAACGTGGTCGTCAAGTATAGGACGTTTTAGCGGTCGCTCTTATGTCCATGATCCAGTTGCCTCGAAAAAGTTGCCTCGAAACGGTTGCCTCAGATTAAAAAGGATCTAGGACATTAGGGTTACTTCTAAGGTGTCCTAATTGTTGCTTCGGTGACCACACTGTCCCTCAATCGAATTGACCCGAACACCTCCAACGGTGGTGCTACCTACCTCTCAATGGTGGGATGGCACTATCTTAAGGACTCTTACACAGCCTAATTCCTTAGGGTAGGTAGATGACTCATGGATACTTGCCATCTTCAAAAAACAAAACAAAAACCTTTTCACACTGACACTTTCAAAAGCTTTCAAAACAAATTTTTCAAACACTCTTGAGGACAGATACAAGAGTCATTCAGAAATCTTTCAATGAAACTTTTTCAAACCCACTCACATTTTGAAAAGCAAACATTTTGAAAACATAAGAGCAAGTATCTAAGAGCCCATGGATAACCATGGATAGAAAGGGTGCTAACACCTTCCCTTTCTATAAATCTACCTCCCGAACCGAGAACTATTCTCATAAGGAATTTTGCTGTGCTTTTGTCCTGTCCATGTTGGAGAAAATAAAAGACGGTGGAGACTCTTGCTTCCGCGACATTTCGCGAACCAGCTTTAAAACAGTCAGTTCTATTTCCACCGATCACAGAACTGGCGACTCTGCTGGGGACACTTAAAGTGAGGTGTACCTTAGGATAGCTCATACTTGTGTTTTCAATTGCTTTGTTTTGTTTGCTTTATCATTATGGGCATTGTCTTGGAGTTTCATAGATCATAACTCGGATCTGGGGATACCCTGTTAGGTAGCATAAGCTGTGAGGGACCTGTCCGGCGTAGACCGACACGGGTGAAACAGTGGCTACATTGGTGTGGCGCCTTGGTCTGTACCGATATCCCTTGTGTCGCAACGAGGAGAATATGGGTCTTCTGAGGAGTCATTAAGCACCAACCGACCTTAGAACCCTAATTGACCCAACTTGGCCATAGAACAGTAGCAGTATGCTACACCCATTGAGGCTAAACTCTCGCGATGGTTCTGGCCGCAAGAAAAGATTGCGACGCTAGAGTTATGACCGATTGAGGGTAGTCAGTGATATTGGGATCCTCTAGAACCCGGTTACTTTTGATAGGACAAGTCTTAACCAACAAACTGAAAGAGGGTAGTACCTGAACTTCATGCTGGCCTAAACTTTAAGGGCTATCTTGCGTGACTTGTGTGCCTTATCATGTTTGCCTTTGTAAATACTTGTGGTGTGCTTTATCATGACATCATACCATCATAACATTGCATGCATCCTGCATAACAACGGACGCATTTCAAAGACAAGAGGGTTTCATCTTTGCTCTGTTTTGTAGGATATCATGATGCCTATGCGAAGGAACACTATCCGGTTCAACTTTGTTCACCCACCTGAGTTGCTTGAAGAGCTGGTTAGCAGAATTCCAAACACTACCTCCTTCATCCAGAGGCATGGTTCTCTTCTCGGGTTAGTCACTGCAAAGTGGGACCAACAACTGATGAGTGTTCTGACCCAGTTTTATGATCCCTTATACAACTGCTTCACCTTTCAAGACTTCCAGCTGGTCCCTACCCTGGAAGAATTCTCTGATTTGCTTAGTATCCCTATCTTGGATCAGACTCCCTTCATTGGTTGGGAAAGGACTCTTAGGCTTGAGGAGATTGCTGCAGCCCTTCCCTTGACCCACAAAGAGGTAATGGACAACTGGGTGACTAGAAGCAGAGTTAAGGGTTTCTTGGCCAAGTTTCTGATTGGTAAAGCTAACAGTTTCTGGAACGACTTAGACTTCAGGGCGTATGAAGACATTCTGGCTCTCTTAATCTATGGTCTAGTCTTGTTTCCTAATCCGGATAATTTCATTAACATCACTGCCATAAGGATCTTCATGTCTCGGAACCCTGTACCCACTCTCTTGGGTGATATCCTGCAACAACTCTATGCTCGTACTGCCCGAAGACGAGGAACTCTGTGGTGTTGTAATCCTTTGTTAGTGAGGTGGTTTATTTCTCACCTCCCTATGTTCGTGCTGAAGAACAAAGAAGGAAGAGGCTGGGCTCATAGGTTAATGTCTCTCACTGATAATGACATCATTTGGACTTTCAGGGGTTTGGATGAGGTAGCTGTTATTGATCGTTGCGGAGAATATCCTAATATTCCTTTGATTGGCACCCAAGGAGGAATCTCTTATAATCCATGTCTAGCTCTCCATCAGTTTGGAAGAGCCAGAAGAGCAGGGCCTCATGAGATGTTGGTGCCCCACATCAGTTTTGAGTTTCAGGTAGATAGTGACGAGCTGCGTCGTAGGTTCATCAAGGCTTGGGACAAAATTCACAAAGCTGACCCACATGAGTTAGGACCGAAGACTTCTCTACCTATGGAACCCTACTACAGATGGGTCCGCATCCGTGCTCAGAATTTAGGTATGCCATATGAAGCTGTCAGACCCATCATTCTTGAATATCCTGATAGAGATGGGGCTCCTCCAACTGTTCTCCCTCCTCAGATACCTACTGATGTTGATACACTAAAGAGGTCTTGGGCGCAATTACAAGAAGAACGGGATTCTTATCGGGAAAAGTTCAACGAGCAGGAATTGAAAATCCAGAAGCTGACAAAGCAGTTGGAGAACGAGCGGGCCTTGAATGACTACATCCGTACGGAGAAGAGGAGACCCTGGGATCAATGATGAGCTTTGGATGTTCTTTTACAGTTTTTTTTATTTCCCTTTCCAGTATTTCCATTTTTATGTAACGCCTAAGGGCAATCTGTTGAACAATTTAAATTCCAAAAGTTGAATCTAATAAAGTGCGTTTCCTTTTTGTTTACAAAGTTGAATCCCGATTGTCTTTGAAAACATAAATCATACGCATTCCATTCATCATGTGCATCACAGGTACTCTTCTTTTCAGGTTGCTTAATGTTCTTCGCTGTTTATTTCAGCAACCATCATGAATCCTGAATCATCTACTGAGCAATCCATCAAGGCCCTCCAGGCCCAAAACGCCCAATTCCAAGAGCTGATCATGAGTTTAGCCCAAGGTCAAAAGGAATTGAAGGCTCTGCTGGTCAAGAAGAAGAAGAAGAGAACTGTACTATTCAACACTGGCCGGAGGTTTGGCAACACACTGCAAAATGAGGTTGATCAAGCTGGTTCTTCTGTAGGGAAAGGCAGTCCCCAAGGGGGAAGGGTTCCTAGTCCTGTGGTCTCTGACAACGAGACTGATTTCAATGAAGAGCAGTACCCTCCAGCTGAAGACAAGTACAAGCAGTTAGAGGATCGTCTGAATGCCATGGAAATTCAACAAGTGTCTGGGTTGGATTTCGGAGACCTGGGTCTATCTTCTGGTGTGGTGATCCCACACAAGTTCAAAGCACCATCTTTCGCAAAGTATGACGGGGCGTCCTTCCCTAAGCTGCATCTCAGATCTTATATGCGGAAGATCCAGCCATATACTATGGACAAGAACTTATGGATCCATTTCTTCCAGGAGAGTCTTTCAGGGACTCATCTCGAATGGTTCTATCAGCTGGATGGAACCAAGGTTCGTAACTGGGAGGACTTGGCTACTGCTTTTTATAAGCAGTATCAGTACAATGCCGACCTCGCTCCTACACGTACCCAACTCCAGGGTATGTCGCTAGGATCGGGAGAAGGTTTTAAAGAGTATGCGCAAAAGTGGAGGGATCTGGCTGGTAGGGTGCAGCCACCGTTAACCGACCGTGAACTCGTGGACATGTTCTTGGGGACCCTATCCGGGCCGTTCTTCAATCATCTCATTGGTAAATCCTCTGCAGGGTTTACAGATCTCATTCTGACTGGTGAAAGGATAGAAGCTGGTATGAAATCGGGGAAGATACAGAAGGGTGCGTCCTCAAGTTCTGAGAAGAAGCCTTTCAAGAAGGAAGCCAGTGCTGTGTATGGGCCCAGGAGGCAAAATAAACCGGAACGCCACCGAGCTGTCAACGCGGTGGTAATTGCAAAGCCTGCTGCCGCTCCTCGGCAACCTAACCAACCAAGGGGTGAGAGACCCAAAAGAGAATATACTCGGCTTAGTATGACCTTGTCGCAGATCTTGCCGCAACTGCTATCGACCAACTTGGTAACCGTTAGAGAAGCTCCGAAGGTGGTAAACACAACCTCTCCGAAGTACAATCCCAATGCCCGCTGTGCTTATCACTCTGATAGCCCGGGGAATTCTACTGATGATTGCTGGGCCCTAAGAAATAAGGTTCAGGACCTTATCGATGCCAAGGAAATACAGTTTGAGGCGCCTGAAAGGCCCAACATTGTGACTGCTCCTATGCCCCAGCATGGAGTAAATGCTATTGAGGAAGACCTGTATGTAGTTTCTGTGGAGGATGTTGCTACCCCTTTATTGACTGTCAAGAGGAACCTGTTGCTAGCCGGTTTATTTCCGGGTTGTAGCAAGGGTTGCCTTCTATGTGCTGTTTCCCCTGCTGGTTGTCCGTTGCTGGAGTCAGGCGTCCAAAACCTGATGGATAGCAAAGAGATTTTGTTCAAGAAGACCGCTGTTCCTATTGTTCCTACTGAAGAAGTATCTGTTGTCACCATCTTCAACAATCCTACCAAGGCTCCCCCGAGGAAGCCAGTCAAATTCATGTCTGTTGCACCTATTATCATTACTGTTCCGGGGCCCCTCCCCTATAAATCTGACAAGGCTGTCCCATGGCACTATGGGGCAGATGTGTATGTGCTCGGAGTGAAGTAGGAGTTCAACACCAGTACCGGTATCAGTAACATCAAAGGTCCCTCTAAAGTTACTCGCAGTGGCAGGCTCTTCTCGCCTGACATTGCGCCACCAGTCATCCGAAGACCTCTTATCATCACGCCTGTAAGTGCGCCTGTTTCCCCTCCTGATCAAGTTTCTACCCCTGTTGCCGAGTCATCTGACGCTCGGGGCAAAGGGATTGCTGATATGCCTGCCCAGATGGAGGCACCGAAGATTGTTAATGTTGAAGCTTCACAGCAAGAGATGGAGGAAATCCTTAAGATCATCAAGAAGAGCGATTTCAACGTCGTTGAACAGCTGGGGCACACCCCCTCTAAGATCTCCATGCTATCATTGCTGTTATGCTCAAAGGCCCATGCCAAGGCCCTGATTTCTTTCCTAAAGACGGATCACGTGCCACAAGAAACATCTGCGGATCAATTTACTGATTGTGTGGCCAACTTGACCGCTGACAATGGGTTGGGTTTCTCTGATGCTGATCTGACCGCCAAGGGAAAGAACCACAATAATGCCCTGCATGTCTCCATTGAATGCAGGGGCACTACTCTCGCCCACGTGTTGGTAGACATCGGTTCTTCACTGAATGTACTGCCCAAGAAGGCCTTAGATAGGTTGGATTGTGAGGGTTTGGAGTTGAAGCCTAGCAACATTATTGTTCGAGCCTTTGACGGGTCGAAGAGGATGGTACATGGTGGGGTAGATATTCCAATCCGGGTTGGTTCCCAAGTCTTTGATTCAACGTTCTATGTGATGGACATTCGTCCATCCTATTCTTATTTGCTGGGTCGTCCTTGGATCCACAAGGCTGGAGCTGTGACCTACACTCTACACCAGAAGCTTAAGTACCCTGTCAGAGGGAAGATTGTTACAGTGCAGGGGGAGGAAGAATACATGGTTAGTCATCTGAACTCGTTCCGGTATATAGAGATGGAAGGGGAGTTCATTGAAATCCCCTTTCAACATTTTGAAGAGGTGCCTCCAACATTGGCGTCAGCAGAAACAGTAATTGAAGAAGACTCTCCTTTGAAGATGGCTTCCTTGAAAGACGCCCGGGCTGTGATTGAAAAAGGTGAATGTGCAAACTGGGGCAGGCTCCCTGATTTTACTCCAAAAACTGACAAGTTTGGGCTGGGTTTCACTGCAGAGGCTCAGAGGGCTGTACGCAAAGCAAGGATCGGAAGACCTCCCGTGTTCATCACTAACCCGGGAGTGAATGCTATTGAAGGCGATGCCGAGGAATCAGAGTTTGATAGTTGGATCTACCCGACGACCGACGGTGGACTGAACAATTGGACTGCAAAAGACTACATACCTGTTACTTTTGTTACTCAGTAATGAATTCCTTTGTTTTTAAATTTGTAATGAACAATAAATTGAAACTTTATGGCCCGGTGTCTTACCCGGGGCACCGTTGGCTTCATTTGTGAGGGCTTATTACTTGTCATTTCCATATATCATGAATAAAGACATTGGACGTTTTTCGCATTTCAAATCTTGTGCTTCCTTTCTTTCTTTATATATTGCAAAATAGCTATATTTACACACACTCACTCATACAGGTTCCAATCCACTCTGGATCTCACTGGTAACGACTCTGCTACTGCCAGTTATGACTTCGAAAATCCGATCAACTTAGCCGAAGACGAAGGTGAAGATGATTGCGAAGTGCCTGGTGAACTTGCAAGACTGCTACTCCAGGAAGAGAGGGTCATTCAGCCACATGAAGATCCAGTGGAAACGGTAAATCTGGGTACTGAGACAGACAGAAAGGAAGTTAAGATTGGTGCCAATCTAGAGCTCAGTGTGAAACAACGGTTGATTCAGATGCTGCATGACTATGTGGAAATCTTTGCCTGGTCTTACGAAGACATGCCTGGGATGGATACCGACATTGTGGTTCATCACCTGCCCACCAAGGAAGATTGCCCTCCGGTAAAACAGAAGGTCCGCTGTATGCGTCCAGAGATGTCCGAGAAAATCAAAGCTGAGGTTATGAAACAATTTGATGTCGGGTTTCTAGCAGTGACTTCTTACCCTCAGTGGGTTGCCAACGTGGTTCCGGTGCCGAAGAAAGATGGTAAGGTCCGAATGTGTGTTGATTACAGGGATTTGAATAGGGCGAGCCCCAAGGATGACTTCCCTCTGCCTCACATCGATGTTCTGGTCGACAATATTGCTCAGCACAAGGTGTTCTCCTTCATGGACGGCTTTTCAGGTTATAATCAGATTAAGATGGCTCCTGAAGATATGGAAAAGACTACCTTTGTTACTCAATGGGGCACCTTCTGCTACAAGGTCATGCCTTTTGGGTTGAAAAATGCTGGGGCAACCTACCAACGTGCCATGGTTGCTTTATTTCATGACATGATCCATCATGAGATTGAAGTGTACATCGATGATATGATTGCAAGGTCTCAAACTGAGGAAGAACACCTTGACCATCTGCAGAAGCTGTTTGACCGTCTGAAGTTATACAAGCTGAGGTTGAATCCGAACAAGTGCACCTTCGGGGTAAGATCTGGGAAGTTGTTAGGCTTCGTCGTGAGTGACAAAGGTATTCAAGTGGACCCTGCCAAGGTTAAAGCCATACAAGAGATGCCAGTTCCCAAGACAGAGAAAGAAGTCAGAGGCTTTCTAGGACGTCTGAATTATATTGCCCGATTCATCTCGCATCTAACTGCTACCTGTGAACCAATCTTCAAGCTGCTGAAGAAAGATCAAGTAGTACGTTGGAATGATGAATGTCAGGTCGCGTTCGACAGAATCAAAGAGTATCTCCAAGAACCACCCATTCTTATGCCACTGGTTGAAGGGAGACCTCTAATACTATACCTGACAGTACTTGACAGCTCAATGGGGTGTGTGCTGGGGCAGCATGACGAGTCTGGCCGAAAAGAGCACACCATTTATTACCTTAGCAAAAAGTTTACCGACTGTGAGACCCGATACTCACTGCTCGATAAAACTTGCCGCGCTTTGGTATGGGCTGCTCGCCGGCTGAGACAGTATATGCTGACTCACACTACTCTGTTGATTTCAAAAATGGATCCAATAAAGTACATATTCGAAAAGCCTGCTCTGTCTGGAAGAATAGCAAGATGGAAGATGATCTTGACAGAATACGACATCCAATACACAACTCAGAAAGCAATCAAAGGAAGTGTATTGGCAGACCACTTGGCACACTAGGCAGTAGACAACTACCAGTCAATGAACTTTGAATTTCCTGACGAGAACATCATGGTAGTGACTGATTGTGAAGTACCTGGACCGGATGAAGGACCTGAGGAAGGATCCCGATGGTCTATGCACTTTGACGGAGCCTCCAACGCTTTGGGTAACGGCATCAGCGCTGTGATCATATCCCCAAAAGGCACTCATACTCCACTTACTGCCCGGTTATGTTTCAACTGCACCAACAACATGGCGGAGTATGAGGCATGCATCATGGGTCTTTAAGCTGCAATTGACTTAAGGATCAAGTTTATGAGTTTCTTCGGAGATTCCGCTCTCGTGATCAATCAGATCAAAGGCGAGTGGGATACGAAACACCCAAACCTTATTCCTTACAAAGAATGTGTGTTGACATTGATCCCCCATTTCACAGAGATAACTTTTGAACACTTCCCAAGAGAGGAGAATCAGTTGGCGGACGCGCTGGCTACGATGTCTTCTATGTTCAAAGTCAAATGGGACAACGAGGCTCCCCGAATCATTATCTGGAAACTGGACGAACCTGCATATTGCTGTGATCTTGAGGCTGAGATGGTAACTGAAAAACCCTGGTATCATGAGGTGAAGAGGTATCTGGAAGCTCAAGAATACTCCGAGGGTGCATCTGTCAACGACAAAAAGTTTCTGAGAAGGTTCGCAGCAAAGTTCTTCCTCAGCAATGGCATTCTATACAAGCGAAACCATGATTCAACCTTACTGCGTTGTGTGCATAAGACTGAAGCAGAAAGAATCATGGCAGAGCTGCATGAAGGTACCTTCGGAACGCATTCCAGTGGACATACTATGGCAAAGAAAATCCTTCGGGCAGGATATTTCTGGTCCACAATGGAAGCCGACTGCTACCAACATTCTCGGACATGTCATAAGTGCCAGATCTATGCTGATAAGGTGCACGTTCCTCCAGTCCCTCTGAATGTCTTGACTTCACCTTGGCCTTTTGCAATGTGGGGCATTGATATGATCGGCGAGATTAAACCTACGGCATCCAACGGGCATCGCTTCATCCTGGTGGCGATCGATTACTTTACAAAGTGGTTTGAAGCAGCTTCCTACGCTACAGTAACCAAGAACGTCGTGGCACGGTTCATTCGGCATAACCTGATCTGTCGATATGGTGTCCCGGAAAGGATCATTACAGACAATGGTACCAATCTTAACAACAAGATGATCACTGAGCTCTGCGAGCAATTCAAGATACAGCACCATAACTCTTCTCCCTACCAGCCGAAGATGAATGGGGCTGTAGAAGCAGCTAATAAGAATATCAAAAAGATTGTGCAGAAGATGACAGTGACCTACAAAGATTGGCACAAGATGTTACCGTTTGCTCTTCATGGGTACCATACCTCAGCAAGGACGTCAACCGGGGCAACTCCCTTTTCCTTGGTCTATGGCATGGAGGCAGTCTTGCCAATTGAAGTCCAGATACCCTCTCTCCGGATAATGAAGGATGCAGATCTGAGCGAAGATGACTGGATCCAGACTCGACTTGATCAGTTAAACCTAATTGACGAAAATAGACTCACTGCTATTTGTCATGGTCAAACGTATCAAAAACGGATGATCAGGGCATTTAACAAGAAAGTCAGACCACAAGAGTATCAAGTTGGGGACCTGGTAATCAAACGCATCATTCTTCCTCAAAGTGATCCCCAGGGAAAATGGACCTCTACGTACGAAGGGCCATTTGTGGTTAAACATGTCTTCTCGGGAGGAGCCATGATTCTAACCACCATGGATGGTGACGACCTTCCTCACCCCGCCAATGCAGACATAGTAAAAAGATACTACGCATGATAAAAGACCCGCTAGGTTGACATACCTAGGCAAAAATAAGGGCTTCCCGGCGAACCAAAAGGGTTCGAGCAAAAATAAGGGATGAAATGAAAAAAATCTGTACACCCGGCAAGTCGAAAACCTGAAAAGGCGGCTTGGGCAAAAATGGGTATCCCGGTGGACTGAAAACCCGAAAGGGCGGTCCAGGAAAAAGTTAGGGATTAAAGCGTAATACTATGTCTCATTGGATCACCTTGCATCCAGAATCCGGTATCAACCACCAGGTTCAGACGGCATCGATCAATCAGCTTCATCTTCAACTGAGCAGCCAAGTGATGAGACGCTCGAAGATATAAAGGCGATAGCAGAGTTGGAACCCAGTGGGATTACCCTTTTCACACAGCTGTTTTGTTTTCTCTGTACAAAATTGTATAAACTCTGTTTGTTCGGCAGCGTTCTCTTACTAGGACGTCAGCCTCTTGTACATAAACGCCTATTTACAGGCAAATTCAAAAATCAATACAAATTCACTTTTCAAATAAAATTGCCAATTGTTTTTTCCTTTTTCTGTTTTGTTTTGTAAAGAACGTCCAATGTTCAATTGTGATATATGCATTTAACACTAATTGCTAAACTCATAAATATTTGCATGCGAAACAAAGGATTAATTACAGGTGACATCAGAAACAGGGGCAATAATGAGTTGTCTAAGTGATCTAAGTTGCTCTGTCCACCAAGGTACCAAGGTAAGTTCAGCTGAAGAATGTAACCAAGATACCTTAATTCCCCGGAGAGTGAGCCAAGGTTCAGCCATACTCCCCCCGAGCAGAGAAGGCACAATACCTCCAGCAAGTCCGCAACACTCTCCCCAAGCAGAGTTAATCTACTGTCAGCCTCAAGGGAGTAGGTATCCCCATAAGATCTCAGCATTCCCCAACGGAGTATACAAACATTCCTAACAAGCATCCCCGGCAATCTTGATCTAAGATTGTTCCTTGGCGGAATACCAGACACCCCAGTGGAGCCATTCCCCAGTACGGTTCAAAAGTCTCCCCAGGAAAGTTGAATCTATCTCCCTAGTAGGAAGCTAATCCCCAGTAGATTCTGGAAGCTTATCACCTGCAGGGTACGAACGTCTCCCCGGTTTTATTCAAAGGTTATTTCCCCACCAGGATATAACTAGGTTATCCTCAGCTAATTACCACGGAAAGATCGTCCTCGGAGAAGTTCTTCCTATCCCCAGCGGAGTTTAAATCTTCCAACAAAGCTCAACAATGGTATCCCCAGTGGAGTTATCATCAACATCTCAACAAAGTGCCTCTCTCCCCACAGAGTAATTCCCCGCAGAGTAATCTCTCCAACAAGTTTATACCTCAACAGAGTCATCTTCTCCTACCGGTATTCTTGCAACCATCACCCCCAGCGGAAACAAGGAACTCTACTCTCCAACGTCAGCCCAGGAGTTAACTTCCCGGCATTCGTCAAGGATTTATTTTCCTAGACAAAAATACAGTCATAAACATGACATCTTCATACATTATAGCATGCACATACGCATCATGGACATACAATCTCATTTATTCTGAGAACATCATGCATGTCATACATCATGACATTGCATACAACTAACGTTTTTTCTTTTCAGGACCAAGATCAATACAAAAATGATTATTATCAACTGTCGCAATTCCAGATTCGATACCTGTATCTAGCCAGGGCATATCTGTGAGCGATTATTTCCAGACTCGATTCCTGTATCCTGCCAGGGCACGTCTGAAGAGTTTGAAGATCCGATTCATGTATCCTTCCAGGGTGTATCTGTTGACGACTATTTCCAGACTCGATTCCTGTATCTTGTCAGGGCACGTCTGAAGAGTTTGAAGATCCGATTCCTGTATCCTGCCAGGGTGTATCTGTTGATGACTATTTCTGGACTCGATTCCTGTATCTTGCTAGGGCACGTCTAAAGAGTTTGAAGATCTGATTCCTGTATCCTGCCAGGGTGTATCTGTTGACGACTATTTTCCGAACTCGATTCCTGTATCTTGCCAGGGCACGTCTGAAGAGTTTGAAGATCTGATTCCTGTATCCTGCCAGGGTGTATCTGTTGACGACTATTTTCCGGACTCGATTCCTGTATCCTGCCAGGGCACGTCTGCAGAGTTTGAAGATCTGATTCCGATATCCTGCCAGGGTGTATCTGTTGACGACTATTTCCGGACTCGATTCCTGTATCTTGCCAGGGCACGTCTGCAGAGTTTGAAGATCCGATTCCTGTATCCTGCCAGGGTGTATCTGTTGACGACTATTTTCCGGACTCGATTCCTGTATCCTGCCAGGGCACGTCTGCAGAGTTTGAAGATCCGATTCCTGTATCCTACCAGGGTGTATCTGTTGACGACTATTTTCCGGACTCGATTCCTGTATCCTGCCAGGGCACGTCTGAAGAGTTTGAAGATCCGATTCCTGTATCCTGCCAGGGTGTATCTGTTGACGACTATTTTCTGGACTCGATTCCTGTATCCTTCCAGGGCACGTCTGAAGAGTTTAAAGATCCGATTCCTGTATCCTGCCAGGGTGTATCTGTTGACGACTATTTTTCGGACTCGATTCCTGTATCTTGCCAGGGCACGTCTGAAGAGTTTGAAGATCCGATTCCTGTATCCTGCCAGGGTGTATCTGTTGACGACTATTTTCCGGACTCGATTCCTGTATCCTGCCAGGGCACGTCTAAAGAGTTTGAAGATCCGATTCCTGTATCCTGCCAGGGTGTATCTGTTGACGACTATTTTCCGGACTCGATTCCTGTATCCTGCCAGGGTACGTCTGAAGAGTTTGAAGATTCGATTCCTGTATCCGGCCAGGGCATATCTGTTGACAACTATTTCCAGACTCGATTCCTGTATCCTGCCAGGGCACGTCTGAAGAGTTTGAAGATCCGATTCCTGTATCCTGCCAGGGTGTATCTGTTGACGACTATTTTCTAGACTCAATTCTTGTATCCTGCCAGGGCACGTCTGAAGAGTTTGAAGATTCGATTCATGTATCCGGCCAGGGCATATCTGTTGACAACTATTTCCAGAATCGATTCCTGTATCCTGCCAGGGTACGTCTGCAGAGTTTAAAGATCCGATTCCTTTATCCTGCCAGGGTGTATCTGTTGACGACCATTTCCGGATTCGATACCTGTATCCATCCAGGGCATATCTACATGAAGAGTTTGAAGATCAACCCCTGTAACAGGCCAGGTAATTATCTTTCTTTCTCAGGTACGCAAGTTCTCGCTAAGGAATCTCTTACGCGATCGACACCTAGATGGCATCTATAAGCCCATCCACATACCATTACAGTTCCAAATGGCATCTATAAGCCCATTCCCGACAAGGTTCCGTCACACTTCCAGATGGCATCTATAAGCCCATCCTCCTATCCATCATCTCTCCAAATGGCATCTGTAAGCCCATTCCCGCCATCACGCTGCTGACACTCTACTATGTGAGTGCAAATTTCAGGGCACTCTAGTGTTCAATCATCTTCCACCTTCGGATTACGAAAGGCACGCCAGCCAATCTACATCCTCAGGTCTAAGAAGATTGAACAGGGGAAACTGTTGTACCCCAAAATTTGCCCTCCCATATTCTTCAAGATTTGGCAAGCTCAAGCTTCAAAATCTCTCAAGGGTTGCACAGTCCAATTGCCTCCTAACACAGTAAAATTAGGGTTTTGGTTCTTGCAAAGAAATTGAGGTTTTCAAGGGTCCAATCAAGTCCCACATGCCTATATACATTGTCAATCATTCATATGTCAAGTTTCAAGACTCACAACATCAAGTTGCACAGTCAAAAACCCTAAATGCTTCACAGTCAACTGCAGGGGCAAAATGGTCATTTGATAGTCAAAAGTCAAAAATTTTGGTCAACATCTCATTTTGAAGCCACAATCATCATTTGATCAATTCTTGATCATGATTCCACAAGCATGGCTCAAAAAGTTTCAAGATGCCAAAAGTTTCTATTTTTGGACAGTTGAAAAGTCAACTGCAAATTGACCAAGGCATAACTTTTTCACGGTTTATCAGAAAAATCCCATCCAAAACTCATTTTGAAGGGGATGACATTTCCTACAACTCATCTTCACACTCCAAGTCCAAGAAATGCTCTCACAAAAAGTTATCAATTTCAACATTATAGGTCATTTTCAAAAGTCAACAAAAAGGCAATTTAAGTCAAAGACCATAACTTGAGATTGGTAAATCAAAATGACATGGGACCAAAGGCATTGGTTAGAGGACTTCAATACCTTTCCAAAATGTCCAAGAACATGTTCATAGCTTCAAAATTGAGCAAGATATGCATTGGAGAAGTTGGGAAATTTTTGGGAACTTTCAAAAGTCAACTTTGCCTAAAAAGCTTCAAATTTGCTAATGGGCCTCAAATTCTTTCTTGAATCATTACCCAAAGCCTATGCACAACCCATTGAGATCAAAATAATTTATTTTCTTATTTTTAATTAATTAATTGAATTTATATTTATATTAATTCATTTAATTGGTTTTAATTATAAGAAAATTAAAAAAGATATGTTTTGGATCTTTTGGTGGAGCAAATCTGATCAGGGCAAGCTGGCAAGGTCGTTTCTCAATCAAACAAGGAAAATCATCCATATTTGGCAAGGTTTTCATGGAAAAAGATTGCATATTACATGATTAAAAATCAAAGATTGCAAACATTAATTCATGGACTTTTGGGCCAAGGTTTTGACCTAAATTCGTTCACATACATATGCAAGAGCTAACCCTAGGGCAGAACACATGAAAAAGCTGCTAAAAACGCATCACCAATTTGCAAAATTTCAAGAAGAATTTGAAAACTGAAATCCTATTTGCAGTATAATTCAAGGCCTAAAATCGCTTCTAATACATTGCTGGACCTTCCAGGAGTCTATTAGCATCAAGAACCAGTCCAAACGTGCAAAGAATTAAAGAACACGAGCCATACGGTTTGCCCTATTTTTCAAACTTGCATATCATGTTTCACGTGCTTTTAATCTATTTTCTTGTTTGATTCATGCTAATAGGTACCTTATGAAGCGATTGGTATAAGTTAATTAAACTAACGCTGCCTAAATCAGAATCCACCATGGACGAAAATTAGGTTTTCCGAAGCTTACAATTAGGGCTTTAGGCATCAAGAAAAATTGGACTATGCCATGACCATGGTTGAATTCATCAAGGCCAGACGAATTCAACCAGCTTATCGCGCCCTTTTTATGTTGTCTCCTCTTCTATTCGCTATTTTTGGGACTTTCACTTAGTGGGGGTTTAAAACCCCCGCTATCTTATTCATGTTGCAGGTGAAAACAAGGAAGAAGATGGGCGTGGCATCATGCTACTGGAGCATTCAAATCTTAGCGCGTTTTTTTTATATCTCAGCATAATTGGCATTTTTTTATATAATAATTGTTGTCCAGTTACACTACAAACGCGCTTGAATGGCTGGATGGTGGATGACACGTTTGGCAAACGCTGGGACCTGGGTTCGATTCCCAGGTCCCCCCATATAATTGTTGATTTTTGCTTTAACATGTTCTAGTGCAGCACTCATTCAACGCTCCACCATACGTACCCATGCCTATGCTTGCCAAGTGGCCTTGATGAACAATCTGAAGGTCACAGAATGAAGTTCATGGTATGCTCCAGTCAATGAGCGTGCGCACAATCTGAAAAGTCAACAAGGCCTTGTCTTGATGGGCCTGAATTCCTCACAAACACCTCCACATGGGCCAGACACCCCCCTTGGTTTGTATAATTTTTATTTTCTTTTCTTTCTTTTCTTTCTAATTCTTTTTAATTGTTTTAATTGTTTTTATTAATTCACCATTAATCAACTTTTCATAATAAAATCAGAAAATCAAAGTTGTAAAATATATTTAATTATTTATTAATTTCATCACTAATCTATTTTTGTAAATAAATTTAATAACTAATCTAGTTTAAATTAGGTTTTAATTCTAATACTTTTCTTAATAAATAAAAAATACGTAGAATTAGGTTTTGACACTTTTATCTTTTTCTTAATTAATTATTATTATTATTAATTATTATTTGTTCTTATTAATTACTATTATTTTTGTAAATAAACATGTAAATTAAATAATTTAGTTAATTAGCCTAACTTTAATATTTTCTTAATAATTAAAATAGACTTAGAATTAGGGTTTTCACTTGATTTTATTTTCTTTATTTCATTAAATACAAAAACATAAAAAAACACACTTTCTTTTCTTTAATTAAATAATTAATTAGGCTTTAATTTAATTTAATTTCTCAAAAGGGTCCAACACCCTCGGACGTCCAGTTTAATCTTTTCGCACTATTTTCTTATTAATTATTATGTAATTGTTCAAGGATGTAATAGTAATTAGGTTTACCGCATTTTTTACTTTCCGCATCTTTATCAAAAACGGGTCTTTGTATTTTGGCGATGTATAGACCCGCGCCTTGTAATAGCGTAGCTTTTATATTTCCGTCTTTTAATTTTCCGCACTCCTAACTGCTAAACTTGCATGAAAGAATGTATGATAACTAAAAACAACGCGTAGCTCACAATGCCATGATCAAAGATAAAACATAACATGAAAACAACACACAATACACACACCACTTCTAGGGTACGCCTCACTCGTTGCCTTCAAAACGTGGTCGTCAAGTATAGGACGTTTTAGCGGTCGCTCTTATGTCCATGATCCAATTGCCTCGAAAAAGTTGCCTCGAAACGGTTGCCTCGGATTAAAAAGGATCTAGGACATTAGGGTTACTTCTAAGGTGTCCTAACTGTTGCTTCGGTGACCACACTGTCCCTCAATCGAATTGACCCGAACACCTCCAACGGTGGTGCTACCTACCTCTCAATGGTGGGATGGCACTATCTTAAGGACTCTTACACAGCCTAATTCCTTAGGGTAGGTAGATGACTCATGGATACTTGCCCTCTTCAAAAAACAAAACAAAAACCTTTTCACACTGACACTTTCAAAAGCTTTCAAAACAAATTTTTCAAACACTCTTGAGGACAGATACAAGAGTCATTCAGAAATCTTTCAATGAAACTTTTTCAAACCCACTCACATTTTGAAAAGCAAACATTTTGAAAACATAAGAGCAAGTATCTAAGAGCCCATGGATAACCATGGATAGAAAGGGTGCTAACACCTTCCCTTTCTATAAATCTACCTCCCGAACCGAGAACTATTCTCATAAGGAATTTTGCTGTGCTTTTGTCCTGTCCATGTTGGAGAAAATAAAAGACGGTGGAGACTCTTGCTTCCGCGACATTTCGCGAACCAGCTTTAAAACAGTCAGTTCTATTTCCACCGATCACAGAACTGGCGACTCTGCTGGGGACACTTAAAGTGAGGTGTACCTTAGGATAGCTCATACTTGTGTTTTCAATTGCATTATCTAGTTTCTGCATCATTCAAAACCCTACTTAAGTAGTAAATGGCTCTTTCGGCACCATTATCATATTCTTGGGCCAACATGCTTCCAATCGTTTTGTCTGACGCTGAAATGTACAATCTCATGCACTTGTTTCTTCTTGGAGGCGAAAGGATTGGTGGATGCACCAAGTATTGCTTGATCCTTTCAAATGCCTCCTGATTTTCTTTGTTCCAGACAAAGGCCTCTTATTTTAATCGTAAGAGTGGGGAAAAAGCTTGAGTTCGACCACTTAGGTTGGATATAAACCTTCGTAAGAAATTTATCTTTCCTAAGAGTGATTGTAACTCTTTCTTTATCGATGGCGCCTTTGCCTCCAAAATTGCCTTTGTCTTGTTTTGGTTGATTTCTATACCCTTCTTATGGACCACAAAGCCCAGAAAATCACCTGCCTGCACAAAAAATGCACACTTAAGGGGATTCATTTTTAGGCCATGCTTTCTCATTCTTTCGAATGATTGTCGAAGGTGATCCAAATGGCTTGGTCCTGATATAGATTTCACCACTATGTCATCAATATAAACCTGCATAAAGGTCTCAATGAAATTATGGAATATTGAATTCATTGCCCTTTGATAGGTTGCCCCAGCATTTTTTAGGCCAAAGGGCATAACCACCCATTCATAGGTGCCTATTGCGCCAGGGCATCGAAACTCTGTCTTTGGCACATCTTCTTCTGCAATAAAAATCTGGTTGTATCCTGAATAACCATCTAACATACTAAGGTATTCATAACCAGCAGCAGAATCTACTAACATTTCAGCCATAGGCATTGAGTATTCATCTTTAGGAGTAGATGAATTTAAATCACAAAAATCTATGCATACTCTAAGATAACCGTTTTTCTTAATTACAGGAACTATATTAGCTATCCATTCGACATACCTTGTGGTCCTGATGAACTTGCAATGTAGGATTCTTTCGACTTCCTCTTTTATTTTGGACAGGATTTTTGGCGCGAATCTCCTTGGGCTTTGCTTGATGGGCTTCTTGCCGTCCTTTATTGGCAGCTTCAATTCGACCAGTTCCCTGCTTAAACTAGGCATTTCGTCATAGTCCCAGGCGAAACAATATTTATACTCCTTGAGTAATTGGATCACTTTTGCTCTTACTTTTGGGTTCAATTTTGCGCTGACGTACGTTGGCCTCCTTTGAGTTCCATCTCCTAGATCCACTTCCTCGAGAGGGTCTTGCGCCAGCATCTTCGTGTTGGATGCCTCTGGATCCTTCTCGAATCCCAAAGGCTCATCATCATAGATGGCATCAAGCCTTTGGTATTTGTATTCGACAAGTGTGTCTTCGTCATGTGGTTCAGGTTTGAAGAAAATTCATGGCCCCTTGTTGTGAATTCCTTCAGCCTTGGCTTCAACGGCCATAATTTTAACTTCGGATTCCAAAGCTGTTTTCATCCTATTTGCAGCCAATAAGGCCTAAATCTTCTTGAAGTGAGAAGACTCAGACATGGACATGGTCTTCGTCTTCCCAGCCAGTTGGCCGCATTCCTGGGACTCCAAGCACGTCTTCGTCAGGTCCCATGTTTTCCTTGTCCCAATAAAATCCATGTGTTGGGTGAAGGGTAAGGAAATACATTGCATTATTACTTGGTGGTGATGCACCTTCCGCTGCAGTGCATGGCCCAATGTTGGCCAAATTCCTGTCGAAATTCCTTCTATCGACATGATTAACCTCAACCATAAAATAGCTTTGGTATGCTTCTATGTTTTCAACAATCCCATCATCTCTCCATATTGCCACCCTTTGGTGCCTTGAGGATGGAACTGCCCCGATTCCATGTATCCATTCACGGCCTAGAAGAAGGTTGTAATTCGTCTTCGCCGTAATTACCATGAACATGGTGGGTCTTGTTATGGTACCTACAGTTAATTCTACTTGGACTACTCCTAGAGTTTGCCCAATTTTGCCTTCATAGTTTGACAGCACCCTGTTGTGTGGTTTGATGTCGGTGTCGAACATCCCAATCCTCTTCAATAGGAATTGAGGAATCAAGTTCACTGCTGCCCCACCATCCACCATAACTTTATTGATGCCCACCTGTTCAATTTTAGCCCTAATAAATAAAGGCTTAAGGTGGTTTTTCATACCTGCATCTGGCCTTTTGAAGAAGGCGTTCTGCTCTTCAACGACGCCATTGTTCATGATATAGTAACATCCAGGTTTGTGTTTTGTCATTTCCAATTCGTCAGCCTCTTCGGAGTCTTCGACCTCAGTAACCTAGTCGTACTCATGTGGTAAGACAGAAACCACATTGCAATTTATTTGCAAAGAATATTCTCTGTCGGAATTGAAGCTATCTGTTGACATATCTTCATCATCTACTAGCCCATTGCTGGCCAGTTCGTTACTGTCCCCTTCGCCAGGGACCTTCATCTTGGTATGAGAGAAAAGTTTCCTCCTTGTTGGGGACTTCTTTTCCATTGCTGGGACATTCGAAGTTTGGTTGGTGCTTGACTCTCCAACTTCCTTGTTTGTAAGGTCCCTTTGGGCTTTCTTGTTTCGTTGGTGTCGCCTCCATTGGGACCTAGACATGGGGTTCTTCCCCTTGTAGTTCTTCGACACGTGAGATTGTTTCTTGTTGGAGTGAAACTGCCACCTGAAGGCCCATGCAGTATGTCCACCTTCTTTGAAGCTTCTCCACTTCGACTTTCCTTTGGCTTCAATTCTGTTTTGTCCTGCTTTCAGCCATTTTCCCGTTGGCATGTTTGCTGGGGGCTTAAATGTTGCTTGTTTGCATGCCCCAGGGTGTGGGCTATCTGCTCTTTTTGGGATGCCTCTTGCATTATTGACATAGCATTCCTTATTTTAGCTTTGATTGTTCCAACACTGAGAGTATGGAATCCTTTTGTAAGCTCCAGCAGTCCTTTCGTCATATAGCACGCTGCACCATGGGCACATAAGAACTTCTGAACCCATTTTGTTACAACGAACTAAGAATCCCATGAGAATCTCTCCCATCTGGGGGTAAGGTAAGAGTTCATTCTCCCTTCTCCAGTTGTTTCTGGCCTTCTCCTGATAGACCCTTTGGTAGGTAGCAGCCACTCTTTGATCATTTACGATTCTGCACCTTGGGCACACAAGCCCCTTTGGGTTCTTCGAGTGACAATGGAATAACTAATCCATAAAACTCACCTTTTGGTCGCCTACCTTCATCTTTTCATTCTCCATTTTGAGTCTCTTTTCTATCTCCTCCATTTCTGGGGAGAATTGGTTCAGGTCCACCATGTTCACTTTGAATTTTGGACCCTCAGCAAGTTTCATTCCTTCGAACTTGACTCTAAGACCATCAATAGTCCTGCTCTTCATTGCACTCTTCATTGCACCATCAGTAGCGCTTGTTTCCTTCTCTGCCACGAGATCCTCAGCAAACCCTGGCTTTGAGGCTTTGTCAAACCCCTGGTTTTGTTCTGGTTTTAACCCTTCGACTCCAACAATGTCCACCATGTTGATGGCAGCAGGCTCAGCATAATTGGTCTCGGCAACCTGCATAGGGTCAACAACAATCCTCATTTGAGGTTTGGGTTTTTCCCTAAACTTCAGCCTTCCATCCTGAATTGCTTTTTGTATCAGATCCCTGAAAAAAAAGCATTATGAGGTTTTGTGGCCTAAGAAATTATGATACTTACAGAAACCCTTTTTCTTTCGTTGTTCTAACGGAGGAATTTTAGCACCAGGGGGCACTATCATCTGGCCATATTTAACTAGTAAGTCGAAAATTTCATCACACTTGGTGATGTAGAACGTATAAGATTTTCTTGGAAATTTGTCGCTCCTTTCTGGTTCGACGGGATTTTTCCCATTTGCAGGAGTCAACATTTTTCAAGGGTACGGTGGTCCTTGCTTCAACTCTACAAGATCTATTTTGTGCTCTTCAACTTCTGAGAAATCCTCTTTGACTTCTATTTCGTCTGAGCAGGCTTCGATGTAAGCCACTTTTTATTTTCTATGACTTTGTTTCGCCCTATCCTTTTCGATCTTCAAACGCTCAACTTGTCGAACCCTATCAGACAATTGTGCCATATCCCTCAAATAATGGGGATCTAATTTTTTCCTGATAGAAAAGTCCAAACCTCTTGCTGCCATTTCGACCAACTCGTGTTCTAGAACTTGTGTGAAGCATCTTGCCTTCAACAAACGGAATCTGTTGAGGTAATCGTCTATGGGCTCACTAAATTTTTGCTTGACATTTTCCAATTCGCTTAGACTAATCTTGGTTTGTCCTACATAAAATTGTTCATGAAACAGCCTCTCCAAACGAGTCCAATCGTGGATGGAATTCGCCGCGAGGGTGGTGAACCAAGTAAAAGCATTTTTTGTCAGCAAAGAAGTGAAGTATTTAATCCTTATATTTTCATTATTCTCTATATCTCCTGCCTCTGTAAGGTATCTGGCGATATGTTCTATGGTAGATTCGCTAGTAGCACCAGAAAAATTGGTGAATTTGGGTACTTTCCATCCCCTTGGAAATTCAGTTTGTTGAATATATTCTGACAAAGGGGATGTATAATTTAGTCTACACATACCTAAGTTTACCCCATTTCGTGCCATAATCCTTTCGACTAAGGCTGCTAGGTTATTATTTCCCACCATATCATTCTGTCGACAACCCTGAAGGATTTCATCAGCATCTTGGTTTCGATTCACCAAAACTACCCTTCTCCCTGGTTCCCCCCTAGGGATAGCCTGTTGGGGTATGGGTGGTTCCTCCCTTCGAATTGATGGTTGGACTTCAGCTTCAGGGTGAATCAAAGGTTGGGCCTGGTTTATGGTTGGCTCTTCTTGGAATATGATGCCTTGATTCTCCCTTACCCATGTGGGTTGTGGGGGTGGCTGTCGAACTGCTTCTCTGGGCGCACCAAAGAAATATGCAAGACAACTTATTTGCACTGCCATCTGTTTGTTTGCTTGGGCATTCTGCAAGTTAGTTTGTGTAGTGCTTTAAATTAAAGGGTTGAAAATTGTACCCATTTGTTGGGCCAATACGCCCAACATCTCGTGGTTGCTATCGTTCATTTGTTGCCTTATGACTGCTTGTGTATTTGTGGTGATAGCAGGTGTTTGGATTGGTTGCGAATTGTTTCAAGCCCTATGGTTTATCCCAGACCTCGATCCTTGTAATGGTGACAAAGTAGATGTTACGGGACAGGTGTATGTCGATGTATTATTTTGAAATCCCGTCATGAACGAAGTTGGCATGCCATATATAGGATATGATGTTGGTATTGTAAATCCTGGTGGAAAAGTTCTAGACATACCTATCGAAGGCCTGGGTGTTAATGGTGGATTTTGATTGGCCATAGACACAATGGTATGTTCGTTATGGGTGTTTGATGATATAGTCGAAGCGTTTGTATTTTGGGGTATAACTGTAGCGCTTGTTGTCGAAGGGATCGTTGCAGTCCCTTGACTCGCCGTCATCACTTCGTTTGTATTCGAAGCGCTGGTATTTCCTCCCACAGGAGGGTGAACTTGTTGTGCATCACTAGTGGGTGGGTTAGCCATTCCCCGAATGTGTTGTCATTTTGGTCTAGGATTTGTATTGTTGGCTAGTTTTCCACTTCTTAATCTCATGCAATAAACAAGTTAAAACTAAGATGGATAAAGACACAAGTCCCACCGGGTGTGCCAATTTGTTTACCCTCGAATTTTGGTAAACAACTGTTGATCTTCCAAATCCTTTCACAGATCCAGTTACTTGCAAGATCGATCAGATTTATCTCAGGACACGAGTGTCTTTATTGATCTTTTAACTTGATTATGTAGTTAACATGTTTTGTATATGAAGACAAATGGCTTCAAATGTCGAATTAAAATGCATATGAAGTGAAAGTAAAATTACTTCTAAACTTGAAATGGTAAAAGACTTAAGTAAAAGTTACTGGAAATTCTGCATAAAGTAAATGCATTTATATTAAATGGGTGTATCATACGTACATCCTCAATAAACTCGTCTCTCTTTAACACTTGGTACTTTGAGTAATTTCTGATTAATTTGAACAAAGATGTTCACCGTCTAAATCGAAATACTAAAGCCACTATTTATACTACTTTGACCCTAACGGTCTTCTACACGAACTAATGCCACGTTTCTGTTTGCATATCTTCGACAAACTCAGAGCCTTCCATGCGTCTTTTTGGATAAGATCAAAATATTTGAATTCGAATCTCCTTCTTATCTTGAGCGCCAATCTCTGAAGATGGTCGAACGAAAAAAAATGTTTGAAACCTTAGCCACATTTCGAATAACAATCTTTATTCAATAATTCGAATTGGTAAACCTTTCCAACGAATTTTACTCAATTTGAATCTCAACCTTTATGGCTTCACATAAATAAAGTAGTGGAATATTCTGAAGTATATTCAAGTCTAACTTTAAAATCCTTAGTCGAAATTTCCAGCTAACAATGGGCCTAACTTTTTATGCTTGCACCTCACTCATAACGTGGTCCACGACCCAAATATTCACCCACACATTATTTGCTTTATTTTCCATTTTATTTTGATTTTTTATTAATTAAAAACTGAATTAAATCAAATAAATGACAACTAATAGCAAAGATTTGTTTTGATCTGATTTTTGGACAGGGTCACATGCTAATCATGTTGACATATCAGGATCAAATCGAATCAAGGTGGATTGGCACAAGAATGGCATGATTAGGCCTAATTTGGAAACAAATCATACAAGGAAGGAATGATATCAAATCTTCAAAATTTTCAAAGATACATGTAGTTTTTATAACCCTAATTCATTCAGGGATATATATTGAGTAAGACCAAGTGCAGAAGAGGGGCTGGCAGTGGTGGAAAATACCAAGAACAAACTCAATTTTTTTGCAAAAAAATAGTGAATCAGTTTCAATCATACAGGTCAGCTCAAGCCATCCTAACGTTTCCAATAGATTGTTGGACACCCCAGGAACGTATCCCCATCATTTGTAGGCCTTTTCACGCCCAGAAACACACGCTACGACTCACACGATTTGTTCTCTTTTCCAAAATCGATTACATCAATTCTTGCATCATTAGCATATTTGAATGATATATTTGTGATCATTGATATGTTTGCAACATGACTGAATGGTTTAATTGAATTTTTGATGCCTATATATGCATTTGCCATTGTTATGGTTTTTGTGTTCGTTTTAGGGTTTTTGTCCACAGGTAAAATTAGACCAAGAACAATCCACCATGAGGATCGTGGCATCAAGACCAGTTGAATTCTGGTCTTCAATTTCATTTATCATTTGTTTTGTGAATTTTGGAAATTTGCAGGGTTTTAGTTACAGACGTTGTCCGTAGGTATAAGTCACATACCTAAGACGACGGACAGAAGGAAGAAGACAGTGATTTGTCATCACCCTATTGGTTTGTTTGAATACAATGCGCGCATTTTTTTATTCTGAGTTATCCACTTTATCTTTTTATATTATATATTGTTGTTGATTTATTGACAAGTAAGTAGCATAGCACAGATGGCCAGGGCAAGCATGGAATGAGTGGGAGGACCTGGGTTCGATCCCAGGTCCCAGCAATTTTCTTCATTTTATTTCTCCTTTACAGATCAGGTGTATCATCCTCTCAAACGCTCACCATCTGCTATCAACATCCATCCATGGGATTCACCATCAATCCAATCCAACGCCCCACCTGCCAGAGACTATGGTACACCATCAGGAGGGAGCACCACTGGATCAAGCGTTGACTGGGCTGACCAGCTCTTTGGGCCTAAGCATTTTCAACAATACACTCCCCTTTCATCCAGCAAACAGGCCCAAATCTTCTTTCTTTCATATTATTATTTATTTATTTATTGACTAATTATTTTCTCTTTTATCAAAATAACTCATAAATCATTTTTTATTTATTAAATCAAAATCACAAAAACACCAAAAAAACTTTTTCATAAAAGATATTTTGTTTCCTTGAATTAATTAATTTAGTTAAATTAGAGCAATTAAATCTTATTTTTTATGATTAAAAATAATTAGAAATTAGGGTTTAATTTTGTGTATAATTAATTTTTTCTTCAAAACTAATTTAAATGTTTTTCCAATTAGGGTTTTTAGGTTCTTTCTAATCATCCTCGCATTTAACTCGCCGTGTGCATTTTAATTAATTTTTATTATTAATATAAATGTTGATGGTTTGTAATAGTTTTAAATTAGGGTTTTATTTATTGCTCTTATTCTCCAGTTTTGGTTATGTAATCCCCATCCTCGAGGCCCTATAATAGTTAGGATTTCTATTTCCGCACTTTAAATTCCTGCAATTTTTAACTGTCTAGATGCATGGCTAATAGGATTGTATGGGAAGAATGCTTGAAAATTAAAACGGTAGATAACCTAAATGTGCAAAGACTAAATTAATTGAAACATAAACACATGCACATATTCATTCCTAGGGTTTGCCTCACTCCGGTAGCCTTCGATTAAATGGTCATGAAGTATAGGTTTTGTTAGCGGTCATCCTCTAGCCCCGAAAGATCTAAAAATGACCCATTCGGATGTTGCCTCGGAAAAGATCTTTAAGGCTTTAGGGGGGTTACTAAAATTCCCTAACATTGCTTTTGTGACCGTATCTGTCCCTTCAAACGTCCCTTAAAACTCCAACGACGGTGCTACCTATTCCTTAATAATGGGATAGTGATGTCAAAAGGAAAATGAACAGACTTTTTTTCGAGTAGGTAGATTAACTCTTAAGTACTTTCTCAATCAATCAAACAAAAACTTTTCACACAAACACTTTTCAAACAATTCTCAAAACAACTTTGTCACACTCTTGAGGACTGATACAAGGGTTATCACGAAGTAAAACTTTTTTTCAAAGACAAGCACATACACAAGCAATTTAAAAATGAGCAAGTACCTAAGAGCCCTAGGAAAACCATGGATAGAAAGTGTGCTAACACCTTCCCTTTCTATAATCTACCCCGTACTCATAAATATTATCGAAAAAAGGTTTTTTCTGTTCTTTTTCCTTTTCCTGATTGGATAAAATAAAAGTAGGTGGCGACTCTTGCTTACCGCGACATTTGCGAACAAAAAACACAAACCAGTATTAACAGTCGGTTCTGCCACCGTATCACAGAACTGGCGACTCTGCTGGGGAATACAGATAAAGTGGGGTTTACCTTATAATCTAGATCATTTTAAAATTTCTTTCTTATTTGTTTGATTTATTCTTAAAGGGTTTTGCTTGGGTTACTATAGATCCTACACCCGGATTTGGGGGCACTTTTTAGGTAAACAACAATAGATCGTGGAGACTGTACGACATAGACCAATATGGTTTAAGCGATGGATGTGTTGATGTGGAACTTTGGTTGGTATCGGTATCCTTCATGGGGAAACAAGGAGAATACGGGACCGCCGCGTGGTTTCGTGAAGCACTAACGGACCTTAGAACCTTAGTTGAACAAACTTAGCCATTAGAAAGTAGTGAGATAGTTGGCCTCGGTATAGAGCTGAGGATTGGTTGATACTCGATGCTACACTCATTGAGATCAGACTTTCGGGATATTTCGACCGCAAGAAAAGATTACTTGAGTTGAAACAATGCCCGATAAAGGATGGTCAGTGATATTGAGAATCTTTAGAACCCAGTTACTTTTCTAAGACAGCTTGAAACCAACTAAACTTGAAGAGGGTACTTACCTTTAACCTCATGCAAGCCTCAAACCTAAGAGCTTGGTGTTATTTGTCTGTGTTCGCTATACCTGTGATTTATCATGATATCATGCATCATAACATAGCATCCATTCTTATTGCACTAACCATTTCAAGGACCAAGGGAATTTATCTTTGTTCTATTTTGCAGATCATAGCTTCCGTTTGTAGAAACACTATCCGAATCAGCTTTGTGAAGATACCTGCCCAACTCAAAGAGCTAGTATCAAAGGTTTCTGAAACTTCTGCATTCACTAAGAGACATGGTCGACTTCTCAACCTGGTTACTTCAAACTTTGATGAAAAGATGATGAGTGTACTCTTTCAGTTCTTCGATCCCAAGCACCACTGCTTCACCTTTCCAGACTATCAGTTGGTGCCTACCATGGAAGAATTCTCTCAGCTGTTGGATATACCCATTCTTAAACAGTTGCCCTTCACAAGTATGGAAGAAGTTCCTAAGCCAGAAGTCATTGCCTCAGCTTTGCATCTGAAACGGGTCGACGTGGTATCCATTTGGGAAACAAGAAGCGAAGTCAAGGGTTTTCTAGCCAAGTTCCTGATAGACAAGGCCCAGCTGTTTTGGGATGATATGGATTTTCAGGCTTTTGAGGAGGTCTTGGCCCTTCTAATCCATGGTTTAGTACTATTCCCTAATCCAGGCTCATTCATACATGTAAATGCTATCAAGATCTTCCTCTCTCGCAACCCCGTGCCTACCTTGCTCGGAGACATTTTGCATGATCTCCATACTCATACCATGAAGAGAAGAGGGGTTCTTATATGCTGCATGCCATTGCTGTCGAGGTGGTTTATTTCTCACCTCCCTAAGTCCATACTGAAGAATGAAGAAGGTTTGGGTTGGTCATAAAGGATAATGTCACCCGCTCACATGGATATTCTCTGGTGCTCCTGAGCTATGGAAAACACTGCTATTATTGACCACTGCGGGGAGTACCCTAATGTCCCATTATTTGGCATCAGAGGGGGTATAACCTACAATCCTTGTTTAGCTCTGCGACAATTTGGTTATGCTCGAAGGGATGGTCCCCATGAGTTACTTATCGAAGGCATTGTATTCAACTTTGAGGATGACATTCAAGAGTATCATCGAAGGTTCATACGAGCTTAGGGAATGGTAAACAGACCTGGTGCCAAGGCTTTGGGGACAAAGGCTTCCATTCCTATGGAACCTTACCTCCAATGGGTATAAGCTCGCGCCCAGAAACTTATGATGCCCTATATGGCCATTTTACCAGTGATTGTGGAACCCACTACTGAAGGGGGTATTCCTTACACGGTTCTCTATCCTGATATGCCCACTGATCTTGGAGAATTACAGAGGTCTTGGATTCAGTTGAAGAAAGAGAGGGATACTTACAGGGATCAGTTCTATGCCCGGGAGAGGAAGGTTTTAGAGCTCACAAAGTAGCTCCATGAGGAAAGAGGACTCAATGTTTATCTCGGGACGAAGAGGAAGCATCCATGGGAATTTTGATTTTTTCTAGTTTTAGATTTTTTTTTAATTGTAACGCCTAAAAGGCATTTGAACTTTGAATTCAACTAATAAAATCTTTGTCTCATTTTAGTTCGCAAATTTAAATTTCCCAGAGTCTTTGAAATCACTGCATATGCATCCCATTCATAGCATTGCATGTACAAGTACCATTACAGGTTTCTCATCTTCTTCGCTGTTTATTTCAGCAGAAATGTCTTCCAAACAAAGCATCAAGGACCTTCAGGCACAAAACGCCCAGTTCCAGCAAATGTTCATAAATTTGGAAAAAGGGCGGGAGGATCTGAAAGCCCTCATCCTGAAAGAGAAAAAGAAAAAGAAGAAGGCTGCCGGTATTCTGAATATGGGCAGAAGGTTTAGAGGGCCATTGAAGCAACAAGTCGATCTGACCTCTTCATCCAAGGGAGGGGAGAATCAAGAAGAAGAGGCAAGGGAGAAGGATCCCAGTCCTGAAGTTTCTGACAATGATACCGACTACAATGATGAGCAGTATCCTCCCATTGAGGATAGATACAAGCAGTTGGAAGATCGCTTGAGTTCTATGGAGATCCAAAGAATACCAGGACTGGATTTCGAAGAGCTGGGTTTGATATCTGGGGTAGTCATCCCACACAAGTTCAAGGCTCCAATATTTGCAAAGTATGATGGGGTGTATTATCCTAAACTTCATCTTCGTTCCTATGTGAGGAAGATTCAGCCTTACACCGCTGATAGGAATTTGTGGGTCCATTTATTTCAGGACAGTCTGTCTGGGACTTAGCTTGAATGGTTCTATCAACTGGAGGGAAATAATGTCCGCAACTGGGAGGATCTGGCTGCTGCTTTTTACAAGAAGTATCAATATAACACTGACATTGCCCCTACCCGTACTCAACTCCAGAGTATGTCCATGGGTGCAAGCGAAGGTTTCAAAGACTATGCGCAAAAATGGAGAGATCTGGAAGGGAGAGTCCAACCCCCTTTGTCTGATAGGGAGTTGGTTGACATGTTTCTTGGTACACTGTCTGGTCCATTCTTCAATCACTTGATTGGTAGCTCCTCAACTGGTTTCACCGAGCTGATATTGACTGGAGAAAAGGTAGAAGCTGGGATCCGGAGCGGAAAAATCCAGAAAGACACCTCTTAGAGTACTGTAAAGAAGCCATTCACGGGTAATAAGGAGGCCAATTCCATGTATAACTTAAGAGGTCAGAGCTGAGCTGAGCACCGTCCAACGGTAGGGGTTATGATGATACCTAGGCCTATGACTACTCAACAACGAAACAATCAGTCAAGGGTAGAAAGACCTCAAAGGCAGTTCACCCAAATCAACATGCCACTATCACAAGCATTGAAACACATGTTGAAGATGAATCTGATCCCAGTGATAGACCCTCATCCGAACCCTAATACTTCTTCTCCTAACTACAACCCAGATGCAAGGTGTTCTTATCATTCTGATAGCCCGGGGTACGATACTAACGATTTTTGGGTGCTAAAATACAAGATTCAGAATATGATTGATGCCAAGGAGATCGAATTCGACCCTCCTGAGACTCCCAACGTGATCACTGCTCCCTTGCCAAAACATGGCTAGGATTGAAAGAATTTTTTCATTTGAATTCTCAAGTTGTATTTTCTTTCCTTATTCGAACAATTATTGTCATGTCAAACTTTATTATTTCATTAATGCATTACACATGTTTGTCTTGAATTAATTTGTTTTCATTATGCTTAAACTGCTTTATACTTCCTTTTCGTGATATTCAACTCTCGATTAAAAGCTCAAAGACTTAGAGGGAGGATGACGAAAATAATACCACAATCTCCACAATATGCTTTTGAACAGACCCTGCTAACGATGTACATGCGTTGTTTCAAATCCTAAACAGTGGAATTATAAGGAAGATAATCCATAGTCAACCCCTTCGAGCCAAAGAAGTTGGAGTTTTTCTTTTCACACAAATTAAAACCCTTAATCATAACCTGGGGCAGGGTAGTTTTCTCAGTTAATTTAGAGGCGCATTCAGTCACAATCTTATGCTTCGTACACAATGAATGGCCTCGAAGACGTCCTTCCAAATCAGAAGATGGTGATGGTTCCGCATAATCACCAAAGCAGGTAGTCATTATTTTGCAAAAGAAAAGCCCGTTAAGTCAAAACCCATGAAAAGGACCGGGGCATCCCGCTGATTGTAATCACAAAAAGAAACAGTTCAGGAAAAAAAAAGGGACAACAAAATCAAAAAGAAAGAGGTCTTACAAATCCTCAACAGAAAGAAGATTTCAAAAATGACTGCCTATTCAAGATAAACTTTCAGTATCCGAACCATCACCGGAACGTCAAGGACGGTACTCCAGGACCCAACTGGGATTCTAAACGCACAATTAGCTAAGCATAGGATTGAAGGACATCATGAAGAACGGGAGGGTACAAATAAATTTTGAGCCTTTATCCTTTGTTTCTTAAACCGTGAACCAGGCCACGTTATAACCCTTAAAAGTCCTAGCTGAAGCATGGGTTAGTTTGAGAGCATACTGTTACAAAGGTATCCTGACTCTTGTAGGACTTGTTACGAATCATGAGTTGATATCACATTCTTGCAAATTTTGTTTTACTACACAAAACACATTTTCAAAAAAAATTCAAGATAGACATCAGTTTTGCATTCTTTAAATGACATTGTTTGCATATGACTAATTGTTTGACAGCAGAGAAATTCGCACAATGGATATTCATTGAACAGACATCCTCTCAATGGACAGAATCACCTCAGCGGGAAAGACACTTCCAATAACAGGTCTTCCATAAGCAAGGGGCATGACATGATGTCTAAACACACCTGGGGCAGTCTCTCCAAAAGTGCCAAATAACCAGGGGCAGATCTCCATCTGAATCGCTTGGGGCATTATGCATGCATTCCAGCAACAAATCTTGTGCCATCAAGAAAACATTTTGACAGTACTACAACATAACACTATGGACAGTGACAACTCCCTACATCCTGAGAGCGTGGACATAGTCGAAAAATACTGCGCATGAACAAAGACCCGCTAGGTTGACTGGCCTTGGAAAAAATAAGGGCATCCCGGCGAACCAAAAGGGTTTGGGCAAAATTTAGGGATATACATACAAAAAAAACTATACACCTGGCAAGTCGAAAACCTTAAAAGGCGGCTTGGGCAAAAAAGGGTATCCCGATGGACTAAAAATCTGAAAAGACAGTCCAGGAAAAAGTTAGGGATTAAAGCGTACGACTAGGTCCCGTCATCTTGTCACTTTCCTATCAGTAGAAGACTTATCATTGGCAGTTACCAAGCACCTCATGAGTTGGGATAACACTCAAACTATCCACAAAACCTCCACATGTACTTTCTCCAGCAGGTACAGGGGCAGAAAAGTCCTGATGCAAAGTCATTGTCGTATCCTTAGCATGCGTCCCAGTGACATCTACATTCTCCGCAGAGAAGAGGCAACTAAAGTTTTGACATCGGCTTCCCTAAACAGGAGTTACTTTCCCCAGCAAAGTTCCTGCAGAGAGCCGGAGTCTATGTTCCCCAGCCGAATTTTATAATCGCAAGCGGTTCATATAGTTTTCTCCCGAGCAGAGTTTATTTCTCTGGACACAGAAACTCAATCCCCAACAGAGTTTATTCCTTCAGATACGGAAGTTCACCTTCCAACCGAGTTATTCCCGGTAGAGTTATTCTCAAGCAGAGTCTCTCCCCGACAGAATATTCACAAACAAGGAGCGAATCTACAACATAGTCGTCTCTGTTCACCATCCCCGACGGAAGTAGAAGGATCACAATCCTCTACCACAGTCAAGAATTCAATTTCCAGTACTCCCCAATAGCAGTCAGGGATTTATTTTCCCAAACTCGGACGTGTCACAATAGCATTTCATGTTCATACATCATGACGTGTGCACACATATCACATACAATATAATCTCATTTATTTTGAGAACATCGTCATACAATGCATTTCATGCATCACATATAATTAATCATGTACCTTTTTAGGAAAGATGGTTATCATCAATAGTTTCCACAGGTCCAAGATTAGCTCCTGAAACTAAACAGAGTAACTATCTACGCAACTAAATGCAGCCCTCCACGGGTTTGTCACAAAGCAATCTTACATGGGTTTCTCCTAAGTGCAGCTTCACACGGGTTTATCTTGAAAAAATACCACATGGTCCCCTTCTCATACATTTCCAAATAAATTTTCACATGAACTTATCCCGAAGTAACCTTACCCAGGTTCCTCCTGAAGTTTTACACAGACTTATCTCGAAGCAACCTTACCCAGGTTCCTTCTTGGTCCCGATGTAGTTTCACCCGGACTCATCCTGAAGCAACCTTACCCAGGTTCCTCCTTACAATTTCCCGATGTAGTTTTACCCAAACTCATCACGAAGTAGCCTTACCCAGGTTCCTTCTGAAGTCCTACATAGACTCATCAAAAAGCAACCTTACCCAGGTTCCTCCTGAAGTTTCACACGAACTTAGCCCAAAGTAACCTTACCCAGGTACGATCCAGATACGATCCAGATTCGGATGTCATTTTGTCACTCATTCAGATACAGTATGGATATACCCCAGACACGGCGGTCATTCTACTACTCGTTCAGACGTCAGCAATTAGGTACAGACCAGATACACTCCAGACACGGAAGTCATTCTTCTACTTATACAGATCTCAATTTCAAATACATTTCAGATACGATCCAGATTCGGATGTCATTCTGTCACTCTTCCAAATAAAGTCCAGATACGATCTAGATTCGGATGTCATTCTGTCACTCCTGCAAATACGTTTCAGATATGCTCCAGGTGCGGACACAATTCTGACAATCATCCAGTTCCAGCTTATAGACAAGTTCAGTTAAATTGATTCCTAAAGATTTTTTTGTGGCCAAACCCGTCAATAGAGACAACCCGTCAATGAAGACAACCTGTCAATGAAGACAAAACTACCTATCAACAATCTCCATATGGCATCTATAAGCCCATCCCCCGACAAAATCCTACCAACAATCTCCAGATGGCATCAATAAGCCCATCCCCCGACAAGATTCTGTCACATCTCCCGATGGCATCTATAAGCCCATCCTCCTATCCATCATCTTTCCAAATGGCATCTGTAAGCCCATTCCCGACATCACATTGCTGATACTACACTATGCGAGTGCAAATTTCTGGGCACTTTAGTGTTCAATCATCTTCCACCTTCGGATCACGAAAGGCACACAAGCCAATCTACATCCTCAGGTTTAAGAAGATTGAACAGGGGCAACTGTTTTACCCCAAAATTTTCCCTCCCATATTCTTCAAGGTTTGTCAAGAATCATCTTCAAATGGTTCAAGATTTGCTCAAGGATTGCACAGTCCAAATGCCTCCTAAGCCAGTCAAAATTAGGGTTTTGTTTCTTTCAAGGAATTTGAGGTTTTCAATGGTCCAACCAAGTCTCATAGGCCTATACATATTCCCAAGCATCTACATGCCAAGCTTCAAGACTTACAATGCCAATTTGCACAGTCAAAAGACCTATTTGATCCACAATCAACTGTAGGGGCAAAATGGTCATTTTGCAGTCAAAAGTCAGAATTTTTGGTCAACATCTTATTTTGAGCTCACAATCATCATTTGATCAAGTCTTGATCATGATTCCACAAGAATGGCTCAAAAATCATCAAAGATGCAAAAAGTTACTATTTTTGGACAGTTGAAAAGTCAACTGTATCTTGACCAGGGCATAACTTTTTCATGGTTCATCAGAAAAATCCCATCCAATGCTCATTTTGAAGGGGATGACATTTCCTACAACTCATCTTCACATTCCAAGTCCAAGAAATTCTCTCCCAAGAAGTTATCAATTTTTACATTATAGGTCAAATTCAAAAGTCAACAAAAATGCACTTTGAGTCAAAGGCCATAACTTGAGATTGGTAAATCCAAATGACATGGGACCAAAGGAATTGGTTAGAGGACTTCAAGACCTTTCCAAAATGTCCAAGAACATGTTCATATGATCAAAATTGAGCAAGATGTGCATTGGAGAAGTTGGGAAATTTTTATGAATTTGCAAAAGTCAACTTTGCCCAAAACACCTTGTTTTTGCTAATGGGCCTCAAGTTCCTTCTTTAAACTTTATTCAAAGCTTATGCACGACCCATTGAGATTATTTGAATTTATTTTCTTATTTTTTATTAATTAATTGGATTTTTAATTGATTTTATTTCATTTAATTAATTTAAAATGTAGGAAATACAAAGATTTGATTTTTTCAATCTTTTTGTGAAGCAAACAAGCTCAAGATATGCTGGCAATTCGTGTGCAAATCAAAGGGACAAGAATCTCCAAGTTTGGCAAGTTTTTCCAATCAAAAAGATTAAAAAATATATGATTGCAAATCAAATATACAATCATCAATTCCATGGATTTCTTGGCAAAGATTTAACCTAGTTTCATTCTCCTATAAGTACACAAGCAAATCTTATTCATGCAGACGTGAATTGGCTGCAGAAAAACCATAACCACATTCAAGAAAATTCAAAGAAATTTGAAAACTGATTTCCACATTCTAACGTGATTCAAAGGTTTTTATTAATTCTAACACATTGCAGGGGTCCCCAGGAACGTGTAGGAATCAAAAGCAAGCCTTAAAGCTACAAAAATCACCAAGAACAGTCTCACGGTTTGCTTGATTTTTCATAATCGTAACTCATATTTCATGCATAATTAACATGTTTTAATCATTGTTTTGAATTGTTAGAACTCATATAAAGCTAATGGTATTAGTTAATTGCATTATAACACGCAGAATCACAAGTTACCATTGGAGAAATCTAGGGTTCTTGAGTTCTCAAATTGGGGCTTTACAGCTCAGGAAAAATTAGCACCTCTAATGCCTATGGTTGAAACCGTTGAGACCAGACGAATCTAAGGGGACCATCGCGAAATATTTATGTTGAACATAGGCCTAATCGCTATTATTGGTCGTTGCAGGTTATGGGGGTTAAAAACCCCCGCTATCTAATTTGTTTTTACAGGCATCAACGAAGAAGATGAATGCGTCGTGATATGCTATTGGACAGTTCAAAGAACGCGCGCTTTTTTATAAATTCAGCTTGTTAATCTGTTTGCATATATTATATTTATTTATCATTATACTAACAAAGCGTGCAAGTTGGTGTAGTGGAGGACGTGCTGGCATGGAATCATTGGGACCTGGGTTCGAATCCCAGGTCCCCCAAATAATTGTTTCTATTTAATCTTAACGTGATCTCATGCAGGTTTCAAAAAGTAGTCTATCATGCGTCCCAGGCATCCAGGCGCCAAGTGGCCACAGCCACAAATCCAATGGCCTAGATTGGAAGACCATGGTACTCCTCAGTCAACCATGCCATGGAGGATCTCAAAAGTCAATGGACTGAATAGCTTAATGGGCCTGAAAATTGCTTTCTAACCTCCTAAATGGGCCCAACACCCCCCTGGTTCATTCATTCTTTTCTTTTCTTTTACTAATTATTATTATTAATTATTATTATTATTATTTAATTAACTTAATTAATATTTTTCATAATAAATTCAGACAACTAAAAAATGTAAATATTTTTATTACTATTATTATTTATTAGTTTCACCTTTATTATTTTTTGTAAATAAATGCTAACAAATTGATTTAGTTTAATTAGGGTTAATTTTGAATATTTTTTGCAATAAATAAAATCCATGTAGAATTAGGTTTTTTGACAATTTTAATCTCTTTTTATTTTTATTTTATTTTCATAAAAAACATAAAAAACTTAAAAAACATTTCTTTTAATTAATTAATTAGTTTTAGAATTAGGTTTAATTAAATACAAAAAAAGGACCAAAACTTCATTCTTTCTCGAAAAGGGTCAAAACCCTAAGGACTTTTCCAATTCAATTTCTTTTCGCGCATATTTATTTCTGATTATATTTATGTAACTTCTCCGAGGATGTAATAGCGTAATTAGGACTTTTATCGCTTTCTTTTATTTTCTCGCATTTACTTTTCAAGGGTTATGTTTTTGGCGATGTAAATACCCGACGCCTTGTAATAGCTAGATTTACTTTCCGCAAACTATTAACTGTTAACTATGCATGACAAGGCTTGCCTGAAATTAAAATCAACTCGTAGCTCACCATAATACCTGTGCAAAGATAATTTAAACTGAATCCCGACACACTCGCACATGCCACTCCTAGGGTACGCCTCACTTGGTTGCCTCGACGTGGTCATTGAGTATAGGGTGTCTTAGAGGTCGCCCTCCTGTCTAAAGATCCAGTTGCCTCGAAACGGTTGCCTCGGATAAAAAGGATCTAGGACATTAGGGTTACCGCTAAGGCGTCCTACTATTGCTTTGGTGACCACACATGTCCCTATAATCGAATTGACCCGAATAACTCCAACGACGGTGCTACCTACTTCTCAATAGTGGGATAGTACTGTCTAAATGACATTTACACAGCTTAATTCCTTTTGAGTAGGTAGATAGTTCTAAGGTACTTGCTCTTTCAAAACAAAAACAACTTTTCGCACTCACACTTTCAAACAAAAGTTTTCAAACAAACACTTCATACACTCTTGAGGACTGATACAAGAGTTACCTAGAAGTTTTCAAACTAAACTTTTTCAAAACCCACAAACACAAGAAAAGCAAACATTTTTGAAAACATAGTGAGCAAGTACCTAAGAGCCAGTGGATAACCATGGATAGAAAGGGTGCTAACACCTTCCCTTTCTATAATCTACCTCCCGAACCGAGAAACATCTCGAAAAGGAATTTTGCTGTGCTTTTGTCCTTTCCTTGTTGGAGAACATAAAAGACGGTGGCGACTCTTGCTTACCGCGACATTTCGCGAACCAGCATTAAAAACAGTCAGTTCTATTTCCACCGATCACAGAACTGGCGACTTTGCTGGGGACAATATAAATAAGTGAGGTGTACCTTAGGATTAGATCACTCTTATGTTTTCAATTGTATGCCTTATTTGCTTTAATATTGTGGGCTTGTATCGGAGTTTCATAGATCCTAACCCGGATCTGGGGATACCCTTTTAGAAGTAGCAACAAACTGTGAGGGAACTGTGCGGGGTATACCGACATGGTTGAAGCAGTTGCTACGTTGATGTGGCACTTTGGTGAGTATCGGTAACCCTTGAGTCAAGTCAAGGAGAGTACGGGGCCGTCGCGTGGTGTCGTGAAGCATCAACTGACCTTAGGAACCTTACTTGACCATCCTGGCCTCTTTAGGGGTAGTGAGATGACCGACTTTGGTGCAGTCCGAAGTTGGTAGATACTCGATACTACACTCATTGAGGGTTGTTTTATTGGAATGTTTTGGTCGCCAGTTAAGTGGCTAAATCAAAACAATGAACATAGAAAACAATCCAATGATATTGAGCTCCTTAGAACCCAGTTACTTTTGATAGGACAGGTTTTGAGCCCACCAACTTCAAGAGGGTAGTACCTAAACTTCATGCTGGCCTGAACTCTAAGGGTTGTTTTGTGTGACTTATGTGCCTTCAAACTCGAACTACTTGCACGTTCTTGTTATCTGACAACATGAGTTCCTTGCAGGTTTTGTTTACAGTCCTTAATCTGGGCTTATAACAGGGTTTGCTTACATCACTCTACGCATAGCATAACATCATACCATCATACCATTGCATACATCCTGCATAAGGACTAACCCATTTCAAGGATCTCAAGGGTTTGTGATGCAGGTCATGATGAACCAAATGTCTAGCAAGGGGCAAAGGGGATTTATTTTCCTCTAGCCAAGGTTGTTCAGAGATCAAAACATGATAACTTGAGTCAGGGGCTATGACCCACTCGATATGGTGAGCCTAACTCTTGAAGAAGGACCCTCAGCAACATGAAGCTCCTTCAATCAAGCAACCAGATTCAAATTCTAACAAGTTTCTCTGTTTACCCCGCGAGATCCTTGAAAACATTGCATGCATATCATACATATCATTGCATTACAGGTACCCTTTTACAGGTCACTTATCTTCTTCGCTGTTTATTTCAGCAATCATCATGTCTACCGAATCTTCCACTGAACAAGCTATCAAGGCCCTCCAGGCCCAGAATGCCCAGTTCCAGGAGTTGGTTATGAGCCTAGCCCAGGGTCAACAGGACTTGAAAACTCTGATTCTGAAAGAGAGGAAGAAGAAGAGGAAGAGGACTGTTTTGTTCAACACTAGACGCAGATCTGGGAATGGACTACAGAATGAGGCTGAGCTGACTACCTCATTTGTAGGCAAAGACAACCCACAAGAGAGAAGGGTTCCTAGTCCCGTGGTCTCCGACAACGAGACGGATTATAATGATGAACAGTACCCTCCTGCGGAGGACAGGTACAAACAGCTGGAGGACCGTTTAAGTGCTATGGAGATTCAACATGTGCTCGGGTTGGACTTTGGAGACCTAGGCTTATCCTCTGGGGTGGTGATTCCCCATAAGTTTAAGGCGTCTGCTTTTGTAAAGTACGATGGAGCTTCATGTCCTAAGCTGCATCTCCGATCGTATGTAAGGAAGATCCAACCTTACACAGCCGACAAGAATTTATGGATCCATTTCTTCCAGGATAGTCTTTCAGGGACTCAACTTGAATGGTTCTATCAGCTGGATGGAGCCAGTATTCGTAACTGGGAAGACTTGGCTATTGCGTTCTATAAGCAGTATCAGTATAATTCCGACCTTGCTCCTACGCGTACCCAACTCCAGGGTATGTCGCTAGGGACGGGCGGAGGATTTAAGGAATATGCCCAAAAGTGGAGAGACCTGGCTGGAAGGGTGCAGCCACCTTTGACTGACCGTGAGCTTGTTGATATGTTCTTGGGGACCCTGTCTGGTCCATTCTTCAACCATCTGATTGGAAATTCTTCTACCGGGTTTACAGACCTCATCTTGACTGGTGAGAGAATTGAAGCTGGCATCAAAAGCGGGAAGATTCAAGAAGCTACACCTTCTGACGCTCATAAAAAGCCTTACCAGGGGAAGAAAGAGTCCAATGCTGTGTATGGTAAAAAGAGTCGTCATGATCAACATGTAGGGGCAACCCAGATCTCTAATCCCATGCCTGCTCAACAAGGACAGGGGCATCAACGTAAAGAGGTCGCACCCAAAAGACAATTCACTAAGATTAACATGTCACTGGCTCAAGCGCTACAGCAAATGTTGAAGGCAGGGCTGATTACCTTAAGGGCTCCTCTCCGGAATCCAAACACTTCCGCTCCTACCTATCATCCTAATGAAAGGTGTGCATACCACTTTGATAGTCTGGGACATGACACAAACAACTGCTGGGCCCTGAAGAACAAGGTTCAAGACATGATTGACGCCAAAGAAATCCAGTTTGAAGCACCAGAGACTCCAAACATAATCACTGCTCCTATGCCAAATCATTGAAGGCTTTTGTTTTATTTGAATTTCCGAGTTGTATTTTTCCTTGCTTATTCAAACAATTATTGTCATAACAAACTCTTTTATTTCATTAATGTATCGCATATGTCTGTTCTGAATCAATATATTCGTATTCACTATATTCAAACTGCTTTCATTTTTTGTGATGTTCAACTCTCGAAAAAAATTCTAAGCCTTTTGAGGGAGGATGACGAAAACGATACCACGATCCTTACAATATGCTTTTGAATAGACCCCGCTGATGAGGTACAGGCATTGTTTCAAATCCTAAACAGTGGAGTTATAAGGAAGATAATCCCTCGTCAACCCCTTTGAGCCAAAGAAGTTGGAGTTTTTTTTTCTTTTCAAAAATTAAAACCCTTAATCATAACCTGGGGCAGGGTAGTTTTCTCAGTTGATCCAGGTGCACAATGGATGACATCAAAGAAGTCCTTCCGAAACAAAAGACAGTGATGGTTCCGTATAATCGTAAAGACAGGCAGTCATTATCTCTCAAAATAAAAGCCCATTAAGTCAAAACCTATGAAGGAGATTTGCAAAATTGGGGCATCCCGCTGACTGTAATCACAAAAGAAACAGTTCAGGCAAAAAACAGGGATAATAAAATCGAAAAGAAAGAGGTCTTACAAACCCTCAACAAAAAAGAATTGACTGCCTATTCAAAATAAACTGTCAACATCCGAACCATCGCTGGAATATCAGAGCGAAGACTCAAACAAAATCTAATGCACGATTAGTTGAGTTTAGGATCGAAGAACATCACGAAGAACGGGTGGGTACAAATAAAATTTGAGCCTTTATCCTTTGTTTCTTAAACCGTGAACCAGGCCACGTTACAACCCTCAAAAAGTCCTAGCTGAAGCATGGGTTAGTTCGAAAGCATATTGTTACAAAAGGTATCCTGACTCCTGTAGAGCTCGCCGTAAAATCTTGAGTTGACATCACATTTTACAAAAATTTCTTATTTTACTGAAAAATGCATTTTCAAAAACTTCAAGACAGACATAAGCTTTGCATTCTTAAAATAACATTGTTTGCATATGACTATTTGTTCGAACAGCTGAGAAATTCGCACGACGAATATCTAGTGAACAAAAATCTTCTCAAGGATCACCTCAAGTGGAAAACACTTCCAATCAAGGGGCACGGCATGATCATTGTCCATCATCTGGGGCAGTCAAGTCAAGATTCAGAGAATCTCTCAAAAGCCAAATAGCCAGAGGTAAATCTTTTCCTGAGTCACTTGGGGCATTGGACACGAATGCCAGCAACGAATCTTGCATGATCATATATCTTCTGGTAATGTGACAACACAATGCTACCGACAGTGACAACTCCCTGTACTCTGAGAGCATGGACATAGTCGAAAAAATACTACGCATAATCAAAGACCCGCTAGGTCGACTAGCCTAGGAAAAAATAAGGGCTTCCCGGCGAACCAAAAGGGTTCGGGCAAAAATAAGGGATAAAATGAAAAAATTGTACACCCGGCAAGTCGAAAACCTGAAAAGGCGGCTTGGGCAAAAATGGGTATCCCGGTGGACTGAAAACCCAAAAGGGCGGTCCAGGCAAAAGCTAGGGATCAAAAGTATACGACTATGTCCCGTCATCTCGTCACGTCCTTACCAGAAGAAGATTTGTCAAATCGGCAGTTATCAAGACCTCCACCGGTACCTTCTTCTCCGGCAGAAACTGGGGCAATAAGAATTGTCCGAACTGTATAAGCTACTCTGTCCTCCAGGTACAAGGTAGATTCAATTGAAGATACCTTCACTCCCCGAAGAGTAAGACAAGACTCAGCAGTACTCTGCCCAAGCAGAGTTGGCCTCCCATCAAGGGCACAGTATCCCCAGCAAGTCAGCAATACTCTCCCCCGAGCAGAGTTGGTCTATCATCAGTCCTGGAAAAGTTGGATATCCCCAGAAGATCTTAATATTCCCCAGTGGAGTATACAGATGTTCCTCAACAAGCATCCCCGGTGTTCTTAATAATCCTCAGCAGAGTATAAGAATGTTCCCCGGTGGAATACAAGATACCCCAGTGGAACCATTTCCCAGCGCAGTCCAAAAGTTTCCCTAGGAGAGTTGAACCATCTCCCCAGTAGATGCTGGAAGCTTATCACCTGCAGAGTACAAATGCGCCCCCAGCCATATTCAGAGGTTATTCCCCACCAGGGTCTAACTGGGTTATCCTCAGCAAATTACAACGGAAAGATCGTCCTCGGCGAAGTTCTTCCTATCCCCAGCGGAGTTCATCAAATTCCCCAACAAAGCTTATCAACGGAATCCCCAACGGAGCTATCGTTAAAATCTCAGCGAAGCATCTCTTTCCCAAAGAGTAATTCCCCGCGGAGTAATCTCTTCACCAGGTTATTCCCCAACGGAGTCACCTTCTCCTACCGGTTTATTCTTGCAATCATCATCCCTAGCAGAAACGAAGAACTCTACTCTTCAACATCAGCCCAGGATTTAACAAACTCCCGGCATTCGTCAAGGATTTATTTTCCCAGACGAAAATACATTCATAAACATTTCACATTTCATACCTCCTGCTTACATACAAGATAAAGTGCATACGACACAACCTCATTTATTTTTGAGAACATCATGACATCATGCATTTCATACATCATGACATTGCATACGACTAATGTTTTGCCTTTTCAGGAAAAGGTCAATCCAAAGATGATTACCATCAACCTTTTGAAGTTCCAGATTCGATACCTGTATCTAGCCAGGGCATATCTGTGAGCAATTGATTGTAGATCTATACCTGAAACCAGACAGGAAAGTTATCTGCATTGAAGAGATTGAAGAGATAGCTTAGAGATACTCCAGATCCGGATGCTATTCTTTTTCTTATTCAGAGTTTCTTTTCAGAGATAGCTTAGAGATGCTCCAGATCCGGATGTTATTCTTTTGCTTATTTAGAGTTTCTTTTCAGAGATAGCTTAGAGATGCTCCAGATCCGGATGCTATTCTGTTGCTTATTCAGATTTCCTTTCAGAGATAGCTTAGAGATGCTCCAGATCCGGATGCTATTCTTTTGCTTATTCAGAGTTTCTTTTCAGAGATAGCTTAGAGATGCTCCAGATTCGGATGCTATTTTATCGCTTATTCAGATTTCCTTTCAGAGATAGCTTAGAGATGCTCCAGATCCGGATGCTATTCTATTGCTTATTCAGAGTTTCCTTTCAGAGATAGCTTAGAGATGCTCCTGACCCAGATGTTATTCTATTGCTTATTCCAGATTCCTTCTAGAGATAGTTCAGTTGCGACCCAGGCATGGCGACATTCTGATACTTATTCCAAACTCCTTCTAGAGATAGTTCAGTTGCGACCCAGGCATGGCGACATTCTGATATTTATTCCAGATTCCTTCTAGAGATAGTTCAGTTGTGACCCGGACATGGCGACATTCTGATACTTATTCAGATTTCCTTTTAGAAATAGCTTAGAGATGCTCCAAATCCGGATGCTATTCTATCGCTTATTCAGATTTCCTTTCAGAGATAGCTTAGAGATGCTCCAGATCCGGAGGCTATTCTATTGCTTATTCCAGATTCATTCGAGAGACAGTCCAGATACGATCCAGATTCGGATGTCATTCTGTCACTCATTCAGATACAGTATGGATATACCCCATACACGGCGGTCATTCTACTACTCGTTCAGACGTCAGCAATTAGGTACAGACCAGATACACTCCAGACACGGAAGTCATTCTTCTACTTATACAGATCTCAATTTCAAATACATTTCAGATACGATCCAGATTCGGATGTCATTCTGTCACTCTTCCAAATAAATTCCAGATACGATCCAGATTCGGATGTCATTCTGTCACTCCTGCAAATACGTTTCAGATATGCTCCAGGTGCGGACACAATTCTGACAATCATCCAGTTCCAGCTTATAGACAAGTTCAGTTAAATCGATTCCTAAAGATTTTTTTGTGGACAAACCCGTCAATAGAGACAACCCGTCAATGAAGACAACCTGTTAATGAAGACAAAACTACCTATCAACAATCTCCAGATGGCATCTATAAGCCCATCCCCCGACAAAATCCTACCAACAATCTCCAGATGGCATCAATAAGCCCATCCCCCGACAAGATTCTGTCACATCTCCCGATGGCATCTATAAGCCCATCCTCCTATCCATCATCTTTCCAAATGGCATCTGTAATCCCATTCTCGACATCACATTGCTGATACTACACTATGCGAGTGCAAATTTCTGGGCACTTTAGTGTTCAATCATCTTCCACCTTCGGATCACGAAAGGCACACAAGCCAATCTACATCCTCAGGTTTAAGAAGATTTAACAGGGGCAACTGTTGTACCCCAAAATTTTCCCTCCCATATTCTTCAAGGTTTGTCAAGAATCATCTTCAAATGGTTCAAGATTTGCTCAAGGATTGCACAGTCCAAATGCCTCCTAAGCCAGTCAAAATTAGGGTTTTTTTTCTTTCAAGGAATTTGAGGTTTTCAATGGTCCAACCAAGTCTCATGGGCCTATACATATTCCCAAGCATCTACATGCCAAGCTTCAAGACTTACAATGCCAATTTGCACAGTCAAAAGACCTATTTGATCCACAATCAACTGTAGGGGCAAAATGGTCATTTTGCAGTCAAAAGTCAGAATTTTTGGTCAACATCTTATTTTGAGCTCACAATCATCATTTGATCAAGTCTTGATCATGATTCCACAAGAATGGCTCAAAAATCATCAAAGATGCAAAAAGTTACTATTTTTGGACAGTTGAAAAGTCAACTGTATCTTGACCAGGGCATAACTTTTTCATGGTTCATCAGAAAAATCCCATCCAATGCTCATTTTGAAGGGGATGACATTTCCTACAACTCATATTCACATTACAAGTCCAAGAAATTCTCTCCCAAGAAGTTATCAATTTTTACATTATAGGTCAAATTCAAAAGTCAACAAAAATGCACTTTGAGTCAAAGGCCATAACTTGAGATTGGTAAATCCAAATGACATGGGACCAAAGGAATTGGTTAGAGGACTTCAAGACCTTTCCAAAATGTCCAAGAACATGTTCATATGATCAAAATTGAGCAAGATGTGCATTGGAGAAGTTGGGAAATTTTTATGAATTTGCAAAAGTCAACTTTGCCCAAAACACCTTGTTTTTGCTAATGGGCCTCAAATTACTTCTTTAAACTTTATTCAAAGCTTATGCACGACCCATTGAGATTATTTGAATTTATTTTCTTATTTTTTATTAATTAATTGGATTTTTAATTGATTTTATTTCATTTAATTAATTTAAAATGTAGGAAATACAAAGATTTGATTTTTTCAATCTTTTTGTGAAGCAAACAAGCTCAAGATATGCTGGCAATTCGTGTGCAAATCAAAGGGACAAGAATCTCCAAGTTTGGCAAGTTTTTCCAATCAAAAAGATTAAAAAATATATGATTGCAAATCAAATATACAATCATCAATTCCATGGATTTCTTGGCAAAGATTTAACCTAGTTTCATTCTCCTATAAGTACACAAGCAAATCCTATTCATGCAGACGTGAATTGGCTGCAGAAAAACCATAACCACATTCAAGAAAATTCAAAGAAATTTGAAAACTGATTTCCACATTCTAACGTGATTCAAAGGTTTTTATTAATTCTAACACATTGCAGGGGTCCCCAGGAACGTGTAGGAATCAAAAGCAAGCCTTAAAGCTACAAAAATCACCAAGAACAGTCTCACGGTTTGCTTGATTTTTCAGAATCGTAACTCATATTTCATGCATAATTAACATGTTTTAATCATTGTTTTGAATTGTTAGAACTCATATAAAGCTAATGGTATTAGTTAATTGCATTATAACACGCAGAATCACAAGTTACCATTGGAGAAATCTAGGGTTCTTGAGTTCTCAAATTGGGGCTTTACAGCTCAGGAAAAATTAGCACCTCTAATGCCTATGGTTGAAACCGTTGAGACCAGACGAATCTAAGGGGACCATCGCGAAATATTTATGTTGAACACAGGCCTAATCGCTATTATTGGTCGTTGCAGGTTGTGGGGGTTAAAAACCCCCGCTATCTAATTTGTTTTTACAGGCATCAGCGAAGAAGATGAATGTGTGGTGATATGCTATTGGACAGTTCAAAGAACGCACGCTTTTTTATAAATTCAGCTTGTTAATCTGTTTGCATATATTATATTTATTTATCATTATACTAACAAAGCGTGCAAGTTGGTGTAGTGGAGGACGTGCTGGCATGGAATCATTGGGACCTGGGTTCGAATCCCAGGTCCCCCAAATAATTGTTTCTATTTAATCTTAACGTGATCTAATGCAGGTTTCAAAAAGTAGTCTATCATGCGTCCCAGGCATCCAGGCGCCAAGTGGCCACAGCCACAAATCCAATGGCCTGGATTGGAAGACCATGGTACTCCTCAGTCAACCATGCCATGGAGGATCTCAAAAGTCAATGGACTGAATAGCTTAATGGGCCTGAAAATTGCTTTCTAACCTCCTAAATGGGCCCAACACCCCCTGGTTCATTCATTCTTTTCTTTTCTTTTACTAATTATTATTATTAATTATTATTATTATTATTTAATTAACTTAATTAATATTTTTCATAATAAATTCAGACAACTAAAAAATGTAAATATTTTTATTACTATTATTATTTATTAGTTTCACCTTTATTATTTTTTGTAAATAAATGCTAACAAATTGATTTAGTTTAATTAGGGTTAATTTTGAATATTTTTTGCAATAAATAAAATCCATGTAGAATTAGGTTTTTTGACAATTTTAATCTCTTTTTATTTTTATTTTATTTTCATAAAAAACATAAAAAACTTAAAAAACATTTCTTTTAATTAATTAATTAGTTTTAGAATTAGGTTTAATTAAATACAAAAAAAGGACCAAAACTTCATTCTTTCTCGAAAAGGGTCAAAACCCTAAAGACTTTTCCAATTCAATTTCTTTTCGCGCATATTTATTTCTGATTATATTTATGTAACTTCTCCGAGGATGTAATAGCGTAATTAGGACTTTTATCGCTTTCTTTTATTTTCTCGCATTTACTTTTCAAGGGTTATGTTTTTTGCGATGTAAATACCCGACGCCTTGTAATAGCTAGATTTACTTTCCGCAAACTATTAACTGTTAACTATGCATGACAAGGCTTGCCTAAAATTAAAATCAACTCGTAGCTCACCATAATACATGTGCAAAGATAATTTAAATTGAATCCCGACACACTCGCACATGCCACTCCTAGGGTACGCCTCACTTGGTTGCCTCGACGTAGTCATTGAGTATAGGGTGTCTTAGAGGTCGCCCTCCTGTCTAAAGATCCAGTTGCCTCGAAACGGTTGCCTCGGATAAAAAGGATCTAGGACATTAGGGTTACCGCTAAGGCGTCCTACTATTGCTTTGGTGACCACACATGTCCCTATAATCGAATTGACCCGAATAACTCCAACGACGGTGTTACCTACTTCTCAATAGTGGGATAGTACTGTCTAAAGGACATTTACACAGCTTAATTCCTTTTGAGTAGGTAGATAGTTCTAAGGTACTTGCTCTTTAAAAACAAAATCAACTTTTCGCACTCACACTTTCAAACAAAAGTTTTCAAACAAACACTTCATACACTCTTGAGGACTGATACAAGAGTTACCTAGAAGTTTTCAAACTAAACTTTTTCAAAACCCACAAACACAAGAAAAGCAAACATTTTTGAAAACATAGTGAGCAAGTACCTAAGAGCCCGTGGATAACCACAGATAGAAAGGGTGCTAATACCTTCCCTTTCTATAATCTACCTCCCGAACCGAGAAACATCTTGAAAAGGAATTTTGATGTGCTTTTGTCCTTTCCTTGTTGGAGAACATAAAAGACGGTGGCGACTCTTGCTTACCGCGACATTTCGTGAACCAGCATTAAAAACAATCAGTTCTATTTCCACCGATCACACTTACCTAGGTTCCTTCTCGGTTCAGATGCAGTTTTACCCAAAATCCTCAAGAAGTAACCTTACCTAGGTTCCTTCTCGATTCAGATGTAATTTTAACCAAACTCCTCACAAAGAAACCTTACATAGGTTCCTTCTCAATTCAGATGTAGTTTTACCCAAACTCCTCATGAAGCAACCTTACCTAGGTTCCTTCTCGATCCAGATGTAGTTTTACCCAAACTCCTCACGAAGCAACCTTACCTAGGTTCCTTCTCAGTTCAAATGTTGTTTTACCCAAACTCCCCACGAAGCAACCTTACCCAGGTTTTTCCCATAAGCTATACTATCCAGGCTTTCATCTCAAAGCAACCCTACGATCCAGGTTCCTTTTCTCTTATCTCCAGACAACAGTTTACAATGTTGTAATACTTGGACCCAATCAGATGCGATCAATTTCACGCTTCCCCAGTAAGTCATTGTGCAACCTGGACCCTGACCAGATATACAACTTACTTCCACCTCATCAATCAGGAGTTAACTCCCCAATAGAGTAATGGACAACTGAAGATCCTATACTCTACTTCCCCAGACATAAGTCAACATGCTCCGACGAAGTCCTCCTCAACGGCTAATACGAAAATTCTCGCAAAGGAATATCTTATGCGACCAATATTTTCTCTGGATGGCATCTTTAAGCCCATCCCAGAAAACTCTCCATAACTTTCCAAATGGCATCTGTAAGCCCATTCCTGATACCACCAATCGACACTCACTTCATACGAGTGCAAATTTCGAGGCACTCTAGTGTTCAATCATCTTCCACCTTCAGATCATGAAAGCCAGACAAGCCAATATACATCCTCAGGTTTAAGAAGATTGAATAGGGGCAGTTGTTGTACCCCAAAATTTTCCCTCTCATTTTACTCAGCACATGCCCATTGAGATCCTCAATTTGCTCAAGGTTGCCCAAGAGTTGACCAGACAACCTCTCTCCTAAGGCAATGTGTCTCAAATTAGGGTTTCCATTTTAATTAGGATGTGTGTACTCCAAAGTCCTAAAATGCTTTCCATGGTCCTAATATGCTCTCAAGGTCATCCATGTCAAATCTCATACCTTGCACAAGAAGTTTGCTCAGTCAACTGCTCAAATGCTTGAGAATCGACTATATTAGGTCAAAAGTCAATTATGGCCCACATACAGTCAAACCTCAAGATTTTTGGTCAACACCATCATTTTGAAGTGACTTTCATCATTTGATCAAAGTTTGATCATGATACCTCAAGGAATGCTCCTAATTCATTAAAACTCAAAAGTTGATAAATTAGGGTTTCTTAGGAAAAGTCAACCAAACTTTGACCAAGCATTACTTCCTCATACTTTATCAGAAATTTTATATACAAGGCTCATTTTGAAGAGGATGCAATTCCCTGCAATTCATCTTCAGCCCTCAAATTCAAAATATGCACTCATCAAAAGATATGAATTTCTACATTATATGTCCTTTTGAAAAGTCAACAAAAACACTTTTTGGGTCAAAGCTTCTTACATGGAAGACATAATTGAGATGAGACCAAAAGGGTTGTTTAGGAGATATCCTAAACTTTATAAAAAGTCCAAGAAAACCTCTCTAGGGTTAAAATTTGAAGAGATATGCCTTGTCAAAGTTGACCATTTTTGCAAAATTGCCAAAAGTCAAATGTGCTCAAAAATACACTTTTTGTTAAATGGGCCTAACTTTTTATGCTTGCACCTCACTCATAATGTGGTCCACGACCCAAATATTCACCCACACATTATTTTCTTCACTTTCCATTTTATTTTGATTTTTTATTAATTAAAAATTGAATTAAATCAAATAAATGACAACTAATAGCAAAGATTTGTTTTGATCTGATTTTTGGACAGGATCACAAGCTAATTATGTTGACATATCAAGATCAAATCGAATCAAGGTGGATTGGCACAAGAATGGAATGATTAGGCCTAATTTGGAAACAAATCATACAAGGAAGGAATGAGATCAAATCTTCAAAATTTTCAAAGATACATGTATTTTTTATAACCATAATTCATTCAGGGATATATATTGAGTAAGACCAAGTGCAGAAGAGGGGCTGGTAGTGGTGGAAAATACCAAGAATAAACTCAATTTTTTGCAAAAAAAATGTTGAATTGGTTTCAATCATACAGGCCAGCTCAAGCCATCCTAATGTTGCCAATAGATTGTTGGACACCCCAGGAACGTATCCCCATCATTTGCAAGCCTTTTCATGCCCAGAAAAACACGCTACGACTCACACGGTTTGTTCTCTTTTCCAAAATGGATTACATCAATTCTTGCATCATTAGCACATTTGAATGATATATTTGTGATCATTGATATGTTTGCAACATGACTGAATGGTTTAATTCAATTTTTGATACCTATATATGCATTTTCCATTGCTAGGGTTTTTGTGTTCGTTTTAGGGTTTTTGTCCACAGGTAAAATTAGACCAAGAACAATCCACCATGAGGATCGTGGCATCAAGACCAATTGAATTCTGGTCTTCAATTTCATTTATCATTTGTTTTGTGAATTTTGGAAATTTGTAGGGTTTTAGTTACAGACGTTGTCCGTAGGTAGAAGTCACATACCTAAGACGACGGACAGAAGTAAGAAGACGGTGATTTGTCATCACCCCATTGGCTTGTTTGAATACAACGCGCGTGTTTTTTTATTATGAGTTATCCACTTTATCTTTTTATATTATATATTGTTGTTGATTTATTGACAAGTAAGCAGCGTAGCACAGATGGCCAAGGCAAGTGTGGAATGAGTGGGAGGACCTGGGTTCGATCCCAGGTCCCAGCAATTTTCTTCATTTTATTTCTCCTTTACAGATCAGGTGCATCATCCTCTCAAACGCTCACCATGTGCCATCAACATCCAGCCATGGGATTCACCATCAATCCAATCCAACGCCCCACCTGCCAGAGACTATGGTACACCATCAGGAGGGAGCACCACTGGATCAAGCGTTGACTAGGCTGACTAGCTCTTTGGGCCTAAGAATTTTCAACAATACACCCCCCTTTCATCCAGCAAACAAGCCCAAATCTTCTTTCTTTCATATTTTTATTTATTTATTTATTGACTAATTATTTTCTCTTTTATCAAAATAACACATAAATCATTTTTTTATTTATTAAATCAAAATCACAAAAACACCAAAAAACGTTTTTCATAAAAAATATTTTGTTTCCTTGAATTAATTAATTTAGTTAAATTAGGGCAATTAAATCTTATTTTTTATAATTAAAAATAATTAGAAATTAGGGTTTAATTTTGTATATAATTAATGTTTTTTTCAAAACTAATTTAAATTTTTTTTCAATTAGGGTTTTTAGGTTCTTTCTAATCATTCTCGCATTTAACTCGCCGCGCGCATTTTAATTACTTTTTATTATTAATGTAACTGTTGATGGTTTGTAATAGTTTTAAATTAGGGTTTTATTTATTGCTCTTATTCCCCAGTTTTGGTTGTGTAATCCCCATCCCCGAGGCCCTATAATTGTTAAGATTTCTATTTCCGCACTTTAAATTTCTGCAATTTTTAACTGTCTAGATGCATGGCTAATAGGATTGTATGGGAAGAATGCTTGAAAATTAAAACGGTAGATAACCTAAATATGCAAAGACTAAATTAACTGAAACATAAACACATGCACATATTCACTCCTAGGGTTTGCCTCACTCCGGTTGCCTTCGATTAAATGGTCATGAAGTATAGGGTTTGTTAGCGGTCATCCTCTAGCCCCGAAAGATCTAAAAATGACCCATTCAGATATTGCCTCGGAAAAGATCTTTAAGCCTTTAGGAGGGTTACTAAAATTCCCTAACATTGCTTTTGTGACCGTATATGTCCCTTCAAACGTCCCTTAAAACTCCAACGATGGTGCTACCTATTCCTTAATAATGGGATAGCGCCGTCAAAAGGAAAATGAACATACTTTTTTTCGAGTGGTTAGATTAACTCTTAAGTACTTGATCAATCAATCAAACAAAACTTTTCACACAAGCACTTTTTAAACAATTCTCAAAACAACTTCGTCACACTCTTGAGGACTGATACAAGGGTTATCACGAAGTAAAACTTTTTTTCAAAAACAAGCACATACACAAGAAATTTAAAAATGAGCAAGTACCTAAGAGCCCATGGAAAACCACAGATAGAAAGGGTGCTAACACCTTCCCTTTCTATAATCTACCCCCCGTACTCAGAAATATTCTCGAAAAAAGGTTTTTTTCTATTCTTTTTCCTTTTCCTAATTGGATAAAATAAAAGTCGATGGTGACTCTTGCTTACCGCGACATTTGCGAACAAAAAATGCAAACCAGTATTAATAGTCGGTTCTGCCACCGTATCACACAATTGCTCGTAACTTAAGAAACAGGGGCAAAAACAAGAAATGTAAAACCCGACAGTTACTATGCCCAACAGGTACCAGGGCAGAGACAGCTTGGGAGCATAGTCATCAGTACATACATTCCCCACAGGGTAAAAGTATTCAAAGCATTGATGTCAGCTTTTCCAAAACAGGAAGTAAGCTCCCCGGCCAGGGTCTTTCAGAAACCTGACAGCTATATCCCTCAGCCGAATGTCATAATCCCGAGTGGGTCGTCATAATTTTTATCTCCCCAAGCAAAGTTTATTTCTCCGGATACAGAAGCTCAATCCCCGACAGAGCCCATTACTTCAGCTATGAAAATTCACCTTCCAAGTTATTCCCCGCAGAGTTATTCTCAAACAAGAGTCTCTCCCTGGAAGAAGTACAGTCATTTCCATTCACCATCCCCAACGGATGTAGAAGAGCCATAGTTCTCTACAACAGTCAGAAATACTATACCCTCCAGCAGCAGTCAGGGATTTACTTTCCCAGGCTCGGACATGTCCCGACAGCATTTCATGTATATACATCATGACATGAGTATACATATTACATGCATCATAATCTCATTTATTTTGAGAACATCATCACACAATGCATTTCATGCGTCGCATATAATTAATTCTGTATCTTTTCAGGAAAGATAGTTATCATCAATAATTGCAATAGTTCAAGATTAAATTTATATCTGCAGACAACTAATGGAAAATCAGTGTCCAAAGATCAAACGGGTCAACTAATATCTATAACCAAAAACAAAGTAAACCTACCATCCAGGTTCCTTCTCATAGCCCTACTATTTGGGCTTTCATTTCGAGGTAACCCTACGATCCAGGTTCCTTCTCATAGCCCTACTATCCAGGCTTTCATCTCGAAGTGACCCTACTATCCAGGTTCCTTCACATAAGCCCTACTATCCAGGCTTTCATCTCGAAGTAACCCTACTATCGAGGTTCCTTCTCATAGCCCTACTATCCAGGCTTTCATCTTGAAGTAACCCTACTATCTAGGTTCCTTCCCATAAGCCCTATTATCCAGGCTTTCATATCGAAGTAACCCTACTATCCAAGTTCCTTCTCATAGCCCTACTATCCAGGCTTTCATTTCGAGGTAACCCTACGACCCAGGTTCCTTCTCATAGCCCTACTATCCAGGCTTTCATTTCGAGGTAACTCTACGACCCAGGTTCCTTCTCATAGCCCTACTATCCAGGCTTTCATTTTGAAGTAACCCTACTATCCAGGTTCCTTCTCATAGCCCTACTATCCAAGCTTTCATCTCGAAGTAACCCTACGACCCAGGTTCCTTCTCACAGCCCTACTATCTAGGCTTTCATCTCGATGTAAACCTATGACCCAGGTTCCTTCTCACAGCCCTACTATCTAGGCTTTCATCTCGAAGTAACACTATGACCCAGGTTCCTTCTTATAGCCCTACTATCCAGGCTTTCATCTCGAAGTAACCCTACGACCCAGGTTCCTTCTCACAGCCCTACTATCCAGATTCATTCTCATAACCTTACCATCCAGGTTTCTTCTCTCTTATCTCCAGACAACAGGTTATAACAATGTAAGACCTGGACCCGACCGTACACGGTCGATTTCACATTCCCCCAGTAAGTCATTGTGCAGCCTAGACCCTGAACAGATATGCAGTTTACTTCCACTTCTTCAATCAGGAGTTAATTCCCCAATAGAGTAATGGACAATTGAAGCTCCTATACTCTATTTCCCAGGACATAAATCAACATTCCCCAGCAAAGTCCTCCTCAATGGCAGGTACAGGAATTCTCACAAAGGTATCTCTTATGCAACCAATATCTTTTCTGGATGGTATCTTTAATCCCATCTCCGATGATTCTCTGTCTACTTCCAAATGGCATCTGTAAGCCCATTCCCGATGTCACCAATCAGTATTACTTCATGCGAGTGCAAATTTATGGGCACTTTAGTGTTCAATCATCTTCCACCTTCAAATCACGAAAAGCAGACCGACCAATCTACATCCTCAGGTTTAAGAAGATTGAACAGGGGAAGCTGTTGTACCCCAAAATTTTCCCTCTCATTTTACTCAACACATGCTCATTGAGATCCTCAACTTGCTCAAGGATGCCCAAGAGTTGACCAGACAAACTCTCTCCTAAAGCAATAGACCTCCAATTAGGGTTTCCATTTTCATCAAGATAGGTGAACTCCAAAGGCCTCATATGCCCTCCATAGTCCTAATATGTTCTCAAGTCTCTCCATGTCAAGCTTCAAGCCTTGCACAAGAAGTTTGCTCAGTCATCTGCTCAGATGCTTGAAGATCAACTGTATTAGGTCAAAAGTCAATTGTGGACACATACAGTCAAACTTCAAGATTTTTGGTCAACATCAACATTTTGAAGTGATATCCATCATTTGATCAAGGGTTGATAATGATTACTCAAGGAATGCTCCTAATTCATCAAAATTCAAAAGTTGCTAAATTAGGGTTTCTCAGGAAAAGTCAACCAAACTTTGACTAGGCATAACTTCCTCATACTTTATCAGAAATTTCTCATCCAAGGCTCATTTTGAAGAGAATACAATTCCCTACAACTCATATTCATCCCTTAAGTTTAAGAAATGCACTCATCAAAAGATATGGATTCAGACATTATAGGTCATTCCAAAAAGTCAACAAAAACACCTTGTGGGTCAAAGCTTCTTACATGAACATGTAAGACCCAATTGAGATGAGACTAAAAATTTTGTTTAGAGGAAATCCTAAGCTTTCTAAAAAGTCTAAGAACACCCTCTTAAGGTCAAAATTGAGAGAGATATGCATTGTCAAAGTTGGCCTTTTTTGGAAATTTGCATAAAGTCAACAATGCCCAAAATGCATTTTTCTTCAAATGGGCCCAACTTTTTATGCTTGTATCTTGTTCCTAACATGGTCCACGACCCATGAACCACCCCATGCCTCATTCACTTATCTTTTTGATTTATTGTGATTTTATTCATCTAAAATTCAAATAAAATCAAATAAAATCAAAACAAATTATATAAGTTGTTTTTGGGATGATTTTGGCATTAATGAAGATGATATATGCTGTCAAACAAAGACCAAATCGTGCAAGGGCTGATTGGAATAAAAACAACATGTTTTGGACAAGTTTAGAAAGAAAAGAATCAAGTTGAAAATCAAATCTTTCTCATCAATCTCCAAGATTTTTTCCAACTTTGTTGACCTAATGCCTTCTAATACATATACACAACATGGCCAGACCTAGAACACACAAAAAAGCTGCCTCAACGCGTCCAGAAAAACTCCAAATTTTGATGAAAAGTGGTGATCAAATTTTGATTTAGAAGGCGATTCAAGGTGTTTCAAGGCCAACAATCCATTCCTGGGAACCTCCTAAAGCTAGCAGCACCATTTGTACGTATCAAAGCTCCAGGAATCAACCTACACAAGCATCACGGTTTTCCTTTATTTTTGAATTCGATTCTAATTATACATGCACGATTGACAACTTCTAAGCATACCTTCATGTTTATATCATTATTTAGAATGAATTTGTATGGTTAATTGTGAGTTTTGATGCATATATGGATAACTACCATTATTAGGGTTTTAACCTCCGTTTTAGGGCTTTTAGTTGTAGGGAAAATTGGACCAAAAGAAGGTTACCATCATACTCGTGAGATCAAAACGAGTTGATCTGTATGCTTAGAATTGATTTATCATGCCTGGCTTTGATTTTTGAGGTTTGCAGGGTTGTAGCTACAGACATCGTCTGTAGGTAAAGGGCGTTATCTAAAACGACGGTGCCAGAAGAAGAAGAAGAATAGGTGGCCTGATCTCAGTGGCTAATTTGAATTCACACGCGTTTTTATTATTACTGACCATTCTTTCAATATAATACATTTTGTTCATTTATATAAACAAATGACAATATGGCCAGGTGGTAAAGGGAAGCACTTGCAAAGGGGAAGACATGGGTTTGATACCCAGGTCTGGAGTTTTTCATTTTCTCATTCGTTTCGTTGCAGATCCCATACACCTCCTTGCCTAGCGTCCACCGTGCGCCCCAGATCTCATCCCTGAGATCCATCATCATGTAGATCTCACGCTCCAGCCTTGAAGGACCACCATGAACCATCAAAAGAGAGGTGCATTGGATCAGGCGCAGACTATGGGCCTCCAGCTTTGGGCCTAGCAAGCAATTTGGCAGCATACCCCCTTTTTTCCTTCCAACAGCAGGCCCAAATTCCATTCTTTTTAGCTTTTAATTTTTATTTGTTTTAATTATTTTACAAAAATAATTTGATTTATTATTTCACAATAAAAATATTTTTTTATTAAATCATAAAATCAGAAAAATCACAAAAAATATTAGATTTAGTTAATTATTTTCATAAAATATTTATTTGCACTTAATTAATTAGCTTAATTAAGTTAACTTAAACATCTTTTTGTAATTAAAATTTAATAGGAATTAAGACTAACTCGCAAATCCCAAAATTTATGTTATTTTCTCAATAAAAAATACAAAAAAAAAACATTTTTCAATTAATTAGATTTTTAGCACTTTTCAAGTTATTCCCATCTTAATTCCCCGTGCGTTTATTTCTTTTCGTACCATTATTTCTTCAATTAATGTAATTGTTCATGGTTTGTAATAGTTTAGAATTAGGGTTTTATTTACTATTTATTCCCCGATTTTTGATTATGTAATCCCCTCCCCAAAGCCTTGTAATAGTTAGGATTTTAATTTCTCGCTTTTAATTTCTGCAACTATTTAACTGTTAGATGTATGGACAATAGGCTTGCATGTGAAAGATAAACGATTGATGCAGTAGAAAACCCTAATTGTGCAAATATAATTAACTGGAAAAAAAACACACTTGCACATGTTCACTCCTAGGGTTTTCCCCACTTGGTTACCTCGGAAATAATGGTCTTGTCCCTCGAATGTAGGGATACCTTAGCAATGACCCGTGATTCAAAATCGTCATAAAGATCATAGTCCATACTTGTCCCTCGAGTTGCCTACAAATTGATCTTATGATGATAGTCCCTTCGAAATGCTAAGGTATCCTTACTTGTTGCCTTCATAGACCATTTCATCCCATCGAACGTCCCTTTAAAATTCCAACGTCGGAGCTACCTACTCCTTAATAGTAGGATAGCACTGTCTAAAGGAAACGAAAAAATGAACAGACTTTTTTTCGAGTAGGTAGAAATCTTAAGTACTTGCTCAAAATAAAAACCTTTTTCACACAATTTTTTTTTCAAAAACAGTTTTCAAAACAACTTCGTCACACTCTTAAGGACCGATACAAGGGTTATCACGAAGTAAACAAAACTTTTTCAAAACAAGCACACACAAGCAATTTCAAAATGAGAAAGTACCTAAGAGCCCGTGGAAAACCACGGATAGAAAGGGTGCTAACACCTTCCCTTTCTATAATTTACCCCCGTACTCAGAAACATCTCAAAAAAAAAGGTTTTTTCTGTTCTTTTTCCTTTTCCTTTGTTGTATGAAATAAAATTCAGTGGCGACTCTTGCTTACTGCGACATTTTCGAATGCAAAATGCAAAACCAGTATAATAGTCGGTTCTGCCACCGTATCATAGTACTGCTTATAGAAAGCAGCAGCCAGGTCTTCCTAGTTACGATTATTGGTTCCCTCCAGCTGATACAACCACTCTAGTTGAGTCCCGGATAGACTGTCTTGGAAGAAGTGGACCCACAAATCCCTGTCAGTGGTGTGAGGCTGAATCTTCCTCACATAAGATCGGAGATGCATCTTGAGACATGAGACCCCATCATACTTAGCAAACACTGAAACCTTAAACTTCTACGGGATGACAACCCCAAAAACCAAACCCAGCTCTTCAAAATCCAGCCCAGGTACCCTCTGGATTTCCATTGCATTCAGACGATCCTCCGGCTATTTGTATTTATCATCGGCAAGAAGATATTGCTCCTCATTATAGTCAGATTCATTATCAGATTCCTTCGGGCTGAGGTCTTCCTCTCTTGTTTCCACTTCCTAATTGTCTCATTCTTTTGATGAAGTTACTAGTTCTGAAGCTCGTCGCACTGGTCCTCTGACCCTTCTTCCCAAATTCACTACACAAGCTGTTTTCTTTGGCTTCTTGGTCTTTTCTTTGACAATAAAGGCTTTCAACTCTTCTTAACCCTTTGCTAGAGCCATGATCATTTTTTGAAACTGCGCATTTTTAGTTTAGAGATCCTTCACTGTTTGTTAGAGAGCCATTTCTTTACTTGCTTAAATAAACCGCGAAGAAGATGAGAAACCTGCTCTGAAACTTGTTTAATGCAATGCCATATACGATATGTGTATGCAATTTTTCAAGTGGGAGATACCCTAGGGGTTAATGTTGTACCCTAAAATTTTCCCTCTCATATTTCTCAAAACATTTCAAGAAAGACCCTCAAGTTGCTCAAGGAAGTTCAAGGGTTAACCAGACAAGCTCTCTCCTAAGGTAGTCTACCTAAAATTAGGGTTTCATGTTGCATCAAGATACTTGAGTCCAAGGGATCCCAAATGATCACCATTGTCCTAATATGTTCTCAAGATCATCCATGACAAGTTTCAAGCCTTGCAGAGGAAATTTGCTCAGTCAATTGCTCAAAGGCCTGAAAATCGATTGTGCTAGGGCAAAAGTCAATTGTGGCCTACATACAGTCAAACTTCAATATTTTTGGTCAACATCCTCATTTTGAAGTATTATTCATCATTTGATCAAGGGTTGATCATTATTCATCAAGGATTGCTCACAATTCATCAAAACCCAAAAGTTGCTAAATTAGGGTTTTGTAGGAAAAGTCAACTCAAGTTTGACCAAGCATAACATTCTCATACTTTATTAGAAATGACCCATCCAAAGATAATTTTGAATAGGATGCAATTCCCTACAATTCATCTTCAGCTCCCAAGTTCAAAATATGCACTCACAAGAAGTTATGAATTTGGACATTATAGGTCATTTTGAAAAGTCAACAAAAACACCTTTTTTTGTCAAAGCTTCATACATGAACATGGAAGACTCAATTGAGATTAGACCAAAAGGGTTGCTTGGAGGACATCTCAATATTTCTAAAAAGTCCAAGAACACATTCAAAGAGTCAAAATTGAGGAAGTTATGCATTATAGAAGTTGACCTTTTTTGCAAAATTGCCAAACGTCAAAAGTGCCTTAAATTGCAATATTTGCTAAATGGGCCTAACTTTTTGCACTTGTTTTGAGTTGGTAGCATGGTCCACGAGCCCTAGCTCTTCCCATTTGTCTTTATATTATTTTTTATATTTATATTTATTTTTTATTTCAATTAAATCATTTAAATCAAAACAAATCATGGAAAAATCCAAATCATTGAAACCTCAAGATCTTGTGCACATTTCAGGTCCTATATCCAGCAAGCAAGTGAATCAATTCGTGCAAGGCATAGGTGGGCACAAAAAGATTGATTTTGGCCTATTTTGGAAAGATTTTCAAGTGAATTAAATCAAGATCAAAAGCTATAATTGACAAAGATTGAATGGACTTTTGTAAACCTAATTCATTCCTCATTATATAGTGAACATTTGAAGCCAGAAATAACAAGGTTTAGAGGCACACAAAGGAAGAACGAAACTTGAAAAATTGACCAAAAAGTGTTGACTTGAATTCACACTTCCAGACGTTTTCAAGGTCCCCTAGCCATCTCATTCGATTCCTGGGATTGCAAGGAAGGTGTACCAATCAAGAACAAGCATCTTTCAGCGCTAGAACTCATTGTAAGGTAGCCGCGACCATGGCTTTTTCTTGAAATTGAATCACATGATTTTGGCACTTATAGCATGAATTACATACATATTCGTATTCCTTGAAGCATTTGCAAGCTATCTATAACATTTAATTGCATTTTTATTGGCTATATCAGAATCCACCATTGTTAGGGTTCTTTGCTTTGATTTAGGATCTTTTTACATAGGTAAAATTGGGCCACAAGAAGGGCACCATCATGCTCAGCAGGCCAAGACGATTTGATTCATGGCATTAGATTTTGTTTATCATGCTTGTGTTTGATTTTAAGATATGCAGGGGTTATAGCTACGGACATTTGTCCATAGGTAAAATTCATTGAATCTTTTTCCAATGGAGAGAGGACAGGGACGATGGCGTGGCAAGCTGTGATTAGCCCATTCAAATTTTCGCGTGGATATTTTATTCTGTTTGTTTTTCCAATATAATGCTTATTGTTTGTTTCATATACAACACGCGCACATAGCTCAGTTGGTAACAGGGCTAGTGGAAAAGGTCACAGGACCTGGGTTCGAATCTCAGGTCCCCCATGTACTTCACATTATTTTTATTTAAATGTTCAGGCGTGCATACAAGGCAAGAAGTCCACCATGTGACCTCAAGGCTCCACCATTAGATCTCCAGATGGCCAGATCTAAAGGCCATCATATGAAGGACCATCATACATCTTGGTCAACGCACAGCGCTGGAGTATGGAAGTCAACATGGACCTTTGATTTTGGACCAAGAATTGCTAGCAACACACCCCTCCAATTGTTGTCCACGTGCCTATTTTCTTCTTCTTTTCTTTTATATTTTCTTAATTAATTTATTTAAATTATTTTTACTAACACCAAATTAATTCTTTTTTTCATAAAAAAACATAAAATAATATTTTCATCCAATTAGATTTAGAATTATTTTTTATACAAAAATTAATTTAATTAGTTTATTTAATTTTAGGTAACTTTAATTTCTTTTTGTAAATAAATTAAAAACAATTAGAAAATTAGGGTTTTTGTTTAATTTAATTCTTATTTTCTTTTTCTTAAAAAATAACCAAAAATATAAAAATAGGCCATGTAAATTATTTTCTTTAACTAATTTAATTACTAATTAGATTTGTATTTAATTTAAAAGCCTTATTCTTTTCTTAAAAAAACAATCAAAAACAACCAAAATGATTTTTCTTTTAATTAGGTTAGACGGGGTCAAAACCCTATTTCCCTTTGTTCTCTATTCGCGTGCGCTTTATTTATTTTTACCATATTGATATAATTGCTCACAAGATGTAATAGATTAATTAGGACTTTTTACTTTCATTTATCGTTTATTTTTACGGGTTGTTTTTGGCTATGTAATTAATACCCGAAGCCTTGTAATAGCGTAGCTTTATTTTTCGCACTTTAATTTCCGCAAAATATTAAACTGTTAGATGTATGATATTAGGGTTGCATGACAAGAATGTATGATTAACTTTAAAACGGTTAGCAAACCCTAAATGTGCAAAGATAATAACTTGAAATTGAATCACTCGCACATGCGCACTCCTAGGGTATACTCCCACTTCGGTTGCCTTCGGTAAACGATCATTAAGTATAGGGTATTTTAGTGGTCTCTCTTTTGTCTCAAAGATCAAAGTTTCCTCAGAAAGGTTGCCTCGGAATTGTTGCCTCGAATATTGATCTTAAGACATTAGAGTTATTACTAAGACGTCCTAACATTGCTTTAGTGATCGTATGTCCCTTTCGAATTGACCCTTTAAAACTCCAACAACGGTGCTACCTACTCACTAATAGTAGGATAGTGTTGTCTAAAGGAAACAAGAAGAGAAACATTCTCTTTTTCGAGTAGGTAGATTAGTTCTTAAGTACTTGCTCAAACAAACAAACTTTTTCCACACTTACACTCTTTTCATACAAAGTTTTCAAAAACACTTTGTAACACTCTTGAAGACAGAAGCAAGGGTTAAATCGAAGTCAAAAACCTTTTCAAATCAAACACACACAAGCAATCTTGAAAATGATGAGCAAGTACCTAAGAGCCCGTGGAAAACCACGGATAGAAAGGGTGCTAATACCTTCCCTTTCTATAATCTACCCTCCGTACTCAAAATCTTGAAAAAAGGAATTTTTCTATGCTTTTTTCCTTTCCTGTTGGATAAAATAAAAGTCGGTGGCGACTCTTGCTTACCGCAACATTTTGCAAACACAAACCAGCATTTTAAAACAGTTCCGATTCTGGCCATCGTATCACAGAACTGGCGACTCTGCTGGGGATAAATAAGTGGGGTATACCTTAGGATTTAGTCATCATATTTGCTTCTCTTGTTTGTTTTGGTTGCTTTACTTTTGAGGGTTTTGTATTGGGAGTTACTATAGATCCGAACCCGGATTTGGGGGACACCTTTTAGGTAAGTAGCAATAAACTGTGAGGGAAATGTACGACGTAGACTGATACGGTTGAAGCAGTAGCTACGTTGATGTGGCACATTGGTTTGTACCGGTATCCCTTGTGGAGAAACGAGGAGAATATGGGGCTGCTATGTGTGTCGTTAAGCATCAACTGACCTTAGAACCTATAATTGACCAACTTGGCCATAGGAAGTAGTGAGATAGTCGGCCTCGGTGTAAAGCTGAGAACTGGTTGGTACTCGATGCTACACTCATTGAGACCATACTCTCGAGATAGTTCCGGCCGTAAGAAAAGATTGTGTGAGCTGAAACCATGACCGATGGAGGATGGTCAGTGATATTGAGATCCTCTAGAACCCAATTACTTTTCTAGGACAGGTTGAACCAACTAAACTTCAAGAGGGTACTACCCTAAAACCCATGCAAGCCTAAACCTAAGGCTGTTTGTGTGACTTGTGTGCTTTCAACTTGAACTACTTGCATATTTTTATTATCTGACAACATGAGTTCCTTGTAGGTTTTGTTTACAGTCCTTATCCAATAACTTGGATTTCTTGCCGAGTTTACTTGCTTACATCACCTCGCACTTTTTCTTAAACGCATAACATACACATCATATCATCATGCCTTAACATTTCCTTAACCATTTCAAGGATCTCAAGGGTTTGTGATGCAGGTTATGGTAAATCAGACGTCTAGAAAGGGGCAAAGGGATTTATTTTCCTCTAGCCAATGTCGTCTAGAGATCAAAACACGATAACTTGAGTCAGTGGCTATTACCCACTCGATATGGTAAGCTTGACTCTTGAATAAGGACTCTTAACGACACGAAGTTTCTTCAATCAAGTTGCAACCAAATTCTAATAGTTTCTTGTTTACCCCGCGAGATCCTTGAAAACATTGCATACATATATCATACATATCATTGCATAACAGGTCTTCCAGTACATGTCTCTCATGTTCTCGCTGTTTATTTCAGCAATGGCTCTCAAACAAGACAACAGAGATCTTCAAACTCAATAAGCTCAGTTCAGGGACATATTCCTAAACCTATCCAAGGGGAAGGAAGAGTTGAAAACACCCCTCGTTGGGAACTTGGTCAAGAAAAGTACTGAAGACAATAAGGACGAACGGCTAGAACAACTGCAAGCTGAGGTAGGTGCAATGAGAACCCAGATTCTAGGGCGGATGGCTCTTATCCAAGGCCTAGCCCGAAGACAAGAAGAGCTGAAAGCCATCATCAACCAACTTCATCAAGACGAATACAACAATATAAAGCAAACAGTCGAGGCCGGGGACCAAGGCATTGATCAACCTCTAAGAAGACAAAAGGTTGGTTTGGGGAAGAGTGGACCTTTCCAAATTGCTACTACATCACGGGTCCAACAACAACCTCGCCAAAAACAACGAGTTAATCAGAGTAAGCCGGATATGCCTAAAAGGCAGTTTACCAAACTCAACATGTTGTTGTCTCAAGCTTTGCAACACCTGTTAAGGATGAATTTGATCACGTTGATAGGACCTCATCTGAATCCCAAGACTTCTTCGCCTAACTACAATCCTGATGCAAGGTGTGCATACCATTCCAATAGCCCGGGACATGATACTGATGACTGCTTGGGAATTGAAAAATAAAATTCAAGACCTGATTGATGAAGGAGCGCTAGAATTCTCACAAGACGGTCAGGCTGAGTTCTTCTGCCATCCCTCCAAGGCATACCATCTGAAGTGACAAGTTCTCACAAGAAGACTTTTCATTCATTAGAATTTTCAATGTGTAATTTTCTTTTGATTTGTTTGAACATTTATTCATATCAAACCTCGTTATTTCATCAATGCATTGCATATGTTTGTCTTGAATCAATTCATTCGTATTCACTATTTCAAAAATGCATTCTTATTTCCTTTTGTGATATTCAACTCTCGATTAAAAACTCTAAGCCTTAGAGGGAGGATGACGAAAATGATACCACAATCTCTACAGTATGCTTTTGAACAGACCCCACTAACGATGTACAGGCGTTGTTTCAAATCCTAAACAGTGGAGTTATAAGGAAGATAATCCCTAGTCAACCCCTTCGAGCCAAAGAAGTGGGAATTTTTCTTTTCACACAAATTAAAACCCTTAATCACAACCTGGGGTAGGGTAGTTTTCTCAGTTAATTCAGGTGCACAATGAATGGCATCGAAGACGTCCTTCCAAAACAGAAGACGGTGATGGTTCCCTATAATCATCAAGACAGGTAGTCATTATCTCTCGAAATAAAATCCCATTAAGTCATAACTTATGAAGGAGACATAAGAAGAAAAAAAACTAGGGCATCCCACTCACTGTAATCACAAAAGAAATAGTTCAGGAAAAAAACAGGGATAGTAAAACCAAAAAAAAAGAGGTTACTACAAATCCTCGGCAAAAAAAAAATATTACAAAATGACTGCCTTTTTCAAGTAAACTTTCAGTATCCGAACCATCACCGGAACATCAAGGGCAATATTCCAAGACTCAAACGGGATCTAAATGCATAATTAACTGAGTATAGGATCGAAGAACATCACGAAAAACGGGTGGGTACAAATAAATTTTGAGCCTTTATCCTTTGTTTCTTAAACCGTGAATCAGGCCACGTTATAACCCTTAAAAGTCCTAGCTGAAGCATGGGTTAGTTCAAAAGCATACTATTACAAAAGGTATCCTGACTCCTGAAGGTCCGTTATAAATCTTGAGTTGATATCACATCTTTGCAAAATTCTATTTTTTCTAAAAATAAAAAAAAAATAGCATTTTCAAAACTTCAAGACAGACGTAAGCTTTGCATTCTTAAAATAACATTGTTTGCATATGACTATTTGTCCAGCAGCAGCGAAATTTGCATGACAAATATCTAGTGAACAAAAACCTTCTCCAACGAAAGTGATCACCTCAAGTGGAAAAACGCTTCCAACCAAGGGGCACGGCATGATCATCGTCCATCATGTGGGGAAGTCAAGTCAATATTCAAGGAATCTCTCAAGGATACCAAATAGCCAGGGGCAGATCTCCATTTGAATCACTTGGGGCATTCAACATGAATTCCGACAATGAATCTTGTACGATAAAACAAACATCTTTTGGCAGTGTGGAAACACTTACTACTATGGACAGTGACAATTCTCCGCACCCTGAGAGCGTGGACATAGTCAGAAAATACTACGCATGAACAAAGACCCGCTAGGTTGACTGGCCTAGGCAAAAATAAGGGCATCTCGGCGAACCAAAAGGGTTTGGGCAAAAATTAGGGATAAAAACAAAAAATATCTGTACACCCGGCAAGTCGAAAACCTGAAAAGGCGGCTTGGGCGAGAAAGGGTATCCCGGTGGACTGAAAATCTGAAAAGACAGTCCAGGAAAAAGTTAGGGATTAAAGCGTACGACTATGTCCCGTTATCTTGTCACTTGCCTATCAGTAGAAGACTTATCATTCTGATCGGCAGTTACCAAGCACCTCATAAGTTGGGATGACACTCAATCCATAAGGCCTCCGCATGCACTTTCTCCAGCAGGTACATGGGCAGAAAAGTCTTGATACGAAGTCATTGTCATATCCTCAGCATGCGTCCCAGTAATATACACTCCCCGTAGAGTAAGAAGTATTCAAAGACAGTCGTGTTAGCTTTCCCGAACAGGACACAACTCTCCCCAGCTGAGATTCGCAATCACGAATGAGTCGGTAAGATTCTCCCCAAGCAGAGTTCATCTATCACCAATAATGGAAGACCATCCCCAGTGGAGTTTATTTCTCCCACAAACAGAAAGTTTATCCCCGACAGAGTTTATCATCGCCAGCAACGGTAATTCATCCACATCCGAAGTTATTGCTTCAAATCAGTGGATCTTCTAACAGAGTATCTCTTCCCCGCAGAGTCATTCTCTCACCAGTGTATTCTCCAGCAGGATTATTCTCCCAATCATCTTTGGTCGTTATCCCCGGCGAGCGAAATTCTTTATATTCTCCAGCAGTAATCCGGGATTTATTTTCCCAGCTAGAGAATACCATAAAAACATCATATTTCCATACATCATGGCACATGCATACGCATCATACAGCACAATCTCATTTATTTTGAGAACATCATTGCTCAATACATATCATGCATCATGGCATTACATACGACTAATTCTTTACATTTTAGGAAAAGATACAATCAAATTCTCACAAAGTTCAAGCTATGAAGCCCGGGTACGACTGGATAGTATCTTGATTACTACATCATATTGTGAAGCCCGGAGAACGACCAGATAACAATATCAGAACACCACGAAGCCTGGAAATGACCAGATAGTGGTATCTCTTCAAAACAAGCTATGAAGCCCAGATTCGATCGGATAATAGTTTAATCCCCAACAAGTTATTGTGAAGCCTGGATTATGACCAGATACCAATACAGAGACGCCATGAAGCCTGGAATCGACCAGATAGTGGCATATCATAAACACAAGCCGTGAAGCCCGGATTCGACCGGATAACAGCTCAGTAAGTTATTGTGAAGCCTGGATTATGACCAGATAGCAATACAAGTTTCTGTGAAGCCTGGATTACGACCAGATAGCAGCCAAGAATACTACGAAGCCTGGAGTCAACCAGATAGTGGTATATCTTTAATACAAGTTATGAAGCCCAGATTCGACTGGATAGTATCTTGATCTTTCCGAACACCATGAAGCCTGGATTCGACCAGATAGTGGTATGAGATATCGCGAAGCCTGGATTACGACCAGATAGTGGTAAAAGACACTGAAGCCTGGATTATGACCAAATAATAGTGAGGGACATTGCGAAGCTTGGAGTTCGACCAAATAACAGTTCACTCGGCCAATTACTATGAAGCCCGGAGTCGACCGGATATTAGTAGGCATTAAAATCAAATGGAAACCTGGATGAGACTGGATAACCACTTGATTTCTTCTGAAGCCTAGATTTCGACCAGATAAGAAGTGAGGTATTGTGACGACTGGATTCGACCAGATAACAGTACAAGACACCATGAAGCCTGGATTCGACCAGATAATGGTATGAAACATCGTGAAGCCTGGATTACGACCAGATAGCGGTACAAGACACTGTGAAGCTTGGATTTCGACCAAATAGAAGTTTTACCTGGACGATTACTAAGAAGCCCAGAGTCGACCGGATATTGGTATGCCCTAGATTCAAGTTGAAGCCCGGATGCGACCGGTTAACAACTTAATTCCTTCTGAAGCCTGGATTACAACCAGATAAGAATTGAGAAATTGCAAAACATAGATTACGATCGGATAGCAAGTTTAATCTCATCTCCCCAGTAAGTCACTGTAAAGCCTGGATTACGACCAGATAGCAATCGACCTTATCACTATGAAGCCTGGATCACGACCAAATAGTAGTTCATTTTCTTCGACCAAGAGACTATTCCCCAGTAGAATAATGGACGACTGAAGCTCCTAAAATTCAACTTTCTCTCAAGACAGAGACTTGCATTCCCCAGCGGAATCTTCCTCAACAACAGGCATACAAGATCTCACTAAGGAATCTCTTATGTGATCGACACTTCTTCCGATGGAATCTTTAAGCCCATCTCTCATCATCAATCTCCAAATGGAATTTGTAAGCCCATTCCTGTCATCACAAGACAAATACCACTTCATACGAGTGCAAATTTCTGGGCACTCTAGTGTTCAATCATCTTCCACCTTCGGATCACGAAAGGCAAGCACGCCGATCTACATCCTCAGGTTTAAGAAGATTGAACAGGGGCAGATGTTGTACCCAAAAATTTGCCCTCTCATATTTCTCAAAACATTTCAAGAAAGACCCTCAAGTTGCTCAAGGAAGTTCAAGGGTTAACCAGACAAGCTCTCTCCTAAGGCAGTCTACCTCAAATTAGGGTTTCATGTTGCATCAAGATACTTGAGACCAAGGGATCCCAAATTCTCACCATTGTCCTAATATTTTCTCAAGATCATCCATGACAAATTTCAAGCCTTGCAGAGGAAATTTGCTCAGTCAATTGCTCAAAGGCCTGAAAATCGACTATGCTAGGGCAAAAGTCAATTGTGGCCTACATACAATCAAACTTCAAGATTTTTGGTAAACATCCTAATTTTGAAGTATTATTCATCATTTGATCAAGGGTTGATCATGATTCATCAAGGATTGCTCATAATTCATCAAAACCCAAAAGTTGCTAAATTAGGGTTTTGTAGGAAAAGTCAACCCAACTTTGACCAAGCATAACTTTCTCATACTTTATGAGAAATGACCCATCCAAAGATAATTTTTGAAGAGTATTCAATTCCATACAATTCATATTCATCTCCCAAGTTCAAAATATTCCCTCACAAGAAGTTATGAATTTGGACATTATAGGTCATTTTGAAAAGTCAACAAAAACACCTTTTTTTGTCAAAGCTTCAAACATGAACATGGAAGACTAAATTTAGATAAGACCAAAAGGGTTGCTTAGAATACATCTCAATCTTTCTAAAAAGTCCAATAACACCTTAAAAGAGTCAAAATTGAGGAAGTTGTGCATTGTTGAAGTTGACCTTTTTTGCAAAACTGCCAAAAGTCAAAAGTGCCTCAAATTTCAATTTTTGCTAAATGGGCCTAACTTTTTGCACTTGTTTTGAGTTGGTAGCATGGTCCATGAGCCCTAGCTCTTCCCATTTGTCTTTATCTTATTTTTGCTATTTATTTTGATTTTTTATTTCAATTAAATCATTTAAATCAAAATAAATCATGGAAAAATCCAAATCATTGAAACCTCAAGATCTTGTGCACATTTCAGGTCCTATATCCATCTAGCAAGTGAATCAATTCGTGCAAGGCATAGGTGGGCACAAAAAGATTGATTTTGGCCTATTTTAGAAAGATTTTCAAGTGAATCAAATCAAGATCAAAAGCCATAATTGACAAAGATTGAATGGACTTTTGTAAACCTAATTCATTCCTCAGTATATAGTGAACATTTGCAGCCAGAAAGAACAAGGTTTTGAGGCGCACAAAGGAAGAACGAAACTTGAAAAATTGACCAAAAAGTGCTTACTTGAATTCACACTTCCAGACGTTTTCAAGGTCCCCTAGCCATCTCATTTGATTCCTGGGATTGCAAGGAAGCTGTACCAATCAAGAACAAGCATCTTCCAGCGCTAGAACTCACTGTAAGTCAGCCACGACCATGGCTTTTTCTTGAAATTGAATCACATGATTTTGGCACTTATAGCATGAATTACATACATATTCGTATTCCTTGAAGCATTTGCAAGCTATCTATAATATTTAATTGCATTTTTATTGGCTATATCAGAATCCACCATTGTTAGGGTTCTTTGCTTCGATTTAGGATCTTTTTACACAGGTAAAATTAGGCCACAAGAAGGGAACCATCATGCTCAGCAGGCCAAGACGATTCGATTCATGGCATTAGATTTTTTTTATCATGCTTGTGTTTGATTTTAAGATATGTAGGGGTTATAGCTACGGACATTTGTCTGTAGGTAAAATTCACTGAATCTTTTACCAACGGAGAGAGGACAGGGATGATGGAGTGGCAAGCTGTGATTAGCCCATTCAAATTTTCGCACGGATATTTTATTCTGTTTGTTTTTCCAATATAATGCTTATTGTTTGTTTCATATACAACACGCGCACATAGCTTAATTGGTAACAGGGCTAGTGGAAAAGGTCACAGGATCTGGGTTCGAATCCCAGGTCCCCCATGTACTTCACATTATTTTTCTTTAAATGTTCAGGCGTGCATACAAGGCAAGGAGTCCACCATGTGACCTCAAGGCTCCACCATTAGATCTCCAGATGGCCAGATCTAAAGGCCATCATATGAAGGACCATCATACATCTTGGTCAACGCACAGCATTGGAGTATGGAAGTCAACATGGACCTTTGATTTTGGGCCAAGAATTGCTAGCAACACACCTCTCCAATTGTTGTCCACAGGCCCATTTTCTTCTTCTTTTCTTTTATATTTTTCTTAATTAATTAATTTAAATTATTGTTACTAACACCAAATTAATTCTTTTTTTCATAAAAAAACATAAAATAATATTTTCATCCAATTAGATTTAGAATTTATTTTTTATACAAAAATTAATTTTATTAGTTTATTTAATTTTAGGTAACTTTAATTTCTTTTAGTAAATAAATTAAAAAGAATTAGAAAATTAGGGTTTTAGTTTAATTTAATTCTTATTTTCTTTTTTTTTAAAAATAACCAAAAATATAAAAATACGCCATGTAAATTATTTTCTTTAACTAATTTAATTACTAATTAGATTTGTACTTAATTTAAAAGCCTTATTCTTTTCTTAAAAAAACAATCAAAAACAACCAAAATGATTTTTCTTTTAATTAGGTTAGACGGGGTCAAAACCCTATTTCCCTTCGTTCTCTATTCGCGTGCACTTTATTTATTTTTACCATATTGATGTAATTGCTCACAAGATGTAATAGATTAATTAGGACTTTTTACTTTCATTTATCGTTTATTTTTACGGGTTGTTTTTGGCTATGTAATTAATACCCGAAGCCTTGTAATAGCGTAGCTTTATTTTTCGCACTTTAATTTCCGCAAAATATTAAACTGTTAGATGTATGATATTAGGGTTGCATGACAAGAATGTATGATTAACTTTAAAACGGTTAGCAAACCCTAAATGTGCAAAGATAATAACTTGAAATTGAATCACTCGCACATGCGCACTCCTAGGGTATACTCCCACTTCGGTTGCCTTCGGTAAACGATCATTAAGTATAGGGTATTTTAGTGGTCGCTCTTTTGTCTCAAAGATCAAAGTTGCCTCAGAAAGGTTGCCTCGGAATTGTTGCCTCGAATATTAATCTTAAGACATTAGAGTTATTACTAAGACGTCCTAACATTTCTTTAGTGATCGTATGTCCCTTTCGAATTGACCCTTTAAAACTCCAACAATGGTGCTACCTACTCACTAATAGTAGGATAGCGTTGTCTAAAGGAAACAAGAATAGAAACATTCTCTTTTTCGAGTAGGTAGATTAGTTCTTAAGTACTTGCTCAAACAAACAAACTTTTTCCACACTTACACTCTTTTCAAACAAAGTTTTCAAAAACACTTCGTAACACTCTTGAAGACAGAAGCAAGGGTTAAATCGAAGTCAAAAACTTTTTCAAATCAAACACACAGAAGCAATCTTAAAAATGATGAGCAAGTACCTAAGAGCCCGTGGAAAACCACGGATAGAAAGGGTGCTAATACCTTCCCTTTCTATATTCTACCCCCCGTACTCAAAATCTCGAAAAAGGGAATTTTTTTGTGCTTTTTTCCTTTCCTGTTGGATAAAATAAAATTTGGTGGCGACTCTTGCTTACCGTGACATTTTGCGAACACAAACGCAAAACGCAAACCAGCATTTCAAAATAGTTCCGGTTCTGGCCACCGTATCACAGTGAGCATGTGCAAGTGTACTGATTCAGTTCATTTATCTTGCGCATTTAGGGTTATCTGATCGTTTTTTCATGCACACCTAATTACTAGCAGTTAATAGTGCAGAAAGTAAATTGCGGAAAATAAAATTCCTACACTATTACAAGGCCTTGGGGAGGGGGATACATAACCAAAACTTGCGGATAAAGACAGTAAATAATCCCTAGTTTAAACTATTACAAACCACTATCAATTACAAAAAACAATAAAACGGAAAATAATAATCGCGCGAAGAATAAAACGGGAATGAGTTGAAAGAAAAACCTAAAAATCTAATTGATTTAGAAAAAAATATTTTTGGTATTTTATTGTGAAAAATATTTGAAGTTTTAAACTAATTCTATTTAATTTTAGTTTAAAGAAAAAATAGGTTAGAGTAATTAAATTAAATTAATTTACAAAAATTAACTTTAATTGGAAAAAAAACCTAAATCAATTTTTTTGTGATTTTTTATTGATTTTTTGATTAAAATAAAAATGATTTTAAAATAATTAAAATTAAAATAAAGAAATTGAAAACAAAAATAAGAGAATGGGCCTGATGGTGTTAGGCAATTTGGGAATTGTATTTGTTGAATTCGCTGGGCCCAGATCACACAAGCCCAATTATTGCCTGAGATCCAGTGGTGCTAGCTCCTGGGGGTTCACCGTGGAGGGTTGATTGTTGGGCGCTGGATCTGATCTTGTAGTGATCTGATGGATGAGGTCTGGAGATGCATGGTGGACGTATTAGGATGCAATTCACTGGATCTTACAAGAAATGTTAACAAAATAGAAAATGGATGGACATGGGATCGAACCCAGGTCCCTTCCTTCACACGCTTGCACCCTTACCATCTGCACTGCCAATTCATTCATAATTATAACCACTTAATAATATTATATGTGAAACAAAGATCAAATCCAGGTCATCAAAAAAACACACGCGTTCAGTGGCCTCACAGGGTTTTAAACAAACCAATCAGATCATATGAAAATGCCACGCATGCCTTCGCCTGGGTCAGAGAAGTCAACGACGCCGGAGCTGTACTCCAGTCGTCTTCTCTGGCCAAGCAAATCTTCAAACCTGCAAAAACGTGAGGATTAACATGCACAAAGGACCCTACCCCTCTTGAAATTTTCCCAGGAATCCAAATATGGGGTTAGTTTGGTCTGAAGGTCCCTAAATCAGGATTTTCGCAAGCTTCGGTTCATGATGCCCTAACAATACATGATTTAAGCCTCGAAGCTTTTATGCGAAATGTCCAACCTACCCTAACTGATGTCATGAAGATAAATCAAATCATTAAAACCATCAACAATGCATAAATTTCCAGTTTTAATTTTGTTAAACCTTGTTAACCGGTGGTACTTGATCGTGATGATTTGGGATTCTATGAGGTTTGAGGATGATAGGAATGGACTTCTAAGACCTCCAGGAGGCTGATAGAGAGCTTAGATCTGGGGAGGACTGCCAGAATCGTCTGAAACAGATTGCACTTCTTTGGAAACTTTTTTTGAAACTTTTCTAGGGATTTTGGAGACAACTGTGCATGCCTTTTCTCTTCTAACTTTGTTGTATATATATGAGGGCAAGATTAGGTCAACAAATGTGGTTCCAATCTTTGTACATTATGATGAAAAGATATGATCTCAATCTTGCATAAAGATTTCCATATTTGATCCAATCTCATGCCAATCTATTTTGTGCATTTTTTCCAGCTATCCACGAGCTCTTTGGGCCTCCAACATGATCAAATCTCCAGCCTTACACGCCTCATACATTAATCTTTCATTTATTTTGATTTTATTTAGATAAAAAAACTAAAAATAAAAATAAAACTCATGCATGGGTGAGTTTATTGGTTGTGGACCATGTTAGAACCAAGTTTCAAGCATAAAAAGATAGGCCCATTCGGAAAAAAATCCAAGTTTGTCCAATATTGGCTTCATGCACTTTTCCAAAAATTGGTCAACTTTAGCAATGCATATTTATCTCAATTTTAACCCTATGAGGGTGTTCTTAGACTTTTTAGAGAGCTTAGGATGTCTTCTAAACAACCTTTTTGATTTCATCTTAATCGGATTTTCCATGTTCATGCACCAAGCTTTGGCCCAAAAGGTGTTTTTGTTGACTTTTTGAAAGGACCCATAATGTATGAGCTTGTATCTTTCAATTGGTGCATTTATTGATCTTGATGTATGAAGATAAATTGTAGGGAATTGGATTATCTTCAAAATGAGCTTTGGTGAAAAAATTTCTGATAAAGTATGAGAAAGTTATGCCTGGTCAAAGTTTGGTTGACTTTTCCTATAGAAACCCTAATTAGCAATTCTTGACTTTTGATGAATTAGGAGCATTTCTTGAGGAATCGTGATCAACCCTTGATCAAATGATGGATATCACTTCAAAATTTTGATGTTAACCAAAAATTTTGAAGTTTGACTGTATATAGGCCACAGTTGACTTTTGACCTAATATAGTTGGTTTTCAGGCATTTGAGCAATTGACTGAGCAAACTTGTAGTGCAAAGCATGAAATTTGTCATGGACAATATTGAAGACATATTAGGACCATGGAAAACATTTGAGACCATTGGAGCTCACACATCTTGATGAAAATTGAAACCCTAGTCAGAGGTTTATTGCCTTAGGAGGTGAATCTGGCTGGTCAATTCTTAATCATCCTTGAGCAAGTAGGGGACCTCAATGGGCATGCCTTGATTAAAAAGGGAGGGAAAATTTTGGGTACAACACTTTTCCACTATGTTGTCCATAAATATGCCTTGTCTTTGTTACAAGCGGCATAAATCTGTCCATAAAACCAGACTTGTATCATGCTACAAATGTTGTTGTCCAGAAAAGCCCCAAAATCTGATATGTTGCCAAGTCCAAGCCTGCTGCTACTAGCCCAAAACCATGTCAAAAATAGTATGATGTCCTGTATAAATCCTTCCCTACACCAAGCTGCCACTCCACTCCAAAACTGCTACAAAACAACCCTGTTGTGCTGCCTCTAACTCTGTTCAAACCTGCACTATATCAGTCCCATATTTGCACAAAATTAGCACATAAGAGATGCATCTAAAAAGAAATAAAACAATATACCCAAACAGTTCAAAATCTTATCTATTTCACTCCCAAATTTCAGTCAATTACATCTATAAATAAGCTGTTTCACAATACACAAAGCGAGAGGGACGTAAGTGATAAAGTGTTTTTTAAAAGTAGTTTTTGAAAGGGTGTAAGTGTGGAAAATTAGGTTTGAGCAAGTACTTAAGAACTGTCTACCTACTCGAAAAAGGATGTTCTTTTCATCCTTTCTTTTAGATAGTGATATCCTACTATTTGTGAGTAGGTAGCCCTATCGTTGGATGTTGAGGGACTATCGAAAGGGACGTTATGGTCATTGAAGGCAACATGTAGGGATACCTTAGCATTTCGAAGGGATTGTTATCATATAGGCAACATCGAGGGACAAGATCATTTCTTGTCGGTAACTCGAGGGACGTTAAGGGACTATGATCTTTATGATGACTTTTAGATTGAGGGTCTTTGCTAAGATATCCCTACGTTCGAGGGACATGACCATTATTTTTCGAGGAAACCAAGTGAGGTATACCCTAAGGGTGCAAGTGTTCCACAATGTGTTTTTTCAGTTATTTTTATCTTCCAATTAGTGATCTAATGGTTAATTGATTAATCTTGTCATGCACACCTAAGTTACTAACAGTTATATACAAGCATATAAGAATATAAAGAGCGAGAAATAAAAGTCCCTACGCTATTACAGGGCTTTGGTGTAGATACATAAGTAATGGACGAAAAGTAAAGTGTGGAAATCAAAAACCCTAGTTAACTATTACAAACCGGGCGCAATTACATAAGTGGTAAAAAATAATCGTATGGAAAAAATAATAGCACGCAAAATTAAGACGAGAAAAAGTTCTAAACCCTAAAAAATCTAATTGCTCATTAAAAATATTTTTTGTATTTTATGAAGAAAATATTTCAATTTTAACCTAATTCTCTAATTAATTTTAATTGATAAAATAGGTTAAAGTTTAATTAAATTAATTAATTTTCAAAAATTAATTTATTAAAAAAAACTAAGTCCTAATTTTTTGTGTTGATTTTCTGATTTTATTTTTAATTTTATGATTTTATGAAAAAAGAATAAACAAAAATAAATAAACTAAAAATAAAAACATAAAGAAGTTAAAAATGGGCCTGAGGGGGTGTGAAAGCCAAACTGGGGTGATGCTATTAAATTTTCTCTAAGCCTAGAAGTTGGTGGCCCACAGCTAGCGTGTCATTTAATGGGAAGCAATGCTTGGGAGGTCCACCATGAGGACGCGCCATTGGGTGCTGGATCTGGAGCATGAATGATCCAATGGCTAGATCCGAGGGTCTATGATGCACACCTGGGGGTGTAACATACTGGATCTGCAAGAAATTGGTTAGAAGAATATAACATTCAAGACCTGGGAATCGAACACAAGTCTCTCCCTTTGCCAAACGTTCCTTCCACCACCAAACCAGTTTGTTCATTCATTATATAAATTGAATATAAAATAATATATTTGAAAATAATTATCAGAATTTATTTTTTTTAAAAATGTGCGTTGTTTCAAATGGGCCAACCAGGCTGTGCCACGCCTTCGTCTTCCTCAGCCCTCCATCGTGTTATCTTAGGGACTTTTACCTACAGTCAGCATCCTCACTAAATCACCTGCAAATTTCCAAAATCCACCACAGGCAATATAAATTCAATTTAAGGTCATGGATCAACTGGGTTTGATCCTCTGAGCATGATGGTACTCCTCTTTTGGCCTAATTGTACATGTATCTGAAAACCCTAAATCAAATGTAAAAACCCTAACAATGGCATATTGTCACACGTGCATCAAAACAAGCAATTAACGATTCAAACACGTTCTAATCATCCATACAAACAAGAATGCATGATCTAAATTCATTTATAATGCACTAAAGACCATAATTGTTTTCAAAAAAAGAGAGGCAAACCGTGACTGTATGGGGCACGATTCCTGGAGCTTTGGCGCTTCGGAGTGATGCAGCTAGATTCAGAAGGCCTCCAGGAGTTGATTGCAAGCTTCAGAATGTCTTGACTCCTTCTCTAGCTCAAAATCCGATTCACACTTTTTCTTGAAAATTTGAAGTTTTTATGGACTTGTGGAGGCAACTTTCACGTATCTTTTGACCTAGGGTTCTTGTGTACATATAGTAAATCAATTTAGGGTTGCAATTATGGAAAAATCCAATGCTTTCATCACACAATATTTGTTTTGGGAATCATATGAAATCTTTCCAAATTTGGCCAAATATTGCACAAATGATTCCCACACGTTTTTTCCAGCTATCATGAGTTATTTTAGGCCTTAAGAGATTTGGAAATCAAGCCTATGCAATCTTCATATATTTTTTATCAATTATTTGATTTAAATTGAATTTTAAATGATTGAAAATCTCAATAAATAAAATAAATGAGCAAATAAGGCATGGATGGGCTTGGAGGTCGTGGACTATGTTAGAAACAAGTTTCAAACAAAAAAAGGTAGGCCCATTTGGAGAAAATTCAAGTTTGGTCAATACTGACTTCATGCACATTTCCAAAAAATTGGTCAACTCTGGCAATGCATATCTCTCTCAATTTCAACCCTAAGAGGGTGTTCATGGACTTTTTAGAGATTTTAGGATGTCCTCTAAACAACCCTTTTGGTTTCATCTCAATTGGATCTTCCATGTTCATGTAAGGAACTTTGACCCAAAAGGTGTTTTTGTTGACTTTTTTAAAGGACCTATAATGTGTGAACTTGTATCTTTTGATTGAGGAGTTTCTTGAACTTAAGGGATGAAGAGAAGTTGTAGGGAATTGAATTCTCTTCAAAATAATCCTTTGTGGAAAAATTTCTAATAAAGTATGAGAAAGTTATGCCTGGTCAAAGTTTGGTTGACTTTTCCTATAGAAACCCTAATTTGCCTTTTTTTTACTTTTGATGAGTTAGGAGCATTTATTGAGGAATCATTATCAACCCTTGATCAAATGATGGATATTAATTCAAAATGTTGATGTTGACCAAAAATCTTGAAGTTTGACTGTATTTGGGCCACAATTGACTTTTGACCTAGTATAGTTGATTTCCAGGCATTTGAGCAGTTGATTGAGCAAACTTTTTGTTCAAGGCATGAAATTTGGCATAGATGATCTTGAGAACATATTAGGACAATGGATAACATTTGGGATCCTTGGGACTCACAAATCTTTCTTAATATTGAAACCCTAGTTGAGGTTCATTGCCTTAGGAGGAGAATTTGCCTAGTCAATTCTTAGTCATCCTTGAGCAATTGAGGACTTCTAGAAGCATGTCTTGAGTGAAAATGGGAGGGAAAATTTTGGGGTACAACAGCTACCCCTGTTCAATCTTCTTAAACCTGAGGATGTAGATTGGCTGGTCTACCTTTCGTGATCTGAAGGTGGAAGATGATTGAACACTAGAGTGCCCAAAAATTTGCACTTGTTTGAAACGATACTTGATTGTGTAGATAATGTTGGGAATGGGCTTACAGATGCCATTTGGAGAAGGTGACGGGAGATCATCTAAGATGGGCTTAGAGATGCCATCCAGAGAAATGTTGATTTTATGAGATATTCCTTTGCGGGAATTCCTATTCCTGTTGTTGGGGAGGACTCTGCTGAGGAATGTTGGTCTCTATTTTGGGGAATAGAGCTTAGGAGCTTCAGTTGTCCATTACTCTACTGGGGAGTCATCTCTTGATTGAAGAGACGAAAGTGAACTGCTATCTGATCAGGATCCAGGCTTCACAGTGACTTGCTGAGGATAATAAGGCTGATTGATATCTGGTCGTATTCCAGGCTTCACAACGACTTACTGGGGGAATGAGATTAAACTGTTATCTGGTCGTGCTCCAGGCTTTGTAGTTTCTTAAACTAGAATAGAAATCATAAAAATCTTAGTGTCGATTTAACTCAACCAGAGAAAGGTCTTTAATTAACTTTGACTGGAATGGAAATCAGAAGAATCTTAGGGTCGATTCAACTGAACCAGAATAAGTCTTGGGTCATCTTCAACTGGAATAGAAATCAGAGAGATATTAGTGTCGATCTGACTGAACCAGGGAAGGTCTTTAATTAACTTTGACTGGAATGGAAATCAAAAGAATCTTAGGATCGATTCAATTGAACCAGACAAAGGTCTTGGAATATCTTCAACTGGAATAGGAATCAGAGAGGTCTTAGTGTCAGTCTGACTGAACCAGAGAAGGTCTTTAATTAACTTTGACTGGAATGAAAATCAGAAGAATCTTAGGATCGATTCAACTGAACCAGACAAAAGCCTTGAAATATCTTCAACTGGAATAGGAATCAGAGAGATCTTAGTGTCGATCTGACTAAACCAAGGAAGGTCTTTAATTAACTTTGACTGGAATAGAAATCAGAAGAATCTTAGGATTGATTCAATTGAACCAGACAAAAGCCTTGGAATATCTTCAACTGAAATAGGAATCAGAGAGATCTTAGTGTCGATCTGACTGAACCAGAGAAGGTCTTGTGAGGACATATGTGATACAGTGGCAGAACCATACTGTTTTAGGAATGCTGTTTTGCGTTTTGCGTTTGTGTTTGCAAAATGTCGCGGTAAGCAAGAGTCGCCACTGACTTTTATTTTATCCAACTAGAAAGGAAAAAAGCACAAAAAAATTCCTTTTTCGAGATTTTCTGAGTATGGGGGGTAGATTATAGAAAGGGAAGGTATTAGCACCCTTTCTATCCGTAGTTATCTAAGGGATCTTAGGTACTTGCTCATCATTTTCAAAATTGCTTCTTTGTGTTTGTGTGACTTGAAAAGTTTTTGTTTTGACTTTGATTTAACCCTTGCTTCTGTCTTCAAGAGTGTTACGAAGTGTTTTTGAAAACTTTGTTTGAAAAAGAGTGTAAGTGTGAAAAATTTTGTTTGGATTGAGCAAGTACTTAAGAACTAATCTACCTACTCGAAAAAAGAATTGTTCTATGTTCTTTTCCTTTAGATAGAGCTATCCCACTATTAGTGAGTAGATAGCACCATCGTCGGAGTTTTGAGGGTCAATTCGAAAAAGACGTACGGTCACTAAAGCAATGTTAGGACGTCTTAGTAATAACCCTAATGTCTTAGATCAATTATTCGAGGCAACAATATCCGAGGTAACCATTCTGAGGCTACTTTTCCGAACGGGACTTTGATCTTTGTTTAGACAAGAGAGCGACCACTAAAGCACCCTATACTTAATGACCGTTTACCGAAGGCAACCGAAGTGGGAGTGTACCCTAGGAGTGCGCATGTGCGAGTGATTCAATTTCAAGTTTATTATCTTTGCACATTTAGGGTTAGCTAACCGTTTTAAAGTTAATCATACATTCTTGTCATGCATCCCTAATATTCATACATCTAACAGTTAATAATTTGCATAAATTTAAAGTGCGGAAAGTAAAGCTAAGCTATTACAAGGCTTCGGGTATTTACATAGCCAAAAATAACCCGTAAAACAAAAGCGATAAATGAAAGTAAAAATCCTAATTAAACTATTACAACTTGTGAGCAATTACATTAATGTGGAAAAATAAAATAATAAAGCGCGCGCGAGGAAATTAAGAACGATAAGAAATTAGGGTTTTGACCCCTTCTAACCTAATTGGAAGAAAAAATTGTTTTTGTTGTTTTTAATTATTTTTTAAGAAAAGAATATGGTTTTTTAAATTAAATACAAAATTAATTAGTTAATTTGCAGGATCCACCTGAATACCTTTATCACTAACGACGAAACCCAGTAGCTTACCAGACCTTACCCCGAAGGTGCACTTGTTCGGGTTTAACCTCAGCTTATACATCTTCAACATGTCAAACAGCTTCTGAAGATGGTCAAGGTGTTCTTCCTCAGTCTGGGACCTTGAAATCATGTCATTAACGTAAACCTCAATCTCATGGTGAATCATGTCGTGGAACAAAGCGACCATGGCGCGCTGATAAGTTGCCCCAGCATTCTTCAACCCGAAAGGCATTACCTTGTAACAAAAAGTGCCTTACTGTGTAATGAAGGTTGTATTCTCCATGTCTTCGGGAGCCATCTTAATCTGATTGTAAACGGAAAAACCATCCATAAAGGAGAAGACCTTATGCTGTGCGGTGTTTTCAACCAGATCATCAATATGAGGCAGAGGGAAATCATCCTCGGGGCTCGCCCTGTTCAAATCCCTATAGTCCACACACATACGTACCTTACCATCCTTATTCGGCACAAGAACCACGTTGGCAACCCACTGCGAGTAAGAAGTAACTGCTAGAAAACCGGCATCAAATTGTTTCATGACCTCAGCTTTGATTTTCTCAGACATCTCTGGGCGCATACGGCGAACTTTCTGCTTCACTGGAGGACATTCTTCTTTGGTTGGAAAGCGGTGTACCATAATGTCAGTATCCAACCCAGGCATATCTTCATAAGACCAAGCGAAGATCTCAACATAGTCCCGCAGCATTTGTATTAACCGTTGCTTGACACTAGACTCCAGATTTGCACCGATCTTGACCTCTTTCTTGTCTTCCTCGGTACCCGGATTCATTGATTCCACTGGCTCTTCATGCGGCTGTATGGCCCTCTCTTCCTGAAGTAACAGTCTAGCAAGTTCTCCAGTCACTTCACAATCATCCTCACCTTTGTCCTCGGCTTGGTTGATCGGACTTTCGAAGTCATAACTGGCAGTAGCAGAGTCGTTATCAGTGGGATCCAGAGTGGATGTGGACATGTATTATGATATGTAAGTGTGTGTAAGACAATAGCTGTTTTGATAGAGTGCAAGATGGAAAAGAAAAACAAAGAGCGCAATATTTGTAATGCAAGAAAACGTCCAATGCCATATTTATGATATATGAAAATGACATATAATAAGCCCTTAAAAACAAAGCCAAGGTGCCTTGGGCAAGGCACCGGGCCATAAAGTTTCAAATTGTTTGTTACAAATCTCAAAACAAAAGTCTATTACTGTGTAATAAAAGAAACGGGCACGAAGTTCTTCGCCGTCCAATTGTTTAAGCCATCGTTGGTAGTCAGGTAAATCCAGTTGTCGATATCTGACTCTACTTCATCATCTCCAATTGCATTCACTCCCTGATCATGTTTAGGCATGGGAGCAGTTATGACATTGGGTTTCTCTGGAGCGTCAAACTCAATCTCTTTAGCTTCAATCAAATCTTGCACTTTATTCTTCAAAGCACATCAGTTGTTTGTATCATGACTCGGGCTATCAGAGTGATAGGCACAACGGGCGTTCGGATTATACAGCGGCGATGTGGTGCTGGGATTCTTCGGGGCTTCCCTCAGAGTTACCAGGTCAGTCTTCAACAATTGCGGTAAAATTCGTGACAAGGTCATATTAAGCCGAGTATACTGTCTCTGCGGTCTCTCTACTCTTTGCTGATTGTTGCATTGTGGGGCAACAGTGGGTCTTGATATTACTACCGCATTAACTGCTTGGCGGCGTTCAGGTCGGTTTTGGCTCCTTGAGCTATAAACGGCACTAGATTCCTTCTTGAAAGGCTTCTTTTCTGTACTTGATGAAGCACCTTTTTGTATCTTGCCACTTCTGATACCAGCTTCTACTCTCTCCCCAGTCATAATCAATTCAGTGAACCCAGACGATGAACTACCGATCAAATGATTGAAATATGGACCAGATAAAGTTCCAAGAAACATATCCACCAACTCCCTATCAAACAGAGGGGGTTGGACTCTTCCAGCTAGATCTCCCCACTTCTGAGCGTAGTCCTTAAAACCTTCGCTTGCACCCATAGACATACTCTGAAGCTGAGTACGAGTGGGAGCAAGGTCGACATTGTACTGGTATTGCTTGTAAAAAGCAGTAGAAAGGTCCTCCCAATTGCGGACATTGGCTCCTTCCAATTGATAGAACCATTCAAGTTAAGTCCCTGACAGACTATCTTGAAAGAAATGGACCCACGGGTTTCTATCAGCAGTATAGAGCTGGATTTTTCTGACATATGAGCGAAGATGAAGCTTTGGACAAGATACTCCATCATACTTAGCAAAGACAGGAGCTTTAAACTTGTGAGGGATCACCACCCCAGATGCTAGTCCCAGATCTCCGAAGTCCAAACCGGGAACCTTCTGAATCTCCATAGCACCCAGGCGGTCTTCGATTTGTTTGTACCTATCCTCAGCAGGAGGGTACTGTTCATCATCAAAATCAATGTCATTATCAGATACCACAGGGCTAGGACCATTTCCTTCCTCTTGATTCTCTCCTCCTCCAGATGAATGAGACAGATCAGCTTCCTATCGCAACCTATTCCCAAATTTGTGACGCATATTCAGGAGAACCACCTTCTTCTTCTTCTTCTTCTTCTTCTTCTCTTTCAAGATGAGAGTCTTCAAATCTTGCTGCCCTTTGGCCAGGTTCAGGAACATCTCCTGGAACTGAGCATTTTGTGCTTGAAGAGCCTTGATGGCTTGATCGGTAGGTGTTTCAGAAGACATGATTGCTGAAATAAACAGCGAAGAAGATAAGAAACCTATAATGGTACCTGTAATGAGGTGCATGGTAATGGAATACGTATGAAATGATTTCAAAGACTTTGGGAGATTCAAATTTGTAAACCAAAATGAAACACACTTTATTAGATTAAACTTGTAACAATGTTTAACAATGCCTTTAAGGCGTTACAAAAGAAGTAAACTGAAAAGCAAATCTAACTAGAAACAATAAAAGACATCATAAATCCCATGGTCGTTTTCCCTTCGTGCTGACATAATCGTTGATTGTCCTTTCATTCTCAAGCTGCCTCATAAGCTTCAAGATTTTCCTCTCCTGCTCATGATACTTCTCCCTGTAGGTATCCCTCTCTTCCTTTAGCTGAATCCAGGATCTCTTCAGTGCCCCAAGATCAGTAGGCATGTAGGGATGAAGGACTGTGTAAGGAACCCTTTCTTCATTAGTATGCTCTACAATCACCGGCAAAACAGCTTCATAAGGCATCCCCAGCTTTTAAGCACGGGCTCGAACCCATTGGAGATAAGGTTGCATAGGGAGAGAAGTCTTTAGTCCTAGCTCGTGAGGGTCAGACCTGTTCACCATGCCCCAGAATCGTATAAACCTTCGGCGATGCTCATTAACGTCCCCCTTGTAGTCGAAGACAATGTCTGTAAGAAGTAGCTCATGAGGACCGTCTCTCCGAGCGCGTCCAAACTGTCGTAAAGCCAAGCAAGGACTGTAGGTTATACCCCCTCTAATGCCAAGCAATGGGACATTACGGTATTCCCCACATCGATCAATAACAGCTACTCTTTCCATATCTTTAGAACTCCAAAGGATGTCTGTATGAGCCAGGGACATGATTCTGTAAGCCCAACCTACACCTTCCTCATTCTTCAATACAGACTTGGGGAGGTGAGAAATAAACCACCTTGCCAGCAACGGCGTGAAACACATGAGGGTCCCCCTTTTTCACACAGTACGGGTATAGAGAGCGTGTAAAATATCACCCAAGAGAGTAGGCACTGGATTACGAGACAAGAAGATCTTGACCGCATTCACATCTATGAAGGAATCTGGATTCGGGAAAAGAACCAAGCCGTAGATGAGGAGAGCCAAGATGTCTTCAAATGCTTGAAAATCCAAGTTATCCCAGAACTGTTGAGCTTGATCCATTAAGAACTTAGCCCAGAAACCTTTGACCCCGCTCCGTGTCTCCCAGTTGGATACTACATCAGCCCTTTTTAGATGTAAGGCTGAAGCAATGTCCTCAGGTCTAGGAACCTCCTCCAAACCTGTGAAGGGTGTCTGCTCGAGGATAGATATGCCTAGTAAATCAAAAAACTCCTCCAAAGTAGGGACTAGTTAATAATCCAGGAAGGTGAAACAATGATGCAACGGATTAAAGAACTGGAACAACACGCTCATCATTTGCTCATCCAACTTTGAAGTGACCAGGCTAAGGAGATGACCATGTCTTCTAACAAATGAAGAAGTATCGGGAACTTTTGAAACTAACTCTCTGAGCTGAGCTGGGATTTGCATGAAGTTGACTCGAATGGTATTTCTGCGTACTAAAGCCATAATCTGCAAAACAAAACAAAGATAAATCCACTCGGTCTTTGAAATGGTTAGTCTAATGAAATATGCATGTTGTGTCATGATGCATCATGTCATGATAAAACACACAATAGGTATAACAAGTATCAAACTTGGTAAAGGAAAACAAGTCACACAAGAGCCCTTAAGTTTCAGGCTTGCATGGAGTCTAGGTACTACCCTCTTGAAGTTCAGTTGGTTCCAACCTGTCCTAATAATAGTAACCGGGTTCTAGAGGTTCTCAATATCACTGACCATCCTCCATCGGTCATGGTTTCAGCTCACGCAATCTTTTCTTGGGGTCGGAACTATCTCGAGAGTATGGTCTCAATGAGTGTAGTATCGAGTATCAACCAGTTCTCAGCTCTATACCGAGGCCGACTATCTCACTACTTCCTATGGCCAAGTTGGTCAATTATAGGTTCTAAGGTCAGTTGATGCTTAAAGACCCATATAGCAGCCTCGTATTCTCCTTGTTCCTCCACAAGGGATACCAGTACCAACTAATATGCCACATCAATGTAGCTACTACTTCAACCGTATCGGTCTACACCGTACAATTCCCTCATAGTTTATTGCTACTTACCTAATAGGTGTTTCCCAGATCCGGGTTAGGATCTATAGTAACTCCGATACAAAGCCCACAAAGATAAAACAATCAAATCAAACAATAGAAGCAATATGATGAACTCATCCTAAGGTATACCCCACTTATTAAAATCCACAGCAGAGTCGCCAGTTCTGGTGATACGGTGGCAGAACCAGACTGTTTTACGAATGTTGGTTTGCGTTTTGCGTTTGTGTTTGCAAAATGTTGCGGTAAGAAAGAGTCACCACCGACTTTTATTTTATCTAACTGGAAAGGAAAAAAGCACAGAAAAATTCCTTTTTCGAGATTTTGAGTACGGGGGGTAGATTATAGAAAGGGAAGGTATTAGCACCCTTTCTATCCGTAGTTATCTACGGGCTCTTAGGTACTTGCTCATCATTTTCAAAATTGCTTCTATGTGTTTGTGTGACTTGAAAAGTTTTTGTTTTGACTTAGATTTAACCCTTGCTTCTGTCTTCAAGAGTATTACGAAGTGTTTTTGAAAACTTTGTTTGAAAAAGAGTGTAAGTGTGAAAAAGTTTGTTTGGATTAAACAAGTACTTAAGAACTAATCTACCTACTCGAAAAAAGAATTGTTCTATGTCCGTTTCCTTTAGATAGCACTATCCCACTATTAGTGAGTAGGTAGCACCATCGTCAGAGTTTTGAGGGTCAATTTGAAAGGGACGTACGGTCACTAAAGCAATGTTAGGACGTCTTAATAATAACCCTAATGTCTTAGATCAATTATTTGAGGCAACAATATCTGAGGTAACCATTCTGAGGCTACTTTTCCGAACGGGACTTTGATCTTTGTTTAGACAAGAGAGCGACCACTAAAGCACCCTATACTTAATGACCGTTTACCGAAGGCAACCGAAGTGAGAGTGTACCCTAGGAGTGCGCATGTGCGAGTGATTCAATTTCAAGTTTATTATCTTTGCACATTTAGGGTTAGCTAACCATTTTAAAGTTAATCATACATTCTTGTCATGCATCCCTAATATGCATACATCTAACAGTTAATAATTTGCAGAAATTTAAAGTGCGGAAAGTAAAGCTAAGCTATTACAAGGCTTCGGGTATTTACATAGCCAAAAATAACCCGTAAAAGAAAAGCGATAAATGAAAGTAAAAATCCTAATTAAGCTATTACAACTTGTGAGCAATTACATTAATGTGGAAAAATAAAATAATAAAGCGCGCGCGGGGAAATTAAGAACGATAAGAAATTAGGGTTTTGACCCCTTCTAACCTAATTGGAAGAAAAAATTGTTTTTGTTGTTTTTAATTATTTTTTAAGAAAAGAATATGGTTTTTTAAATTAAATACAAAATTAATTAGTTAATTAAATTAATAAAAAAACTAAATTTAGCCTATTTTTGTGTTTTTGGTTATTTTTAAGAAAAAAGAAAATACAATTAAGTTAGAAACAAAAACCCTAATTGTTATAATTAATTTTAATTTATTCACAAAATAATTAAAGTTATCTAAAATTAAATAACCTAATTAATTAATATTTGTATAAAAAATAATCTAATTCTAATTGGATGAAAAATATTTTTTGTGATTTTTTTTAATAAAAGAAACTTAATTTGTGTTAGTAGAATAAATAAATAAATTAAGTAAAACAAAATATAAAAAGAAAATATTAAAAGGATTGGGCCTGAAATAGAAATCTGAGGGGGGGTGAATAGCCAAGTCTGGGCCCAAAACAGGTTGGTCCACGTTGACTGGCCAGATTCCCCACTATGCGTTGACTAAGGCCTTTGGTGCTCTTTCATCTAATGGCCCTTAGATCTGGCCATCTGGACACTTGGCTAGTTGGATGTTGATGGACCATGATGGTCTCCACGCCTTGTATGCATGTGATCACTGAAATAAAAAACATATGAAATAATTGGGGGGACCTGGGATTCGAACCCAGACCCTGATGCCTTTTGCACTCATCTTGTAACCAACTGCGCTAGCTGTCGTTGTTGTACATATAATAACAATATAAGATAATATATAATTTATGCACGTCAATGGAAAAAAAGCGCCAGAGTTCAAATCAGCAAATGAGAGGGTGCCACGCCAGTCATCCCTGACCTCGCTCTGTTGGTAAAAGTCATAAACTTTTACCTACGGACGTGCGTCCGTCACTACAACTCTAGCTTATCTCAAGATCCTCCATGGGCACGATAAATGACTTCTAATTCCATGAATCGAACCGTCTTGGCATCCTGAACATCATGATACCCTTCATGGGGGCTAATTTTTCCTGCACACAAAAACCCTAAAACGAAACCCAAAAACCTAACAATGGCAAATCTTGATTCAGTCCACAAAAATGCAATTGAATGATATGGATAGCTTGCAAATGTTCCAAGGATCAAGAATATACAAATATTTCATGCTATAGATGCCAAAATTATGCAATTCGAATTCAAGAAAAAGCCATTGTCGTGGTTGACTTACAGTGAGTTGTGGGGCCTAAAAGTGCTTGTTCTTGATTAGTTTCGCTTGCTTGTGATCCCAGGAAGCGATTGGGATGGTCAGGAAGCCTTGTAATTGCCTGGAACTATGAATTTGACTCAGCACTTTTTTGTGTTTTTTTCAAGTTTGTTCTGACTTCTCACGCCTCTCTCTAGCCTTATTTTAGGTCTGCAAATGTTCAATATATATCAAGGATTGGATTAGGGTTCAAAACATGATCTCAATCTTCCTCCATTATAGCTTTGGATTTGATTCACTTGAAGATCCTTCCAAAAATAGGCCAAATTCAATCTTTTTATGCACACCAAGGCTTTGCACGAATTCAATCTTTTGCCAACTGGATATAGGACCTGAAACATGTACAAAATCTTGAGATTTCAATGTTTTGGATTTTTCCATGATTTGTTTTGATTTAAATTGATTTAATTTAAATAAAAATCAAAATAAATAATAAAAATAATATAATGACAAGTGGCAAGGTCTAGGACTCGTGGACCATGCTACCAACTCAAAACAAGTGCAAAATATTGGGCCCATTTGGCAAAAATTGCAATTTGAGGCATAGTTGACTTTTGACAATTATGCAAAAAGGGTCAACTTCACCAATGCATAACTTCCTCAATTTTGACTCTTTGAAGGTGTTCTTGGACTTTTTAGAAATCTTGAGATGTCCTCTAAGCAACCCTTTTTGTCACATCTCAATTTGGTATTCCATGTTCATGTATGAAGCTTTGACAAAAAAGGTGTTTTTGTTGACTTTTCAAAGTGACCTATAATGTCCAAATTCATAACTTCTTGTGAGTGCATATTTTGAACTTGGGATCTGAAGATTGATTCTAAGCATTGCATCCTCTTAAAAATGATATTTAGATGGGTCATTTCTCATAAATTATGAGAAAGTTATGCTTGGTCAAAGTTGAGTTGACTTTTCCTACAAAACCCTAATTTAGCAACTTTTGGTTCTTGATGAATTATGAGCAATCCTTGATGAATCATGATCAAATCTTTATAAAATTATGAAATATACTTCAAAATGAGGATGTTGACCAAAAATCTTGAAGTTTGACTGTATGTGGGCCACAGTTGACTTTTGCCCTAGCACAGTCGATTTTTAGGCCTTTGAGCTATTGACTAAGCAAACTTCCTCTGTAGGGCTTGAAACTTGACATGGATGATCTTGAGAATATATTAGGACAATGATGATAATTTTGGATCCCTTGGGCTTAAGTATCTTGGTGCAACATGAAACCCTAATTTGAGGTAGACTGCCTTAGGAGAGAGTTTGTCTGGTCAACCCTTGGACTTCCTTGAGCAACTTGAGGATCTTTCTTGAAATGTTTTGAGAAATATGGGAGGGAAAATTTTGGGGTACAACAACATCTTTCTGAGGAAATTGCTGAAATAGCCCTTCATCAGACATAGCTTTTGAGAAGACTACCAGATCACATAAGTAGTCAGCGGTGTTTGTTGATTTGATCTTTTCCTTGAAAATGGCAAAGAGTTAGTCATATGCAATGTCATGATGTATGAAATGCATTATGGTGATATTCTCAAAATAAATGAGATTATGTTGTATGTGATGTGTATGTGCATGCCATGATGTATGAACATGGGGTGTTGTTGCGATATTTCCCAATATGGGAAAATAAATCCCTAACTACTACTGGATATTATAAGGATGATGAATCCTTCATTTCCGCTGGGGATAATGAATGTATGTGATTTGCCGGGGATTCCCTCTTTCTGTTTGAGGACATTCTGTCGGGGATTGACTCTGCTTGAGAATAACTCTGTGGAGGGAGGATGCTTTGTTGGAAGATTTTGCCGATGTAGAGAAATAAACTCTGTTGGGGAATGAGCTTCCGCAGTTAGATAAATAAACTCTACCCAGGAGGAGGTTTTATAAACTGTTTGAAATTATAAAACTCGGCTGGGGAAGGCAGATTTCAGTTCTCTGAAGGCACTTTGCTGGAGGAGGTAATTCCTGCTTGGGGAAGAAGGAGATCAGAACTTTGGTTGTTTCTGCTCTGTGGGGAACATAGACGTCACAGGGTCGTATGTAATGGTGACTTCATCTCAAACTATCTATGTCCCTGTACCTGCTGGAGGGAGTAATTATTGGGACTATAAATTGTTTTTTTTAGACTTTGCCCCGTTTCTTAATGTCATTAGCAACTGTCTTTCTGTATTTTATGCAAGTATTTATGAACAGTGATCATATTCAAATGCATATGTCAAGAATAAGTCATTGAATGTTTTTGCAAAACAAAACAGAAAAAAGAAAAGCAAACAGTTTTGTACTTTTAAAAGAATGATTTGTATTGATTTTTAAAGTTCGGCTATAACAGGAATTTTGTACAAAGAAGCCGACATTCTAGTAGGAGAACGCCGTCGTAAGAAATGAAAATTACACAAGATAGTGTTCAAAGAGAAAACAGCTATGTGTAATAATCCCATTGAGTTTCAAATATGCTATTGCCCATATGTCTTCGAGCGTCTCATCACTTTGCTACTTGTCTGAAGCTGACTGGATTGATCAGTACCATTTGAGTCTTGGTAGTTGATATTGAAGTCTGGTCGCAAGGTGATCCAATGGGACATAGTGATACGCTTAAAATACCTAACTTTTTCCTGGACCGCCCTTTTGGGTTTTCAGGCCACCGGGATACCCTTTTTTGCCCAAGCCGCCTTTGCAGGTTTTCAACTTGCCGGGTGTACATATTTTTTTTGTATTTATCCCTAATTTTTGCTCGAACCCTTTTGGTTTGCCGGGATGCCTTATTTTTTCCTAGGCCAGTCAACCTAGCGGGTCTTTGTTCACGCATAGTATCTTTTCACTATGTCCGCATTAACAGGGTGAGGAAGGTCGTCACCATCCATGGTGGTTAGAGTCATGGCTCCACCGGAGAATATGCTTTTGATCAAAAATGGCCCTTCGTACGTGGGAGTCCATTTTCCCCTGGGATCATCTTCTGGAAGTATGATGCGCTTGATTACCAGATCACCCACTTGATATACTTGTCATCTGACCTTTTTGTTGAAATCCTTGATCATTCGCTTTTGGTATATCTGACCATGACAGACAGCAGCAAGCCTTTTCTCATCAATCAGATTAAGTTGATCAAGCCGAGTTTAGATCCAATCATCTTCATTCAAACCTGCATCCTTCATGATCCTTAAAGAAGGGATTTGGACCTCAATAGACAGGACAACCTCCATACCATATACCAGAGAATAAGGTGTTTCCCCTGTTGACATACGCGCTGAGGTGCGGTAACCATGAAGAGAAAATGGTAACATCTCATGCCAGTCTTTGTACGTCACTGTCATCTTCTATATGATTTTCTTGATATTCTTGTTAGCAGCCTCTACAACGCCATTCATCTTCGGCCGGTAAGGGGAAGAATTATGATGATGGATCTTGAATTGTTTATAGAGCTCGGTGATCATTGTATAGTTGAGATTTGTACCATTGTCCATGATGATTCTTTCTGGCACACCATACTGACAAATCGCGTTATGCTTGATAAACCGCGCCACAACATTCTTGGTAACAGTAGTAAAAGAGGCAGCTCAACCCACTTCGTGAAGTAATCAATGGCCACAAGGATGAAGCGGTGCCCATTGGAAGCGGTAGGTCTGGTCTCTCTGATCATGCCAATTCCCCACATTGCAAAGGGCCTGGGAGTCGTCAAGACATTCAAGGGAACCAGAGGTACATGCACTTTATCAGCATAGATCTGGAATTTGTGACAAATTCGGGAATGTTGATAACAGTCTGCTTCCATATTGGACCAGTAGTATCCTGCCTGTAGGATCTTTTAAGCCATGGTGTATCCACTAGAGTGGGTTCCAAAAGTACCTTCGTGTAAATTTTTCATAATCCTCTTTGCTTCTTTCTTGTCTGCACATCTAAGTAAAGTAGAGTCATGGTTGCGCTTGTAGAGGATTCCATTACTGAGGAAGAATTTTACAGAGAACCTTCTCAATAACTTTTTATCATTGACAGATGACCCCTCAGGGTATTGTTGAACCTAGAGATACCTTTTCACTTCATGAAACCAAGGTTTGTCTGCTACTTCTTCAGTGTCAATCTCATAGCAGTATGCTGGTTCATCCAACCTCTCAATAGTGATCCAGGGAGCCTCGTTGTCCCACTTGACTTTGAACATGGGTGACATAGTAGCTAGCGCGTCCGCTAACTGGTTCTCTTCTCGTGGAAAATGTTCAAAGGTGACCTCTTCAAAGTGTGGAAGCAATGTCAGCACATGTTCTTTGTAAGGGATGAGATTTGGGTACTTCGTGTCCCACTCGCCTTTGATTTGACTTATTACCAAGGCTGAATCCCCGAAAATGCTCAAGAACTTGATCCTCGGGTCAATAGCATCTTTGAGACCCATGATGCATGCTTCATACTCCTCCATGTTGTTGGTACAATTGAAACATAATCTGGCGGTGAAGGGAGTGTGACAGCCCTTAGGAGATATGATTACAGCACTGATGCCATTGTTGAGTGCGTTGGAGGCTCCATCAAAAACCATAGTCCATCGAGATCTTTCCTCAGGTCCTTCATCCGGTCCAAGTTCTTCACAGTCAGCTACTAGCATAATATTCTCGTCCGGGAACTCAAAATTCATGGACTATGTTATACCCTAATTTTTGCCCCTAAGATCCCTCTTCATACTCTGTACATCTCACACATAGCATTGGTCCCATGGTTACAGGATCGAATACTTTGGCATTAGGGTTTTTCTCTTGGACTAAGGTTGTTACATTCTTCATGTTGATCCAGCTGTTACTCTCATTATTCTTGGTATGAGATTAGGGTTTTAGATCTCAAGAAATGTAGGCGTCTTTGTTGGCAGGGTTCCTCGAGATATAAGGTTTGCTTCGTCAGAGTTTCTTCAAGGAACAAAGGCATTAGGGTTTAACTCAGCCAAAGAATTAGGGTTTTTCCTATATTATGCTTGAGCTTGGTATTAGATCTTCAGCAAAGATTTTTCATGCTAGGCTTTTTCCTCAAGGCTACAAGGATCATCATTGTCTCCTTATTATGATTTCACCAATGTCATTTAGGGTTCCTCTTAATTGCTTACTGTTGTACCCCAAAATTTTCCCTCTCAATTCTCAAGGCTTTTCTCACAAAGATTTTCAGGATTCAATCTTGCACAAGTGCATTGGGATTTTCCATTACCAAAATTAAAAGGAAACTGTCAAAAAGGGAGGAAACTAATAAAAATAACATTTTGACAAATTTGTAGGAAAATAGCTCTCCTTCGATTCAGCACCCTTCGATTGGACTTCTCAGCTCCTTCGATTGCTCAAAAATTGCTGCTAGCGTACCTCTTTCGTCTAGGCATTTGACTTCTTGTTGCAGGCTTCGTTTGTGTCTTTTGCTTTCTACATGCTTGCTTTGAATACCAAGTTTGCTGGCCACAAGTTCCCCCCTGCAAGGCAAACCCTTCAATTCACCAAGCATGATGCATGCGTGCTTTGCTTTGAAAACCATGACCTACTAGCCACATGTGCCCCCTGCAAGGCAAACCCTTCGTTTAGACACAAGTTCCTGCATATAAGCCTTCATTTGGGCATTCACCTCCTGCATGCCTGTATGCAAGTCTTCGTTTGGGCATTCATCTCTTGTCATGCCTGCATGCAAGCTTCAGTTGAGCAAGGGCTTCATGCCACTTGGGTTACATCTTTAATTTGGGTATTGAAGCTTCCTTCGATTCAGAAGGAAATTATCTGCTGAAGGCTTCCTTCGATTCAGAAGAAAATTATTTGCTGAAGGCTTCCTTCGATTCAGAAGAAAATTATCTTCTGAAGGCTTCCTTCAATTTAGAAGGAAATTATCTTCTGAAGTCTTCCTTCGATTCAGAAGGAAATCATCCTCTGAAAGCTTCCTTCAATTAAGAAGGAAATCATCCTCTGAAAGCTTCCTTTGATTCAGAAGGCCTTGGCCTTCTGAAGGTTCCCTTCGATTGCACCATTTGCATCCTATATGGTTGCTTTGATTCACCAAGTAGGGGCATGCCTGCATGCAAGCCTTCGTTTATCAAAGACCTCCTGTATGCCTGCATGCAAGCTTTCGATTGAGAAAAAGCCTTATGCATGCCTGCATACAAACTTCAATTGAGCAAGGGCCTCAAACCTATGACTCACTCTATATTTAATTTTCTATGTAAGTTGAAATAGGCTTTTACCCATTTGCTGTCCAAGACCACTTGCCCTTAATAGTATAATACTACTTTTTAGAAAAAGTTTTTCTTGAGCCTTGCGCCTGTTTTCCTTCAGAAGGAAGCAATCCATCTGAACCATCCATCTTGCTATCATGGCACAAGTGGGTGCTTACTTTCCAGCTGAGCCTTTATTTTATTATTTTTACTCCCAAACATTTCAAATTTTTCCTCTATAAATAGAGAGTTCATTAGCACATAGAAAAAAAAGAGAGGAAGAAGAGGAAGGGAACGTATCTTCAAAATTCTCACACACCATAAAATTCTCAAACACTTCAACACTTGTGAAATCAAAAAACCCAGAATCATTGTTACCTCCTTCGATTCTGAAGAATAGCACATTCCAGTTTCCTTCGAATCAAGGAGCATCCCACTTGTTCCTTCCTTCGAATCCAGCATCCAGAGCCACTCAAGGCCCATCTCACCTTCAAGGCTGCAACAAGGTAAGTTACTCTTACCCTTGCATCCTTCGTTTCAGACATAGCATGTATATATCATTTTGCCTCCCTTTCGTTTGCACCATTTGAATCTATTTTTCTGGCTAATCTTTTGTTTTCTTGTTGCTTGAGTTTATTAAACATGCCTTAAAAAAATTAACTTGGCCACTAGACAAATGCTAACATGGCTTTAAGCCATGTTGTTATTAAACTCAAATGAAAGAGACAGTGGGAAGAAAGACATGAAATGAAGCCTTGGGCTTCAATGCTAACTTCCAGGCCCAACCAGAATGCATGCTCATGCTGACTTCCTAGAAAGGCAAAATCAGAAGGCACATTTGCACTAGGTCCAGCCAGAATCGAAGGCCATGACTTGTTACTATCAGCCTCAATCGAAGAAGGCAATAAAGTAACAAGGCAGAACCAAAAGGCACACCCAGATGCTACCAATGCCCAATCGAAGGCCACGCCTTGCTGCTTCTATGGCCAATCAAAGGCCATGACTTGCTGCATGTTAGCCCCCAATCGAAGGAGGCCAATAGAAGCAGATTCGAAGGGCACTCCTCCCCCCCAATTGAAAGAGATCTTTTTTCTTCTTTCTACCTTATTTTTGCTTTTATATTTTTATGCACTTCAATATGGTTGTAATAGTGTAGGAGTTATTTTTTTCACTTTTTTATTATTTTCATATAAATGTTAGTAATTAGGTGTGTATGTCAAGATAAAACCAACAGATAGACAACCCAAAAATCAAAGACAAAATGCATGAAATCAAACACACTTCCACACATGCACCCTTAGGGTAATTCCACTTATTTCCTTATAAAAATGATCATGTTATGCATGTGGGATATCTTAGAAAAAACAATCACAAATACAAGATCATAGTCCCTCGACGACGCTACAAATGTTGCCTTACAAATGTTGTTGGTCCCTCAAAGAGAAATGCTAAGATATCTCACAACATTGCTATCATGACTATACGATGACCCACGCCCGTCCCTTTACATCCAAAGATAATGCTTCTTACCAAATCAATGGTAAGATAGCAATATCAAAGGAAAGGAAGAAATGAACTAAGAATTTTGAGTAGGTAGATTGTTCCTAGTTGCTTGCTCGTTTTTAAATCAAACACACTTGCTTGTTTTCAAAAACAAACACCAACACTTTCAAAACCCTTTTCAAACATGAAATATTTTCAAAAGCTCAACACTTTGTATACGTTCTTACGAATGAGAACTATTACAAAGTTTGCCTAAAACGATGGCGCCTTTTCAAAATACTTTCAAAAAACCACACAAAGCACATTTTCAAACAAAAGCAAGTGATCTAGAAAGCAACTAAGAGCCTATAGATAACTATGGATGAAAAGGGTGCTAATACCTTCCCTTTTCATAATCTACCCCCCGAACTCAGAAATAATCTCAAAGGTCTTTCCTTTTCTTTTCAGCCTTTCCTTTTGGATAAAAGAAAAGTCGGTGGCGACTCTTCCTAACCGCAACATTTGCGATAAAACACAAAACACCCAAGTCAGTTCTCTCATCGTACCACACTTACACCACAAGTCAACCCTTCTCAAGATGCTTAAAATATTGGATCAGGGTCTTCCTTCTGTTGTGATACTGGTCAAGTGGTTAAAGTGTTTCTTTGGGGTTTTGTCGAGTTAAGGCGTTTCATAATACTCAAGATTTGGGTTAAGATCTCATTAACCTTTCAAATAGGATTGGATGGTCTCTTGAGTTTATAATTAGATTGAGGTTTGAGGTTCATTAATCAAGCATGACAAAAGGATAAAATTGTGATTTCTTTGAGGACAAGGTCATGTTGCCCATTCAATTAATTGTGGTTTGCAAATTGATTTGGTTTCGTTATGATGAAGTATTCATTCAAGTGTGCCATTTCCAAGTGATTTAAAAAGCATGGTGCAAATTATTGACCTTTGATTTCATCAAGGCGTCGAAACTCTTAAGTACATATAATTGTTCACGTTGTCAGGAATGAGAGTGCAAGCATGCAAGTGATTACTTGAAATTCAGGGTACAAGTTCAAGTTTATTCACAAAGATTGTTTTGAGTTCAAGCTACAAAAAAAAGCAAGATAATTCCTCATTCTAAAAGAAGGCATTCCTCATGATTTTGCAAGCAAAGTCCTTTTATTCAAGAGGCAATTTCAACTTCATTAAATTTTCAAGATATTATTCAAAGTTTGATTCAAGTCTCATTCAATTATGTTCAAATTGCGCAAGATTCCTTCAAGGTTATTTTCAAAAGTGGGGCATTGTATTGATTCAAGATTCAAAAATTTCAAATTCACTCTGCAAGTCAACATTAAATCAAGAGTTTTCAATATCCATTCAAGATTCAAAATACAGTCCATTATGTCATGAAATATTACAGGAAGGAAAATGTAAAGTAAAAATACTACAAAATCTAATTCTAGTTTCCAAGTGGTTTAACTCTAAGATTTATTTGGGTCTAAAGCTTTGCATCGTGCCCAAGTTTCAAATCTTGCATCAAGAGGAATGCCAACCTACTGCCCAGATTTGCTTTGCCCTGCTCATGCCTGAGTATGCTAGAGCCTGTTGTAAATCAAAACAGAAGAAAAATACAAGACAAACTAAGAGTTAACATACTGCAAAATCAGTTTGAGGTTAGCTGTGCAATAAGACCAGCTTCCAAATCGGCCTTGCACCTTTGGAAAACAGGATCACTAACTGTAACATATCAAGAAAAAACTCCTATAACTGATTAACAGAAAATTCAGGGCTAACCTCGAAACTTCTAAGCTGAAATTCTGATCTTCATTTCCATTCTTCAGTTTCCCAGTAGAATCACCAGAACCTCACTCTTCACAATTATAAAAAAACTCCAGAAGTTCATCTCTGCAATCTATGATCTTCGAGGCTTCATTCCATATTCCACATTTCAGCCCTGTATATCAGAAAGCCCACTGTCACGAGATATCATGAGTACAGTTCAAACAGGCCTAACAGAATTTCAGATAAAATAATTTTCAATCTCAATTCTTAGTTCTTCTAACAGAATTTAGAGAATAGGGTCCAAGATTGTATTACCGGTGACAGAAATTCCAGCTATATAACAGAAATTATAACAGAATTCTCTAATAGTTTTTAACCAAAACAGAACTGTTAAAACTAACTGCCTAACAACCTAGTACAATACCTAACCATCTTCCAACTAACTCCTATAACATCTAACAGAAATCAGAAGGGGAATTAATAAGGAGAATAACAGAAAATCAGATCTAAGGGATATGGGTAGTTTTGACTGTAACAAACTTTCAACAAACCATAACAGAATGAATAACAGAAATAGAGGGAGAAGATTGGGGTTTTCCATGGGATTTCATTTGTTACGATACACAAAAGGAATGATAAAAGGCTCACATTCGAATCTCTCTGGAGAATGGGGATCTTCATCTTCATCCCTCGATCATCAATTCCTTCTTCTCAGAAACTTCTTATGCACCTTCCTTGAATCTTCATCTTCATCCATAACCATTATTTAACCTTCACCCTCCTTCAATCACCTTCAATCGCATACCTTTGTTTCCTATCATCATCAATGAATTTACAGTCTTCATCCAGCACATCATTGCTCCAACAATTCTTTGATCAACTTCATCCATATTCCAGTCGCTCTCTCACTCTGCATTAACACAACAACATCTCAGGTATCACAACGATCGATAACAGAGATCTTAAAAACGGAATCAAAGAAATATAGAAGAAGAATAACAGAGTGAGAAACTTACCTCTGGACTCTACATCTTCTCCGTTATTGAAGAGTCGTCGGAATTCTCCGGTCGGTAAGTCTCATTCATTTGATTCTGTGTTTCATTTTTTGTGATTGACGGTGTTAATCGAGAGCCTTTAAATCATTTCTAAAAACCACGAACAAAGGGGAAGATATAAAATAAGCGGCGGTAGAAGTGAGACTCGGATCGGAGAGGTACGAAAGATTGTGAGCGGAGATGGAGAAATGTTGAAGAGTGTGATTGTCGGTGATGGAGGCGATTGCCATTCGCTAAGAGAGATGAAGTGAATCGAAGAAGTAGCAACGAAATCTACCTCTGAGAGTTTCGATTCTCTTCACCTGTTTGAAGGAGCACCAGATTCTTTCCGATAGGTAAACAATGTCAAACTTTATCGTTTATCCATTTTTCTGCATCTTGATATGAGTCGAGTGAGAAGGACCAAGATTGTGAAGTTGATATCGAACGCGTGGAGAGGTTGAAATCGCGACTGAGACGTTGAAAGAGGTTACAACGACTGAATACAGTGGTTGTCAGAGGTTGAAATCGAAGAGGCAATTCCAAGAATGATTCCAAGCAAGATGAAAAGGAAGATATGAGGTCAAGACATGATTGCGAGTTAGATGACATGTTTTACGGCCATTCCTGGACTCAAACCACCACGGGCACCACCGTCGTAGTGGCTGAGATGATTGAACCGTTGAAGATGATGAAACAACGAATAAAAGGAATAGATAAAGACTGTGAACCCTAAGCCATGCTCTAAACATAGTTTTTCATTGTTTCTTTCCACTTTATTCTCATTTTATTTAATAACCTAGATTGTGTTAACTCGTTTAGGCTTTGCTGCCATCCACCCCCACTCAGGCCCTTATACCACTATTTTTGGTGTAAACTAGATGTTTGGACAAAAACAAACAACTTCTGGACCCTTGCTGATGGGCCTTTGTGCTATTCTTATTGCACTATACTCAGAATCCAGTTTAACACTCCCCTTGACTATTTCTATTTCCTATATTTTTCTAGATTTTGTTTTGTCTTAGTTTAAATTCCTTTTACAATAAAAGTAGTAGAAAAATACATATAATAAAAATAATAAAGCATGTAGATCTTAGGAATGCCTCTTATTATTCTTTAGGTAATAAATTATAAAGAACCAATAAAATTTTGTTAGATTTCTCATTTGATTTTTTTAGGAAGTTAATTCCTAATCGTTGATTACTTGAAACCTGTGATTCACCTTTGCATGTTGAGTTGAGTCTTATGCAGGTTCATTGTTCGATATACGGAGATATTTGGCTTTCTGATTGTGATTTATTTTCACATCAATGAAGCTTCGACACCTATTCCGAATATTTGATCTCTGACTATTTCTTTGTTGGTGTCAACTCGTGCAAAGTATTTTGGGTTTCTTTTCTTTATTGCGCTTTTTGCGGACTTTATTGTTCGTTTGGTATTATACTGCTTCCAATTTATTTTTCTGCGCATTTATTGCTTTCTAGATATCATGAGAAGTGGGAAATAAAGAGCGTGCGCTCAAAGTCGCTGTTTAAAGACCTGTAGCAAGCATTCCGCACTTCATTTATCATATGTATTGTGCTTGTGTTTGTTTCCTTTCTTGTTGGTTGATGAGTCACTCAATTTAGAAATTGAGATCACGACTTCACTCTCAGTGCATGCTCCCTATAGGATTTTATCGCTTTCCTTTATTTCTTGTTGATTGATTAGTCACTCAATTTAGAAATTGAGATCACGACTTCGCTCTCATTGTATGTTCCCTATAGGATAGTTTGTTATAATTTCTTTGGCATGCTAACCTAGATAGGATCACTCATTGTATGATAACATTAGGTTATAGATAGATTAGTCTCCCTTTAGACTTTCCTTCTTCTTTTGCATAATTGCATTTAAAACTAAAACCTCTTTTCTTGGCAAATGTATAAAAAAATGATAAGCATACAAAAATTCTTTTCATGGTAAAAAATACCAACCAATCCATTTATTTTTGTCATTCGGCTTTTCTCTTCTAAGAGCATGTTAATTCCTTTCCACTATTGGTCGTAAGTCTCCAAAGGTTGAGCAGCGGTGGAATGATTGAATTCAACATTGTTCATTTAAAAAATACAAACAAACAAAATATATGAGCCAAACTACGGTGCTCTGATTCCTTAAAAGGGATACGTAGGCATCTGGTCACGGGGCTCAGCCGAGCGAAAATTTGTAAATATTTCCTTCTTTTCGCCATGTTTTCTTTGCATGCATTCCCTCTTAGTTTATAACTCTTAAGCATTAGATTGAACACACCCTTTGATTAGAACAACGAGAGTGGATCCCGTAGAGTACTATGGACGTATGGGGTATTAATACCTTCCCCTCGCGTAATCGACTGCCTTATCCAATCTCTCGGTCATAAGACCTTAATTTTCCCCTTTAGGTATTTATTTGATGATTTTCCTTTCCCTTTATATGGGATAAATAAATACTCGGTGGCGACTTCATTGATTTTACCACTATAGACTGGTAGTCATCCACAACCTGATGAGCCAAATGATCAGCTAGTACACTTCCCTTGATTGCTTTCTAGGTCGTGTATTGGATATCGTATTCGGTCAAGATCATTTGCCATCTTTCTATCCTTTCAGAGTGGGCGGGTGTGATCGGTGGATCTGGAACTGACTGTTTAACGCTGGTTCGCGAAATGTCGCGGAAAGCAAGAGTCGCCACCGTCTTTTATTTTCTCCAAATGGAAAGGACAAAAGCACAGAAAAATTCCTTAAAGAGATTGCTCTCGGTTCGGGAGGTAGGTTATAGAAAGGGAAGGTATTAGCACCCTTTCTATCCATGGTTATCCATGGGCTCTTAGATACTTGCTCAATGTGTTTTCAAAATTGTTTGTTTGCTTTTCAATGTGGGTTTTAAAAAGTTTCTTTGAAAAATTTCAGTTCGACTCATACGTCAGAGTGTTTGAAAAATTTGCTTTGAAAGCTTTTGAAAAGTGTTGGTGTGAAAAGTCTTTTTGAGTTTGTTTTGAAGAGAGCAAGTATCTACGAGAACCTACCTACCCTAAGGAATTCGTCTGTGTAAATGTCCTTTAAAGTAGTGCCATCCCACCATTGAGAGGTAGGTAGCACCACCGTTGGAGGTGTTCGGGTCAATTTGAGGTTCGGGACATGGTAATCACCAGAGCAATGGGAAGACACCTTAGAAGCTACCCTCATGCCAGGTTCCTGGATCATGAGGACTTACTAAGACATCCTCTACTCGACGATCACCTTTCGAAAGGCAACAGTGAGGCGTACCCTAGGGGTGGTGTGTGCGATTCGTGTGTTGTTTTCATTTGCATTTGTCTTTTGTCAAGTTCTCGTGATCTACGCTTGATTTTAATTAAGACATTCATTCTTGCATGCTTTTTAACAGTTATAAAGTTTGCGGGAAAATAAATCTAAGGCTATTACAAAGGCGCGGGTCCACATCGCCGAAATTAAATCGGACCCGATTTGACGGAAAGATAAATAAAGCAAAGGAAATAAAAGTGCGAAAAAGTTTAAGTTACATGGCTTTGGGAGAGATACAAAATTAATTTAAACGACATAAAATAAAATGCGCGAAATTAAAGAAACGAGGGCGTTGGACCCTTTTGCAAAAAAGTTAAAGTTAATGAATTAATTAATGAGGAATTAAAATTAAAGATTAAAAGAAAATGTTTTTTAGTATTTTATGTTTTTTAAGATTTAAAAGAAAAAGATAATTAATTAAGATTAAAATGAAGCGTCAAACCCTAATTCTAATGTTTTTTAAGTTTATTGTAAAAATGTTAAGTTTTAACCTAATTTAAATCTAAGTTAATTTACATGCAAAATTTAATTATAGAAAATAAATAAAATAAATATTATTATTGTAAAAAGGAATTTAAAAGGAATGAAAATTGTCAATTAACCTAATTCTAATTATTTTTTATTTAATATGAAAAGAATTAAAATTGCAAACATCCTAATTAAAACTAAATAATTACATGTTAATTTATTTACAAAATAATTACAATAAAAATATTTATTATTTTTGGTCTTTTCTGATTTTTTAATGGAGTTTTTATATTTTGTAAAAAAATAATTGGTTAAATAAACAGCAATAAAAATAAAAATAAGAATTAAAGAAAGAATAGGAGAAAAATAATGAGGGCAAACCAGGGGGGGTTCAGGCCCTAAAATGGAGGTGTTGTTCTTAGCAAATCTGGCCCAATAAGCATGGAATTTGTTGACTTTCCTAGGCCACGTATGCGCTTGTTGACTTGTCTTTATGGTGTTCTTCAACTATGAGCCCTTGATCTGGATTTGTTAGGCACGTGGCTGACTGGATGAAGTGGAATATGGTGTGCACTGGATGGTAGTGTTGCATGTGAACACCTATGGAAAAATAATATTGGAATTGTACAGACCTGGGGTTCGAACCCAGGTCTTGGACGTTACAAGGCTACACCTGTACCACTACACCATGTTAGCGCGTTTAATATATAAATATCAAATAAATAATATAAAGAAAGCAACGCGTTCAGTGGAGAGAAACGCGTGAAGTTCAAATGCCCCAATCGCCTGTGGCCACGTCTTCGTCTCTTTCACGTTCCCTGTACCATAAGCATTCAGCAACGGTTTCTTGGGCGTGGCTTAAGGTAGCTTTTAGAAAAATAGCGACTAGTGCTATAGGACCAATAAATTAGGCGCGAGTAGTGCTTCTCCTCCGTCTCAACCTGCTTAATCTAATGGCAATAGTCTTGAGGCGTAATTTTTCCTTGGGTGAAAAGCCCCAATCTCAAGCTCTGCAAACCCTAATATTCAAACATGGTAGATTCGTATATATGGCACAAAAATGCAATTGAATGTGTTGGTTAGCTTAGAAATATCACACTGAACAAGAATACATAAATAAAAATGCAAAAGGATGCGTGAATTATGCTATACGATTTCAAGAATTTCGTGACACAGTTTGAACATAATCTACCAATTCTTGGAGCTTTGTTTGTCGTTTGTGATTGGCACACGTTCAGAGAATCACAATGAAGCTATTGAGACAAGAATGGTGCTTTGAATCGACCTCTAAGGTTGATTTCAGAATTTGAGTTTTCAAGCAATTTTCCAAGTTTGTAATAGTCTCTTATGCGCAGCTTTTCAGTCTCCTGCCATTAGGTTTGTGTTTCTGATTATGTATAGAAGCAATTAGGTCAACAAAATTCAACAAAATCTCTTGTATTCAATGGTTTCAATATTTGATTTCCTTAAGGATCTTCCATATCTTTTCCATGTGCATTTTTGTTCAATCATGCCAATCAGCTCCAAATCTTTCTCCATTTGTATTTACACGAAATATTGAGTATTAAACATGCATAAAAAGATTGGTTAAGGCAATTTTGATATTTTTCACATATTTAAATAATTTAAATGAATTAATATTAATATAAATTCAAATAAATAAATAAAAATTGAGAAAATACTTCCCTTTGGGCCAAATGGTCGTGCATAGGCTTGGAATGATGAATCATGGAAGAAAAATGGGCCCATTAGCAAATTTAGGTCATTTGAACCATTGTTGACTTTTCAAAATTCCCAAAAATTTCCCAACTTCCATAAGGCATAACTTGCTCAATTTTTAAGCTTTTCACATGTTCTTGGACATTTTGGAAAGGTCTTTGAGCCCTCTAACCAATGCCTTTGGTCCCATGTCATTTTTATTTACCAATCTCAAGTTATGGTCTTTGACTTAAGTCCCTTTTTGTTGACTTTTGAAAGTGACCTATAATGTTGAAATTGATAACTTTTTGTGAGAGCATTTCTTGGACTTGGAATATGAAGATGAATTGTAGGAAATGTCTTTCTCTTCAAAATGAGCTTTGGATGGAATTTTTCTGATAATCCATATGAAAGTTATGCCCTGGTCAATTTCAGTTGACTTTTTCAACTGTCCAAATATAGTAACTTTTGCATCTTGATGATTTTCTGAGCCAAATTTTGAGAATCATGATCAAGCATTGATCAAATGATGTTTGTGGCTTCAAAATGATATGTTGACCAAAAATTTGAACTTTTGACTGTCAAATGACCATTTTGCCCCTACAGTTGACTGTAGTGCAATTTAGGGTTTTGACTGTGCAATTTTGAGCTGAATGCCTTGAAACTTGATATGAGGATACTTGACCATCTTTGTGAGCATGTGAGACTTGATTGGGCCTTTGAAAACTTCCTTTTCTTGATCAGAACCCAAACCCTAGTTTTGACTGCATATGGGACCTTTGCACTGCACACCCCTTAGGGAATTTTGTGACTTGGCTTAGCAATTTCTTGAAGAATATGGGAGGGCAAATTTTGGGGTGCAACAGTTGCCCCTGTTCAATCTTCTTAGACCTGAGGATGCAGATTGGCTGGCGTGCCTTTCGTAATCCGAGGGTAGAAGATGATTGGACACTAGAGTGCCCAGAAATTTGCGCTCACATAGTAGCAGTGATGATGGGGGAATGGGCTTATAGATGCCATTTAGAGATTGCTGGATAGGATGATGGGCTTATAGATGCCATCTGGATGTTGATTGCGTAGGAGATTCCTTAGCGAGAACCTGCATACCTGCAAAAGAAAAATGAGTACCTGACACGTTGCAGGAGCTGATCTTAGATGCTTGGTATAGATGTGTCCTGACTGGTTACAGGAGCTGAGTCTGGAGTTTCAAACGCTGATGAATGAACCAGGTATGGTTATTGCCTTAGCATGAATGGTAAGAGAACCTTGGGCGATTTTATCTTCAACAACGCTCGTTGAGGAAAATCTTGGTGGAAAGTACCATCTTTGCAATATCGGGAAGAAAACCATAGAAAATTATAATCTGAAAAGGGCTCACCTCACTCGCCGTCGGAGAGGGAATCATAGGAAAAGGAATTGTCGCCTCACACACCGTCGGAGAGGGAAACATAAGAGACTATTACCTCACACTCATCGTCGGAGAAGGAATCATCTGAAAAGGACTCGTCACCTCACACACCGTCGGAGAGGGAACCATAGGAGACTATCACCTCACGCTCATCGTCGGAGAGGGAAACATCTTGAAGAAGGAATTACCACCTCACGCACTTGCCGGAGAGGGGACCATAAGAGACTATCACCTCACACTCATCGTCGGAGAGGGAAACATCTAAAGAAGGAATTACCACCTCACGCACTTGCCGGAGAGGGGACCATAGAAGACTATCACCTCACACTCATCGTCGGAGAGGGAAACATCTGAAGAAGGAATTACCACCTCACGCACTTGCCGGAGAGGGGACCATAGGAGACTATCACCTCACACTCATCGTCGGAGAGGGAAACATCTAAAGAAGGAATTACCACCTCACGCACTTGCCGGAGAGGGGACCATAGAAGACTATCACCTCACACTCATCGTCGGAGAGGGAAACATCTGAAGAAGGAATTACCACCTCACGCACTTGCCGGAGAGGGGACCATAGGAGACTATCACCTCACGCTCATCGTCGGAGAGGGAAACATCTTGAAGAAGGAATTACCACCTCACGCACTTGCCGGAGAGGGGACCATAGGAGACTATCACCTCACACTCATCGTCGGAGAGGGAAACGTCTGAAGAAGGAATTACCACCTCACGCACTTGCCGGAGAGGGAACCATAACTTCTACTGAGTCTCTATCAGAAAAATCTGTTGGGAGTCGATTTAGCTGGACTGGAGAAGGCTTTTTTGTTTGATAAGGATGTGATGAAGGAATCTGAGACGATTGCTACTCCAAATCTATGATGAAGGAATCTGGGACGATTACTACCTCAGCAGAAAGATGAAGGAATCTGGGACGATTACTACCTCAGCAGGATGATGAAGGAATCTGAGACGATTGCTACTCCAAATATATGATGAAGGAATCTTGGACGATTACTACCTCAGCAGAATGATGAAGGAATCTGGGACGATTACTACCTCAGCAGGATGATGAAGGAATCTGAGACGATTGCTACTCCAAATATATGATGAAGGAATCTGGGACGATTACTACCTCAGCAGAATGATGAAGGAATCTGGGACGATTACTACCTCAGCAGGATGATGAAGGAATCTGAGACGATTGCTACTCCAAATATATGATGAAGGAATCTGGGACGATTACTACCTCAGCAGAATGATGAAGGAATCTGGGACGATTACTACCTCAGATATATGATGAAGGAATCTGGGACGATTACTACCTCAGCAGGACGATGAAGGAATCTGGGACGATTACTACCTCAACGGGTAAAGATTTTTTTATCTGTTGATCGTTCTTTCCTGAAAAAGTAACGAATTAGTTGTATGCAATGTCATAATGCATGAATTGCATGATTTTAAGATGTTCTCAAAAATAAATGAGATTGGGGTAATATGATGCGTCTATGCATGCTATAATGATGTATGTGATGTTTTATGAATGTATGTTTTCGTCTAGGAAAGTAAATCCTTGACGGGTGCCGGGAAGTCATATCCTGGGCTGATGTTGAAGAATAGATTTTGCTTCCGCTGGGGATGATAATTGCAAGAATACCGGTAGGAGAAGATGACTCTGTTGCGGAATGAACTTGGCCAATGGAAGATTCTGCGGGGAGAAAAGATACTCTAGCGACCATGCTGGGAAGCAATACTCTGTGGGAAGAGGGATGCCTTGCTGAGTGTTGATAATAATTTGCTGGGGGATACCCTTGTTGTTTGGAAGTATTGATAGACTTTGCTGGGGTAAGAAGACTTTGTCGAGGACGCTCTTTCCGTGGCTTTTGGCTGGGGATAACCCAGTTATATCCTGTTAAGGAAATAACTCTTTGAATAAAGCCGGGAGACGCGTTCGTGTTCTGCGAGGGGATAAGCTTAATGCTTGGGGATAAATTCCAACTTTCCTAAGGAACTGGATTGGACTCTCTTGGGGGAGTATTGAACTGTATTGGTTATGTTCTTCAACGGAACTTACCCTGATGCCTGGGAGGATAGAACAATCAGCCTGCTTAGACCACTCTTCATTGCCCCTGCTTCTGATGTGGGAGAGGAAGACCTATGAGGTGCTGATAGTTGTTGATGGACAAACCTTCTTCTGGTAGGCGAGTGACAAGATGCTGGGACATAGTCGTACGCTTTTGATCCCTAACTTTTGCCTGGACCACCCTTTCGGGTTTTCAGTCCATCGGGATACCCATTTTTGCCCAAGCCGCCTTTTCAGGTTTTCGACTTGCCGGGTGTACAGATTTTTTCATTTCATCCCTTCATTTTGCCCGAACCCTTTTGGTTCGCCGGGAAGCCCTTATTTTTGCCTAGGTGTGTCAACCTAGCGGGTCTTTGATTATGCGTAGTATTTTTCCGACTATGTCTGTTCTCAGAAAGTAGGGAGTTGCCCCTGTTAGAAGTGTTTTGTCATGCCACCAGAAGATTTTCGACCAGGCAAGATTTATTGTTGGAATGCCCCAGGTGACTCATGCGGAGATTTGCCCCAGGCTATTTGGCCTCTGAGAGATTCTCCGAATCTTGACTTAACTGCCCCAGATGATGGACAATAATCATGCCATGCCCCTTGATTGGAGGTACTTCTGTTCATTAGGCATTCGTCGTGCGAACTTCTATACTGTTCAAACAAAAATCATATGCAAACAAAATTATGTTAAAAATGCAAAGCCTATGTCTGTCTTGAAGATTTTGAAAATGCATTCTTTTTTCATAAAACAAATTAATGTTTGTAAAACGTGATGTCAACTCCGTATTTACCGTAGGCCTTAAGGAGTCAGGATACCTTTCGTAACAGTATGCTTTCGAACTAACCCATGCTTCAGCTAGGACTTTTAAGGGTTATAATGTGGCCTGGTTCACGGTTTAAGAAACAAAGGATAAAGGCTCAAATTTTATTTGTACCCACCCGCTCTTCGTGATGTTCTCCAAACCTAAACTCAGTTGATCATACGTTAGACCTTGTTTGAGTCTTTGCTCTGATTTTCCGGTGATGGTTCGGATATTGCTAACTTATTTTGAATAGGCAGTCATTCCTTTTTTGTTGAGGGTTTGTAAGACCTCTTTCTTTTTTGATTTTTGTTATCCCTTTCTTTTTTTGCCTGAACTGTTTCCTTTTTTGGGATTACAGTCAGCGGGATGCCCCAGTTTTATAAGTCTCCTTCATGGGTTTTGACTTAATGGGTTTTTTATTTTTTGAGATAATGACTGCCTTTCTTTATTGATTATTCGGAACCATCACTGTCTTTTTTTCGTAAGGATCTCTTTGGTGCCATTTGTTATGCACTTGGATCAACTGAGAGACTACCCTGCCCCAGGTTATGATTAAGGGTTTTAAATTTCAAAAAGGAAAACTCCTACTTCTTTGGCTCAGATGGGTTGACGAGGGATTATCATCCTTATAACTCCAGTGTTTAGGGATTGAAACAATGCCTGTACCTCATCAGCGGGGTCCGTTCGAAAGCATACTGTAAAGATCGTGGTATCGTTTTCGTCATCCTCCCTCAAGAGGCTTAGAATTATTAATCGAGTGTTGACATCAGAAAAAATATGAAAACAATTTGTATATAGTGAATACGAATATATTGCTTCAGAACAGACATATGCGATGCATTAATGAAATAACAATGTTTAACATGAGTAAATGTTTGAACAATCAAAGCACAACACAACTTGAACATTCGAATGAACAAAAGTTTCCTAGTCTCAAAGCTTGTCACTTCAAATGGTGAGCCTGGGAGGGACGGTAGAAAAATTCAGCCTGACCATCTTGTGTGAATTCCAGTGCTCCTTCATCAATCAGGTCCTGAATCTTATTCTTCAAAGCCCAACAATCCTCTGTAGCATGCCCCGGGCTATCAGAATGATAAGCGCAGCGAGCGTTGGGGTTATACTTTGGTGACGTTGTATTTTGAAACTTCGGAGCCTCTTTTAGAGTTACCAGCTTGGTCTCCAGCAACTGTGGCAATATCTGGGATAAGGTCATGCTGAGCCGAGTGAACTGCCTTCTCTCGCTCTTTTGTTGGTTGCGATGTTGAATTTGTGACACTGGAGCCGTTTGGGGAGCTCTCCCCTTACCTCCTTGTCTCAAAGGTGGTTGAACGATGACTGACTTTTTACCCTTAGACTTTTGCCTCAGTTGGTTACCCTGAAGCAGTTGGTTGACGAGAAACCAGAGCTCATCTTGTCTTTGAGCTAAGCCTTGAATGATAGTCACCTGCCCCAGCATTTGGGCTTTCATTGCATCCATCTCAGCTTGCAGGTGTTTCAGCCGTTCGTCCTCAGCACTGTTCCTGACCAAGGTCTCTATGAGAAGTGTCCTTAACTCTTCCTGCCCCTTGGATAGATTCAGAAGGATTTCCCCGAACCGAGTCTCTTGAGTAAGAAGGTCCTGGTTATCTTGTTGGGAAGCCATAGCTGAAATAAACAGCGCAGATGGTAAGTGACCTGCAACGAGGATACCTGTTATGCAATGATGTGTATGTATGCATGCAATGTTTTCAAGGATCTCGCGGGGTAAACAAGAAAATTTGTTAGCATTTGGATCCGGTAGCTTGAAGGAACCGCATGTTGTTGAGAGTCCTTCTTCAAGGGTCAAAGCTCACCACATCTAGTGGGCCATAGCCCCTGACCTTAGTCATCATGTCTGGTTTTGATTTCCAAACAACCTTGGTTAAGGGAACCTTCTTCAAGAGTCAGAGCTCACCATATCAAGTGGGTCATAGCCCCTGACAACCTTGGCTAGAGGAAAATAAATCCTCTTTGCCCCTTGCTAGATGTTTGATTCATCATGACCTGCATCACAAGCCCTTGAGATCCTTGAAATGGGTTAGGATGTATGCAATGGTATGATGTCATGATGCATGGGGTGATATGAATAAACCCTGTTATGAGTCCTTATTAAGGACTGCAAACCAAAACCTGCAAGAAAACTTGGTAAACCCTGTTATGAGTCCTACTTAAGGACTACAAACAAAACCTGCGAGAAAACCTGGTAAACCTTGTTATGAGTCCTAATTCAGGACTACAAACAAAACCTGCAAGAAACTCAAGCGTCAGATAACAAGCATGCAAGTAGGCAAGTACAAAGGCACACAAGTCACACAAAAGTGCCCTTAGAGTTTAGGCCAGCATGAGGTCTAGGTATTACCCTCTTTCAGTTCGTTGGTTCATACCTGTCCTAATCAAAAGTAACCGGGTTCTTAGAGGATCCCAATATCATTGACTAACCTCAATCGGTCATAACTCCAGAATCGCAATCTTTTCTTGCGGCCAGAACCATCACGAGAGTTTAGCCTCAATGGGCGTAGCATACTGCTACTGTTCTAATGGCCAAGTTGTGTCATTTAAGGTTCTAAGGTTGTTGGTGCTTAATGACTCCTTAGAAGACCCATATTATCCTCGTTGCAACACAAGGGATATCGGTACAGACCAAGGTGCCACACCAACGTAGCCACTGCTTCACCCGTGTCGGTCTACGCCGGACAGGTCCCTCACAACTTATGCTACCTAAACAGGGTATCCCCAGATCCGGGTTAGGATCTATGTATCTCCGATGCAACCCACAATAGTAAAGCAAGCAAATCAATACAAGTGAAAACACAGTTATGACCTAGCCCTAAGGTACACCTCACTTTTAAAGGTCTCCCCAGCAGAGTCGCCAGTTCTGTGATCGGTGGATCTGGAACTGACTGTTTAACGCTGGTTCGCGAAATGTCGTGGAAAGCAAGAGTCGCCACCGTCTTTTATTTTCTCCAAATGGAAAGGACAAAAGCACAGAAAAATTCCTTAAAGAGATTGCTCTCGGTTCGGGAGGTAGGTTATAGAAAGGGAAGGTATTAGCACCCTTTCTATCCATGGTTATCCATGGGCTCTTAGATACTTGCTCAATGTGTTTTCAAAATTGTTTGTTTGCTTTTCAATGTGGGTTTTAAAAAGTTTCTTTGAAAAATTTCAGTTCGACTCATACGTCAGAGTGTTTGAAAAATTTGCTTTGAAAGCTTTTGAAAAGTGTTGGTGTGAAAAGTCTTTTTGAGTTTGTTTTGAAGAGAGCAAGTATCTACGAGAACCTACCTACCCTAAGGAATTCGTCTGCGTAAATGTCCTTTAAAGTAGTGCCATCCCACCATTGAGAGGTAGGTAGCACCACCGTTGGAGGTGTTCGGGTCAATTCGAGGTTCGGGACATGGTAATCACCAGAGCAATGGGAAGACACCTTAGAAGCTACCCTCATGCCAGGTTCCTGGATCATGAGGACTTACTAAGACATCCTCTACTCGACGATCACCTTTCGAAAGGCAACAGTGAGGCGTACCCTAGGGGTGGCGTGTGCGATTCGTGTGTTGTTTTCATTTGCATTTGTCTTTTGTCAAGTTCTCGTGATCTACGCTTGATTTTAATTAAGACATTCATTCTTGCATGCTTTTTAACAGTTATAAAGTTTGCGGGAAAATAAATCTAAGGCTATTACAAAGGCGCGGGTCCACATCGCCGAAATTAAATCGGACCCGATTTGACGGAAAGATAAATAAAGCAAAGGAAATAAAAGTGCGAAAAAGTTTAAGTTACATGGCTTTGGGAGAGATACAAAATTAATTTAAACGACATAAAATAAAATGCGCGAAATTAAAGAAACGAGGGCGTTGGACCCTTTTGCAAAAAAGTTAAAGTTAATGAATTAATTAATGAGGAATTAAAATTAAAGATTAAAAGAAAATGTTTTTTAGTATTTTATGTTTTTTAAGATTTAAAAGAAAAAGATAATTAATTAAGATTAAAATGAAGCGTCAAACCCTAATTCTAATGTTTTTTAAGTTTATTGTAAAAATGTTAAGTTTTAACCTAATTTAAATCTAAGTTAATTTACATGCAAAATTTAATTATAGAAAATAAATAAAATAAATATTATTATTGTAAAAAGGAATTTAAAAGGAATGAAAATTGTCAATTAACCTAATTCTAATTATTTTTTATTTAATATGAAAAGAATTAAAATTGCAAACATCCTAATTAAAACTAAATAATTACATGTTAATTTATTTACAAAATAATTACAATAAAAATATTTATTATTTTTGGTCTTTTCTGATTTTTTAATGGAGTTTTTATATTTTGTAAAAAAATAATTGGTTAAATAAACAGCAATAAAAATAAAAATAAGAATTAAAGAAAGAATAGGAGAAAAATAATGAGGGCAAACCAGAGGGGGTTCAGGCCCTAAAATGGAGGTGTTGTTCTTAGCAAATCTGGCCCAATAAGCATGGAATTTGTTGACTTTCCTAGGCCACGTATGCGCTTGTTGACTTGTCTTTATGGTGTTCTTCAACTATGAGCCCTTGATCTGGATTTGTTAGGCACGTGGCTGACTGGATGAAGTGGAATATGGTGTGCACTGGATGGTAGTGCTGCATGTGAACACCTATGGAAAAATAATATTGGAATTGTACAGACCTGGGGTTCGAACCCAGGTCTTGGACGTTACAAGGCTACACCTGTACCACTACACCATGTTAGCGCGTTTAATATATAAATATCAAATAAATAATATAAAGAAAGCAACGCGTTCAGTGGAGAGAAACGCGCGAAGTTCAAATGCCCCAATCGCCTGTGGCCACGTCTTCGTCTCTTTCACGTTCCCTGTACCATAAGCATTCAGCAACGGTTTCTTGGGCGTGGCTTAAGGTAGCTTTTAGAAAAATAGCGACTAGCGCTATAGGACCAATAAATTAGGCGCGAGTAGTGCTTCTCCTCCGTCTCAACCTGCTTAATCTAATGGCAATAGTCTTGAGGCGTAATTTTTCCTTGGGTGAAAAGCCCCAATCTCAAGCTCTGCAAACCCTAATATTCAAATATGGTAGATTCGTATATATGGCACAAAAATGCAATTGAATGTGTTGGTTAGCTTAGAAATATCACACTGAACAAGAATACATAAATAAAAATGCAAAAGGATGTGTGAATTATGCTATACGATTTCAAGAATTTCGTGACACAGTTTGAACATAATCTACCAATTCTTGGAGCTTTGTTTGTCGTTTGTGATTGGCACACGTTCAGAGAATCACAATGAAGCTATTGAGACAAGAATGGTGCTTTGAATCGACCTCTAAGGTTGATTTCAGAATTTGAGTTTTCAAGCAATTTTCCAAGTTTGTAATAGTCTCTTATGCGCAGCTTTTCAGTCTCCTGCCATTAGGTTTGTGTTTCTGATTATGTATAGAAGCAATTAGGTCAACAAAATTCAACAAAATCTCTTGTATTCAATGGTTTCAATATTTGATTTCCTTAAGGATCTTCCATATCTTTTCCATGTGCATTTTTGTTCAATCATGCCAATCAGCTCCAAATCTTTCCCCATTTGTATTTACACGGAATATTGAGTATTAAACATGCATAAAAAGATTGGTTAAGGCAATTTTGATATTTTTCACATATTTAAATAATTTAAATGAATTAATATTAATATAAATTCAAATAAATAAATAAAAATTGAGAAAATACTTCCCTTTGGGCCAAATGGTCGTGCATAGGCTTGGAATGATGAATCATGGAAGAAAAATGGGCCCATTAGCAAATTTAGGTCATTTGAACCATTGTTGACTTTTCAAAATTCCCAAAATTTTCCCAACTTCCACAAGGCATAACTTGCTCAATTTTTAAGCTTTTCACATGTTCTTGGACATTTTGGAAAGGTCTTTGAGCCCTCTAACCAATGTCTTTGGTCCCATGTCATTTTGATTTACCAATCTCAAGTTATGGTCTTTGACTTAAAGTCCCTTTTTGTTGACTTTTGAAAGTGACCTATAATGTTGAAATTGATAACTTTTTGTGAGAGCATTTCTTGGACTTGGAATATGAAGATGAATTGTAGGAAATGTCTTTCTCTTCAAAATGAGCTTTGGATGGAATTTTTCTGATAATCCATATGAAAGTTATGCCCTGGTCAATTTCAGTTGACTTTTTCAACTGTCCAAATATAGTAACTTTTGCATCTTGATGATTTTCTGAGCCAAATTTTGAGAATCATGATCAAGCATTGATCAAATGATGTTTGTGGCTTCAAAATGATATGTTGACCAAAAATTTGAACTTTTGACTGTCAAATGACCATTTTGCCCCTACAGTTGACTGTAGTGCAATTTAGGGTTTTGACTGTGCAATTTTGAGCTGAATGCCTTGAAACTTGATATGAGGATACTTGACCATCTTTGTGAGCATGTGAGACTTGATTGGGCCTTTGAAAACTTCCTTTTCTTGATCAGAACCCAAACCCTAGTTTTGACTGCATATGGGACCTTTGCACTGCACACCCCTTAGGGAATTTTGTGACTTGGCTTAGCAATTTCTTGAAGAATATGGGAGGGCAAATTTTGGGGTGCAACAGCGGGCTTCTCGAAGATGTACTTGATCGGGTCCATCTTAGATATCAACAAAGTAGTGTGGGTTAACATATACTGTCTCAGTCGGCGAGTAGCCCATGCCAAAGTGCAGCAAGTTTTCTCGAGCAGTGAGTATCTTATTTCATAGTCGGTAAACTTTTTGCTAAGGTAGTATATTGCATGCTCTTTTCGACCAGACTCGTCATGCTACCCCAGCACACACCCCATTGAATTATCTAACACTGTTAAGTACATTATCAAAGGTCTTCCTTCAATCGGAGGCATCAGAATTAGAGGCTCTTGAAGGTATTCCTTGATTCTTTCGAAGGAAATCTGGAATTCGTCATTTCACTTTACCACTTGTTCTTTCTTCAGGAGCTTGAAGATTGGCTCACAAGTAGCAGTTAAATGGGAAATGAACCTGGCAATGTAATTTAAGTGTCCCAAGAAACCTTTGACCTCCTTATCAGTGCGAGGAGCCGACATCTTGTATAGCCTTCACCTTTGCAGGGTCTACCTGAATACCTTTGTCACTGACAATGAAACCTAGGAGTTTACCAGACCTTACCCCGAAGGTGCACTTGTACAGATTTAACCTCAGCTTATATATCTTTAACATATCAAACAGCTTTTGTAGATGATCAAGGTGCTCTTCCTCAGTTTGAGGCCTAGCTATCATGTCATCAACATAGACCTCTATCTCATGGTGAATCATGTCATGAAACAGAGCTACCATAGCTCGCTGATATGTTTCCCCAATGTTCTTCAACCCAAACGGCATCACTTTGTAACAGAAAGTGCCCCATTGTGTGACGAAGGTTGTCTTTTCCATGTATTCGGGTGCCATCTTGATTTGATTGTAGCCAGAGAAACCGTCCATGAAGGAAAAGATCTTGTGCTGGACGGTGTTGTCAACCAGAATGTCAATGTGGGGAAGCAGAAAGTCATCCTTGGGGATTGCTCTGTTCAAATCTCTGTAGTCCACACACATCCGTACTTTGCCGTCCTTTTTAGGCATCGGGACTACGTTAGCCACCCACTATGGATAAGAGGTGATAGCTAGGAACCCAGCGTTGAACTGCTTCATAACCTCTGCTTTAATCTTCTCCGACATTTCAAGGCGTATACGACGGACTTTCTGCTTTACCGGAGGGCAATCTTCTTTAGTTGGCAGGCGATGGACCATAATATCCGTGTCTAGTCCTGGCATGTCTTCACATGACCAGGAAAAGATCTCGACATAGTCATGCAACATCTGTATCAACCGTTGTTTGACATTAAGTTCCAAATTTTGACTTATCTTGACTTCTTTCTTGTCCTCTTCTGTGCCCAAATTTATTGTCTCAACTGGATCTTGATGAGGTTGTATAGCCCTTTCTTCCTGCTGTAACAACCTAGCAAGTTCTCCAGGTACCTCACAATCTTCCTCACCTTCGTCCTCGGCTTGATTGATCGGATTTTCAAAGTCATAACCGGCAATAGCAGAACTGTTATCAATGGGATCCAGAGGGGATATGAATCTGCAGTTTGATACGTGAGTGTGTGTAAGAGTATAGCTGTATAGACAAAGTAGAAAGTCGAAAAGAAAAACAGAGAGCGCAAAATTTGTATGCATAAACGTCCAATGCTTTATTAATGCCATATGAAATTAAAACATGATAACCCTAACAAATAAACCATTGTGCCCCAGGTAAGACACATGGACATAGAGTATATATTGTTTATTACATATCCAAAAACAAGAAAGACAATTACTTCTGAATAAAATTAATTGGTACAAAGTATTTTGTCGTCCAGTTACTGGGTCCACCGTTAGTAGTGGGGAAGATCCAGCTATCCATGTCATCGTCACCATCACTGTCTTCTAGAGAGTTGGCCCCATGATTGTCGATGCATAGGGGAGGTCTTCTAGCACGAGCACGTAGAACAATCCTTTGAGCCCCTGAAGAGAAACCCAAAACAAACTTATTAGACTTGTATGAAATATCAGGGGGTTTGCCCTATATGGTAGACCCACCTTCTTCAATAACTGCCTTTGCATCCTTGAGAGAAGCCATCCTCAAGGGAGGTATGGTGATCTTGGGCGGATTGGTGGCAGTTTCAGTTGCAGCCATAGTCTGAGGCACCTCTTCGAAATTCTAACAGGAGTTTCGATGAATTCACCATCCATCTCCACATACCTGAAGGAATTCAAATGGCTTACCATGTACTCTTATTCCCCATGTACAGTGACAATTCTTCCTTTCACCGGGTACTTCATCATCTGATGCAGAGTGAACGTGTCAGCTCCTGCCCCATGGATCCAAGGGAGACCCAACAAACAAGAATATGATGGTCTAATATCCATCATGTAGAAGGTGGAGTCAAAGGTATGAGAACCAACTTTGATGGGGATGTCCACCTCCCTGTGCACCATTCTCTTCGAACCATCGAAATCCCTCACTACTATGTTGCTGGGCTTCAAGGTCAAACCTTCATAATCTAATATGTCCAGCACTTTCTTAGGCAGCACGTTCAATGATGAACCAGTATCTACTAGAACATGGGCCAAAGTACTTCCCCTGCATTCGACGGAAACATCCAGCGCATCATTGTGTTTTCTCCCTCTGGGTGTCAGATCAGCATTAGAAAAAACCAAACCGTTATCAGCCGTCAAACTGGCCACACAATCTTCAAATTGGTCAACGGAGGTTTCTTGTGGCACATGGGAAGTCTTAAGGAATTTCACTAAAGCCTTTGCATGAGCTTCGGAGCACAACAGTAAGGCTAGCATAGAAATATTTGAAGGGGTCTGCCCCAGCTGCTCGACCACATTATAGTCTCTCTTCTTGATAATATTCAAAATTTCTTCCATTTCCTTCTTGGAAGCCTCTAGGATAGATACTGAATTCGCCTTCATCTGGACAAGCTCAATCAATACATCTTTGCCCTGAGTCTCGGCCGACTCGTTGATAGGGGTGTCAACAGGGGTTATCACGGGAATTGCAGTAGGAGTATCAGCGGGAACAAAAGTAGGAATGATCACAAGACCAGTAACAGCTTTTGGAGTAGAAATCTTCGGGGAGAACACTCTTCCACTTCTTGTTATTTTGTTGGTTCCAACAATGTTGCCAATGTCGGGATCAGCACTTTCAGAAACCTGGTCTTCAACAGCCAGCCAGTCTTGCTTGACACAGTGGTAGTATACGTCACCCTCATAGTTCCAGGGAACAGTTTTGTCCGAAGAGTATGGGATTGGCCCTGGCATAGTGATAATCAGTGGAGCCAACTTCGGAGCAGATGTAATCCTGACGGATATTTTGGTGGAGACCCTGGGAGGATTGGCGGAAATGGTTATCATTGAAATATCTTTGCAATAAATGGTTGGAACGGGAGTATTTTCAAACAAAATCTCTCTATCATCCATCACGCGCTGAACGCCTGCCTTCAACAAATGACAACCAGTCGGTAGAGATAAACATGAGTGGCAACCTTCGCCATAGCCCGGAAATAAACCGGCCTTTAATAAGTTCCATTTTAAGGTCAGGAGAGGAGTAACAAGTTCCTCAATAGAAGTAACAAACATATCATCTTCAATGGCATTAACACCACAGCCGTGCTTGGGCATATGAGCAGTGATGACATTGGGAATCTCAGGGGCATCAAATTCAATTTCCTTCACCTCGAGAAGGTCTTGCACCTTATTTTTCAAAGCCCATCAGTCATTGGTATCATGACCTGGACTTTCTAAATGGTAAGCACAACGAGCATTAGGATTGTAACGGGGAGAGGCAGTGTTGGGATTCTTCGGAGCTTCCCGCAAAGTTACTAGATTAGACTTCAATAGATGAGGCAAGACTTGAGACATAGTCATATTTATCCGGGTAAACTGTCTTACCGGCCTTTTTTCTCTAGGATGATTGTTCCTTTGCTGAGTAGGTGCAGGTTTAGAGATTATAACAGCCCCTACTGCCAGACGGCGTTCAGTTCTGTCCTGATTACTTTGATTGTACACAGCACTAACCTCTTTCTTCCCAGCAAATGGCTTCCTTACTGTACTGGAGGATGCATCCTTTTGGATCTTACCACTCCTAATTCCAGCTTCCACTCTTTCTCCTGTCAAAATTAATTCAGTAAAGCCGGCTGAGGAGCTTCCAATCAGGTGATTGAAAAACGGACCAGATAAGGTACCCAGAAACATATCCAATATCTCCCTATCAGACAAGGGAGGTTGGACTCTTCCTGCTAAGTCCATCCACTTATGAGCATAGTCTTTAAAGCCCTCGCTCGAACCCATTGACATACTTTGGAGTTGTGTACGAGTGGGAGCAAGGTCTGCGTTATACTGATACTGCTTGTAGAAAGCAGCAACCAAGTCTTCCCAATTACGGATGTTGGTCCTTTCCACCTGGTAGAACCACTCTAATTGAGTTTCGGATAGACTATCTTGAAAGAAGTGGACCCATAAGTCCTTGTCAGCAGTGTGAGGCTGCATCTTCCTCGCATAAGATCGGAGGTGCATCTTGGGACATGAAACCCCATCATATTTGGCGAACACCGGTACCTTGAACTTTTGCGGGATGACAACCCCAGAAACCAAACCCATCTCTTCAAAATCCAGCCCAGGCACCTTCTGGATTTCCATTGCACTCAGACGTTCTTCCAGCTGTTTGTATTTTTCGTCGGTCGGAGGGTACTGCTCTTCATTGTAATCATTCTCATTGTCAGGTTCCCTTGGATTGGGGTCTTCCTCTCTTGGCTCCCCTTCTTGATTTTCTCCTTCTTTTGATGAAGATGTCAGCTTAACCACTTTCCTTAGCAGACCTTTGAACCTCCTTCCCAAGTTTACCACACCAGCTGTCTTCCTTGGCTTCATAGTCTTCTCTTTGACAATCAAGGCTTTCATATCCTCTTGCCCCTTGGGCAGAGCCATGATCATCTGTTAAAACTGAGCATTCTGAGTCTGTAGATCCTTCACTGTTTGTTCTAGAGCTATTGCTGAAATAAACAGCGAAGAAGATGAGAAACCTGCTTTGAAACCTGCTTATGCAATGATATGTATGATATATGTATGCAATGTTTTCAAGGATTTCTAAGACTCAAATTTTCTTAAACAGAAAGAGAACAAGCGTTAATTGTATTAAGATGTTTTATTGATCACAATAATGCCTCTTGGGCTTACAAGGGAACAAATCAAAATAAAACTCTCCGAGTAAAGGAAAACTCAAGCTTCCCACATACGCATCCTCTTTGGTGCAATGTAAGCATTTATACTCTTCTTCTCGTGAAGTAACCTGGTGAGCTCTAGAACCTTTTTCTCGCTGGCGTAGAATTGGGTTTCGAAAGTATCTCGTTCTTCTTTGAGTTGGATCCAGGATTTCTGTAACTCCTCAAAATCAGTTGGCATGTCAGGATGAAGATCAACATAAGGAGTGTCCCCCTCGGAAACTGGCTCCATAATCACAGGTAAGATGGCGGGGTAAGGCATCATAAGACATTGAGCACGAGCTCGCACCCATTTGAGGTAAGGCTCAAGAGGGATGGAATTATTGTGCCCCAGTGTCTTGCTATCAACTCTGTTTATCATGCCATAAGCTCGAATGAACCTCTTGCGATAACCCTGAACATCATTCTCATAGTCAAATGTGATTCCTTGGACGAGGGTGTCGTGAGGGCCATCCCTTCTAGCATAACCAAATTGTCGCAGCTCCAAACAAGGATTATAAGTGATTCCTCCCCTAATGCCTAAGAGAGGGACATTAGGGAATTCCCCACAGTGATCAATGATGGTAACACTCTCCAAGGACCGAGAACACCAATGAATATCTGAATGTGTAAGGGACATCAACCTATGAGACCATCTCATACCCTGCTCATTTCTCAAAATAGACCGGGGCAGGTGCGAAATAAACCACCTAGCCAATAGAGGAGTGCAACACAGGAAAGTCCCTCTTCTCTTCAGAATGTGAGTATGCAAAGAGTGTAGAATATCCCCAAGTAAAGTAGGCACCGGATTATGCGACAAAAAAACCTTAACCGCATTCACATCTACGAGATTGTCCGTGTTAGGGAATAGTACCATCCCGTAGATGAGAAGAGTCAGTACTTCTTCAAAAGCTTGTAAATCCAGGTTATCCCAAAAATAGTGAGCTTTCTCAAATAGAAACTGAACTGGAAATCCTTGGACACCTCTTCTGGTTTCCCAATTTGACACTATATCAGACCGTTGTAAAGACAAAGCTTGAGCAATATCTTCAGGCTTTGGGTCTCTTTCCGTACCGTTGAATGGTAGCTGATTAAGGATAGGTACTCCCAATAACTGAGAAAACTCCTCCATAGTAGGCACTAACTGGTAATCAGGAAAAGTGAAGCAGTGGTGCAACGGGTCAAAGAACTGAAAAAGCACCTTTAACATTTCTTCATCAGGGGTTGAATTGACCAAGTTGAGAAGTCGACCATGTTTTTCAGTGAATGGAGAGCTTTCATGAATCCTTGATGCTAACTCCTTGAGTTGAGGATGCACTTTCACAAGGTTGATTTGGATAGTGTTCTTGCGAGCGAATGTCATGTCCTATAAAACAAGACAAAGATAAGCCCTAGAAAATCCTTGAAATGGTTAGTATGATATGCCATGTTATGATGTCATGATTATGCTAAGAAATCACATATATAGCAAGCACAAGAAAATCACCCCAAAACCTTAGGTTTAAGGCTTACATGGGTTTTAAGATCATACCCTCTTCAAGTTGGATTAATTCAACCTGTCCTGTAAATAGTAACCGGGTTCTAATGGATCTCGATATCACTGATCTTTCCCACAAGTTTCATTCGATAGGAAACTAACTTGCAATCAAACAAAATTCGGGAGTCAAACCTCAATGTGTGTAGCTTCGAGTATCTGCCGACTTTGGGAATACACCAAAGACGGTCATTTAACTACGTCCTAATGGCCAGGTTGTTCATTTAAAGGTTCTAAGATCAGTTGACGCTTTGTGACACCACGCAGCGGCCTCGTATTCTCCTCGATTAACTCAAGGGCTACCGATACCAACCAAAGTGTCGCATCAACACAGCCATCACTTCAACCGTGTCGTTATACTCCCACACAGTTTTCATGATCTATTGCTACTTACCTAAAAGGTTTCCCTAGATCCGGGTGTAAGATCTATAGTAACCCAAACAATACCCTTAAAAGTAAAGCAAACAAACAAACACGAAAACAATTTAGAAATGATCTAGACCCTAAGGTAAACCTCACTTTCATAGTCCCCAACAGAGTCGTCAGTTCTGTGATACGGTGGCAGAACCGATTGTTATACTAGTTTACGTTTTTTTTCCGCAAAAGTCGCGGTAAGCAAGAGTCGCCGTCGAATTTTCTTTTATCCAACAAAGGAAAGGGTGAAAAGAATAGACAAAGACCTTTTTCGAGATTATCTGAGTAGGGGGTAGATTATGGAAAGGGAAGGTGTTAGCACCCTTTTCATCCGTGGTTTTCCACGGGCTCTTAGGTACTTGCTCATTTTTTTGAAATTGTTTTCGTGTTTGTGTGTTTTGAAAGATTTTTGTTTGCTTTATGATAACTCTTGTATCAATCCTCAAGAGTGTGATAAAGCATTTTTTGAAAGTAGTTTTTGAAAGTGTGTAAGTGTGGAAAATTAGGTTTGAGCAAGTACTTAAGAACTGTCTACCTACTCGAAAAAGGATATTATTTTCCTCCTTTCCTTTAGATAGTGTTATCCTACTATTAGTGAGTAGGTAGCCCTATCGTTGGATGTTGAGGGACTATCGAAAGGGACGTTATGGTCATTGAAGGCAACATGTAGGGATACCTTAGCGTTTCGAAGGGACTGTCATCATATAGGCAACATCGAGGGACAAGATCATTTCTCGTAGGCAACTCTAGGGACTTTAAGGGACTATGATCTTTATGATGACTTTTAGATTGAGGGTCTTTGCTAAGATATCCTTACGTTTGAGGGACATGACCATTATTTTCCGAAGCAACCAAGTGAGGTATACCTTAAGGGTGCAAGTGTGCCACAGTGTGTTTTTTCAGTTATGTTTATGTTGGAATTAGTGATCTAATGGTTAATTGATTAATCTTGTCATGCACGCCTAAGTTACTAACATTTATATACAAGCATATAAGAATATAAAGAGCGAGAAATAAAAGTTCATACGCTATTACAGGGCTTTTATGTAGATACATAAGTAATGGACGGAAAGTAAAGTAAAGTGTGGAAATCAAAAACCCTAGTTAACTATTACAAACCGGGCGCAATTACATAAGTGGTAAAAAATAATCGTATGGAAAAAATAATAGCGCGCAAAATTAAGACGGGAAAAAGTTCTAAACCCTAAAAAATCTAATTGCTCATTAAAAATATTTTTTGTATTTTATGAATAAAATATTTGAATTTTAACCTAATTCTCTAATTAATTTTAATTGATGAAATAGGTTAAAGTTTAATTTAATTAATTAATTTACAAAAATTAATTTATTAAAAAAAACTAAGTCCTAATTTTTTGTGATAATTTTCTTATTTTTTTTATTTATTTTTATGATTTTATGAAAAAGAGAATAAACAAAAATAAATAAACTAAAAATAAAAACATAAATAAGTTAAAAATGGGCCTGAGGGAATGTGAAACCCAAACTGGGGTGATGTTGTTGAATTTTGTCTAAACCCAGAAGCTGGTGGCCCACAGCTAGCGTGTGATTTGGTGGGAAGCAATGCTTGGGAGGTCCACCATGAGGACGCGCCATTAGGCGCTGGATCTGGAGCATGAATGATACAATGGCTGGATCTGAGGGTCTATGATGCGCGCCTGGGGGTGTAACATACCGGATCTGCAAGAAATTGGTTAGAAAAATATAACATTCAAGACCTGGGAATCGAACCCAGGTATCTCCCTTTGCCAAGCGTTCCTTCCACCACCAAGTCAGTCTGTTCATTCATTATATAAACTGAATATAAAATAATATATTTGAAAATAATAATCATAATTTATTTATTTTTAAAATGTGTGCTGTTTCAAATGGGCTAACCAGGTTGTGCCACGCCTTCATCTTTCCCATCCCTCCGGCGTGTTAGCTTTGGGACTTTTACCTACAGCCAGCATCTGTCACTAAATCACCTGCAAATTTCCAAAATCTACCAAATGCAATATAAATTCAATTTAAGGTCATGGATCAACTGAGTTTGATCCTCTGAGCATGATGGTACTCCTCTTTTAGCCTAATTGTACTTGTATCTGAAAACCCTAAATCAAAGGTAAAAACCCTAACAATGGCATATTGTCATACGTGCATCAAAACAAGCAATTAACGATTCAAACACGTTCTAATCATCCATACAAACAAGAGTGCATGATCTAAATTCATTTATAATGCACTAAAGATCATAATCATTTTCAAAAAAAGAGAGGCAAACTGTGACTGTATGGGGCACGATTCTTGGAGCTTTGGCGCTTGGGAGTGATGCAGTTAGCTTCAGAAGGCCTCCAGGAGTTGATTGCAAGCTTCAGAATGTCTTGACTCCTTCTCTAGCTCAAAATCTGATTCACACTTTTTCTTAAAAATTTGGAGTTTTTTCTGGACTTATGGAGGCAGCTTTCACGTATCTTTTGACCTAGGGTTCTTGTGTACATATAGTAAATCAATTTAGGGTTGTAATTGTGGAAAATATTCAATGCTTTCATCACACAATATTTGTTTTGGGAATCATATGAAATCTTTCCAAATTTGGCCAAATATTGCACAAATGATTTCCACACGTTTTTTCCAACTATCCTGAGTTATTTTAGGCCTTAAGAGATTTGGAAATTAAGCCTATGCAATCTTCATATATTTTTTTATCACTTATTTGATTTAAATTGAATTTTAAATGATTAAAAATATCAATAAACAAAATAAATGAGTAAATAAGGTATGGATGGGCTTGGAGGTCGTGGACTATGTTAGAAACAAGTTTCAAACATAAAAAGGTAGGCCCATTTGGAAAAAATTCAAGTTTGGTCAATATTGACTTCGTGAACATTTCCAAAAAATTGGTCAACTTTGGCAATGCATATCTCTCTCAATTTCAACCCTAAGAGGGTGTTCTTGGACTTTTTAGAGAGCTTAGGATGTCCTCTAAACAACCCTTTTTGTTCCATCTCAATTGGATTTTCCATGTTCATGTATGGAGCTTTGACTCAAAAGGTGTTTTTGTTGACCTTTTGAAAGGACCTATAATGTATGAACTTGTATCTTTTTATTGAGTCATTTATTGAACTTAAGGGTTGAAGAGAAGTTGTAGGGAATTGAATTATTTTCAAAATGGGTCTTTGTGGAAAAATTTCTGATAAAGTATGAGAAAGTTATGCTTGGTCAAAGTTTGGTTGACTTTTCCTATAGAAACCCTAATTTGCCATTTTTGACTTTTGATGAGTTAGGAGCATTTCTTGAGGAATCATGATAAACCCTTGATCAAATGATGGATATTACTTCAAAATGTTGATGTTGACCAAAAACCTTGAAGTTTGACTGTATTTGGGGCGTAGTTGACTTTTGACCTAGTACTGTTGGTTTCCAGGCATTTGAGTAGTTGACTGAGCAAACTTGTTATTCAAGGCATGAAATTTGGCATAGATGATCTTGAGAACATATTAGGACAATGGAGAACATTTGAGATCCTTGGGACTCACACATCTTGCTTAAGATTGAAACCCTAGTTGAGGTTCATTGCCTTAGGAGGAGAATTTGCCTAGTCAATTCTTAGTCATCCTTGAGCAATTGAGGACCTCTAGAAGCATGTCTTGAGTGAAACTGAGAGGGGAAATTTTGGGGTACAACACACACCAACACTTTTAAAAGAAAGGATTTCAAAAGTGAACACTTTGTATACATTCTTATAGAGACGAGAATCATTACAAAGTTCGCCTAAACGAAGGCACTTTTCAAAAATACTTTCAAAACAATCACAAACACATTTCAAACAAAAGCATTTTCAAAGTGAGCTAGAAACTAAGAGCCCGTAGACAACTACGAATGAAAAGGGTGCTAACACCTTCCCTTTTCATAACCTACCCCTCGAACTCAATAAAATTCTCAAAAAGGTCTTTCTTATTCTTTTCACCCTTTCCTTTATTGGATAAAAGTAAAGTCGATGGCGACTCTTGCTATCTGCAACAATTGCGATAAAACGCAAAATACTCAAGTCAGTTCTCCCAGCGTATTACAGTCTCCCTTAGATGTTTTTCTTTCTTTTGCATCCTTAAAACTAAAACTTCCTTTTTCTTGGCAAATGCATAAAACATCTAACAAGTTTCAAATCATTTTTCAAGGTAAAAAATATCAACCAATGCAAACTCTTTTTCTACTTCGGGCCTTTTCTTTCAAACTTTCAAAAAGAACATGTTAATTCATTTTTGTGCTGACGCGTGAGTCTCCAAAGGTTGAGTTGTGGCAGAAAGAGAAATTAATATTTTTCATACAAAAATACAAAAAAACCGAAACATGTGTGCTGAACTACGGCGCTCCGATTCCTTAAAAGGGACACGTAGGCATCTGGTCGTGGGGCTCAGCCGAGAGAAACTTTTTATATATTTCCTTCTTTTCCCCGTCTTTTCTTTTGCATGTATTCCCTCTTTTCATTTTCTCCTTTTTAGCTCGTAAGCTTAGACTTGAACACATCCTTTGATTAGAACAACAAGAGTGGGTACCATAGAGTACTACGAACGTGTGGGGTGCTAATACCTTCCCCTCGTGTAATCGACTCCCTTACCTGTATCTCTCGGTCTTTTGATCGTGATTTCAACCTTCTCAATTTTACTCGATATTTTCCTTTCCCTTCCCGTGGGATAAAAAATGTTTGATGGCAACTTTATTGATTTTATCTCGATGATATTTCTGCCGGTTGTTTCACCTGTAATCAAGTAGTGCATCGATGTTCTTGATGTGCTCATAAGGGTCAGTTGGTTCGTCGTATGTCCCTAATATGGGAGGTTTCTCCAGGTCGACGGGGAGCGTGGTCTCCATGATGTCTCTTGATAATGGTCCACGGGCTCATCATCGTCATTTCTCTCGAGAGATGGTGGTGGGGACTGATAGTTCCTCCCTCATTGGGGGATATTGTCCCATTGAGGAGATGTTCTTCTTCGTTGTTGCCTTGGCTTGGGTGATAGTGATCGTTCGTGGTTAAGTCGGTGGTCTCTCTTTGTCTTCTTCAAATATAGAGAGTGTTGATCTTTTTAGGGAGGCGTACGGTCGTATTTTTTGAGGAAAGAAATGTATTGCTTCTCCCTTCTGGTTGGACGACCATGCCTTGGGGGAGATAGGATCGGGGAGTCGTACCGTTGGTGTCTCCGAGGATGAGACTTTGATTATTTCTTCTCCCATACCCTAATCCTCTGGCTCTGCTGTAGGATTAGGGTGTTAGTTTGGTTGAGGGCAGCAAGCAGTGCTACCATGGCCGAATAGACATTCTGTAGAATATGAATTGGTTGTATGATTTCGGGAAGCTCCACGGTGGGGTTCTTGGGCCTCTTCCCATCCAAGACCTGGATATTGTCGCGCTTGATATCGACTGAATCTGGGGACGTTGTTCGTCCGGTTCAGACGTTGATGGCATCCTCGAGATGAGGATGCTCTTGGATTCCGTCAGTCTTGTAGACGGGAGAGAGTACAGCCTTTCCAGAGAGGTGGTGGTCATTATGGTCGGCCATGACTGAAGTAGTGAAGTTATGTTTGGTCTTCGAGTTTGAGGAAAAGGAAGACAGGGAAGATAAACTCCCACAGACGGTGCTACTGATCTTACCGGTTGATCAGAACCTGAGAGTGGGCCGAAGGATGACGTCTGCTTGGCTGGAAAGTTGAGGAGAAAGGGGGTTGTACCTACAAGGCACTTCTACGATCAAGTAAGAATGGGTACAATGAGATACAAGAAAGATATTAGGGTTTAAGGTTTGAATATTCGATACATGTCTCTCACAAGTGTGAGGGTTTATATAATTCCCCAGACGCTTGGCCATTGGTCCCTATTTTTGGGATGAGATATGCATGTCCGCAAAAATAGGTAACTACCAGGACTTAGTCAAAATCGGTAGTCGTGCTCATAACTAGTCATTGCATTGAGCAAGGATGAGATGACAGGCAGAAGCATTTATGATTTTTTCATGGGCCTATGCTCTTTGTGTGTCGAGCAGATTGGGAGGTTATTGCTCGTGTGGGCAGGTGTGTTTCTAGGCACCGTTGGTCTTGTCGCTCAAGGAGCATGGTCGACCAGGGATAATGGGCCAACATTGTTGGGCCATGTAAAAGGTAGAAGCAGATTGGACCAATTCTAATTATTGGGCCAATCTACAACAGATTTCAAGAATATTCTCTTGCAGATACCTGTTTCAAGAGATAAATATTTGCTTTACATAATAATTCATTTTGATTTAACATTTAAATTTGTTTCATGGAATATTTGATCTCTTTATTGTCTAGATCGATTTTTTGTTGGGTCTTATGGAGTGAGCATCGTCTTAATCTAAAAAATATATCTTTATTTTATTGTGTATAAATTGAAATTGTTAGAAGTTAATAATTCAACGATTTAAGTTTGGGTTTAACTATGGTGTGTTCGACCTAATATAACCGAGTTAAGTAGTTTGCATTCGACAAGGGTGTAACTTAGTTGAAATCGCTATAAAGTCTTTATCGAATACATCATATAGTTGAGTGTGTCAAAATGTTCTTTGTCTATTTTGGATTTGGATTGTATGTTTTGGGTTTGGACCTTGATAGCTTATAAATAAGCATGATATGTTGTAATTCATAACAATTAATATAGTTGAATAACACTCGCTTCAGTTTATAGTTTTCTCTATTTTCTCCCTTCTTCTTGTTCTCTCATATTTTTTGAAAACCCTTTCATTCCAAGAAATTGGTATCAATGAGCACGGTTGCAATTCGGGGAGAATCTATAATGGCGAATGGAACAACAATATAAACATAATTTCTAGCAAATCTATCGGTTTTTAAAGGTGAGAACTACGAGAGGTAGGTCGCACAAATGAAAGTCATGTTCAAATTTCAAGATATGTCTGAAATCGTGAATGATAGAGTACCAGCATTGGAAGTGAATGGAGATGATGTTCAAAAAGCTACGCACAAGGACCAAAGAAATAAAAATGGAAAATCTCTATTCTTGATTCACCACCGCATGGATCCTAACATATTTGAGAAGATCATTGAAGAAGAAACTACGAACGGAGTGTGAGATAAGTTGAAGAACTTGTGTAGAAAAGATGAAAAACTGAAGAGGGTGAAGTCACAGACGTTGAATTTTTTTGAAATAACTCAGATGAAGGAAGATGAATCAATCTCAGAATTCTTTTCACGTGATGGTGTTATTAACGAACCAAATAAAGACATGTCATGAATTAATCAATGATTTGCAAAAGATCGAGACAGTGTTGAGATCTCTATTTGCAAATTTTGATTACATTATAGTGTCAAGTGAAGAGTCCAAGAACCTAGCTAAGATGAAGTTAGAAGAACTTCAAGTTTCATTAGAGGCTTATGAGATGAGGCTGAAGCAGAGGAACTCATAAAGGGAAAAGGTGGATGAATAGGCACTGCAAGCAAGGTTCATCTAGAAGTATGGAAAAAAGAAGGTAAAATAGAGAAAGAATATTGCTAGTGATGAGAAGTAAAGCAAGAATTAAAAGAATCACTCTAATTCTACCAAGAAAGATATAGGCAACAAGTATTTTGGGAAGAAAGTTGACATGAAAGAGGTGTATTATTACAGCTGACAAGGATTTTATCATTATGCCCGAGACTATCTAATAAAGAAAAAAGCAAGAGCAAAAGGTAATGATGGAGTGTATTATGAATATGCTGGAGATAGTGATTTTGTTGATGTGCTACTAATGGAAAATACTCAGTCTAACAATGAGCAAACCAACATGTGGTACCTAGATTCAAGATGCAGCAACACATGACTCGAAATAAAACCTGGTTCACCAAGTTAGATGAGTCAGTCAAGAAAGTGATCAAGTTTTCATATGGCAGGTGTTGTACCCCAAAATTTTCCCTCTCATTTCTCAAGTGATTTCTCACAAGATCTCCTTTGGTTCAAGACTGCACAAGGTTTGATCAGCTCAAGACACCTCCTCTTGCACTGATGACTGAAAATTAGGGTTTGAGTTTGCAAAAGGATAAATGGACTGTTAATTCCTCATATGACTTTCATGGATCATTAGGAACCCTAAATATTTCTCATGTCAAGTTTCAAGTCTTGGATCACATTTTTGCTCAGTCAATTGATTAGTTGACCTAAAATCAGTTGTATTAGGAAAAAGTCAATTGTGATCATTTTACAGTCAAACTTCATAATTTTTGGTCCATATAAATATCATGAACTCATATATGTCATTTGATCAAGTTTGGATCACAATTCCTCAAAAAGTTTGATTAGATCATCAAAAGGGCAAAATAGTCAAAATTAGGGTTTTGACTAAGAAGGTACAATTTCTGATTTTTTGACCTAGCAAATGACTTGTTGGTTTGAGGCATGATCTCAAGGATTCAAATGCTTCATTTTTACCTAATGGCATGGTTCAAAACATCTCTCAAGATTCAATTGATTGACAGTTGAATTTCAGTTAACTGATGAAAAGTCAATTGTGCACTGAAAAGTCAAACTTTGACTTTTTGATCAAAATCAAGTATCAGAGATCACATTTCATCAAAACATGTAAAAATATGAAACTTTTTCATCAAGAAATAAAAAAGTCAAGATTTCATTTTGAAAAGTCAAAATTTCTAAACTTAGAAATTTTTCTAAGTGTTGGAAAATTCATATTTTTTCATAACTTTGAGCCAAATTTTCACCATGATGCAAGATGATTCAAAGGAAACTTCCAACATGAAAGTTGTAGATCCAAATTACATCTAAAACATTGTAGAACACAACTTCTTCTAGAAATGCATGTATTTCAAGTTATGATTTTAAGAAGACATGTTCATGAAACTTGAAAACTTAGTGAAATTTTGCCCTAGTTTAGGCAAGATTTTGACCTAACTTTATGGCAATTTTTCACATAGTTCCAAGATGAATCTTAATAAATGTCCAACATAGAGGTTGTAGAGTATATTACAAGCTTTCCAAAATGTCTAAGAACTCATTGAGATCATACTTGAGCAAGGAGAATCGAAGGTCCGAAGTTAGGGTTTTATTCTTGAATTACAAGTCATTTCTTGATGAAAACATAATTCAATTTCATTGTTAGGCTGCACAATCTCTCTTTGAAGGCCTTCTAACTTGTGTATTTATCCATCATTAATGGATTACACAAACTTTTGAGCTATAATCCAAGTGGTTTAAGCTTTATCCAATTCACATTGCCATTTTGGGAAGAAAGTGAAGAATGCCATTCTTGAAAAGCAAGCTTTATGCACAAAGTCAATTCTTGAGCCTCTAACTTGTTCCCTCTGATCACACTCCATCTAAAAAGTCAGAAGCAAGTGCGTTTAAAGCATAACCACTCTACATTAGCAAGTACATAAGACTTTGAAACTTGGATTTCTCAAAAATCACATGTTGAGTTTAAACATTTGTTTTTGAATTCTGATCAACAACAAGTCTCGAAACTTGTTGATTATAAATAGAATCACTATTTGTGAGCTAGGACACGAGCATTAACACCCTGAAACTCTCCCAAACTCCCTCAAATCATAAATTGCCCAAAAACTCTATTGTTGCACAGTTTCTGACCTTGGACTTGTAACTCACATTTCCCTCGTGTGTTCTTTGGCCTTTTAGTTCCTAAAGCTTCCTTACATCAAATAAACCCCATCCATGTCCCTATTACACGACTGTAACACCATTTGCATCAAACTCCATAACCAAAAACAGGGCATTGCAGGTTGAGTTCTCCAAACCATTACCATCATCCATTGCTCAAGCTAACCATTGCATTAGCTTCCTGGGAACTTGAGGAAGCTAATCTGATCATTGCAGCATCTTGAATCAAGCTCAAACTCATTTCACAATTTCCAGTTTTGAGGTATATTTTTTGAACTTCTATCTTCTCATTTCGGCATTGTTAGGCTTGCATTTGTGAAGATAAAATGTAGACACCATTTCCCTGAAACTATACATGTCCATAGATTTCATTATTGCTTGAGTAGTGAGAATTTTGAGTTTGAACTTTCTGAAATAATTAGGTCAGAAATTGGTACTTTTAGAAATTATCATTCATCTTTGATTTATAGATTATGATATTTACATGGTTGGATTCGTATGAAAAAATGGAGCAACTTTCATGTTTGCATATTTCATTTTTATTGAGAAATGGTGAAGTTACAGGATCCATGGTTGGAGGTTGAAGATGAAGTTCATTTCTAGAACTTGTTTTGTATAATGTATTTATTATTTCACTTAAGTTAACGGATGTACAGTCACCCCAGTGGCAAAGGTAGCGCGCGTATGTATTGGAGGTCATGGGTTCAACACCCAGCGCTACCTTTTCTCATTTTTCACTCTTTTTTTGTTTCAGCTACAAGCAGCGCTAGGCCTCCCCCTTTGGGCCTTCCATTTTTTGCTAATTTCTAACCCCCTGTTTACTTTTGCATGCTGGGCGAACCTTTTTTATATTTTCATTTTTTTATTTGTTTTCTTTTCTTATTTTATTTTCATTTTCAGTTTTCTTTTATTATTTTTATTATTAATATTATTTTTATTTTTATTAATAAAAAATTCAAAAATTATTTTATTTCTTTTTTACACTTATATATTTTATTTTCTTTATAAAACAAAAAGAACAAAAAAACATTTTCTTAAACAAATTAATTTCTTTTTTTAATTAACTAATATTTAGATTTAGATTTAATTATTATTTTATTTTCTTTTAAATTAAAATTGACTTAGAATTTAGGTTTCTTTTAATTAATGTTCATATTTATTTTTATTAACTTAAAACCTTTTTTTTCATAAAAACCCTAAAAATAATTTTTAATTTAATTTCTTTCTTAATTAGTTTAAACTTAATTTTGCTTAATTTTTAATTAATCACCTTCTTTAATTAGGTTAAAACCCTTTCATAAAAACCAAACAAAAATCATTCATTTTTTCCATTTATTTTATTGCACATGTATTCATTCTTGTACAATATTCAATATGGTTGTAATAGATAATTAGGTTTAATTTTCTTGCAAAATCCTCATTCGTAAATTTGCATATCCCCTCCCCTAATGATGTAATAGCGTGGTAATTTTAATTTCCGCAATTTATCGCTTTATATAAATGCTAGTAACTAGGGTTTGTATGGAAAGACTAAAACCAACAAGTAGCAAACCCTAATTCAAGATAAACAAGCATGTAAATTAAACACACTTGCACACTTTCACCCTTAGGTTAATTCCACTTTGTTGCCTTACAAAAATGGTCATGTTATGCATGTGGGGTATTGTTGTACCCTAAAATTTTCCCTCCCATTTCCTCAACATTTTCTCACCACAAGACCCTTGGAGCTCAAGATCAAGTTAGGGTTTACTCTGCTCAAGACTCCTCCTTGCATTGTTGACCCAAATTAGGGTTTGAGTTTGCACAAAGATGTTTTGACCTAAGATGCCCAAAATGACTTTCATGCCTCATTTTGGACTCACAAGTTTATCCATACCAAATTTCAAGCCTTGATTCCAATCTTTGCCCAGGCAATTGGACAGTTGACCTAGAAATCAACTGTATTGGGGAAAAAGTCAACTGTGATCAATTGACTGTCAAACCTCATGATTTTTGACCCACATCAACATTATAAACTCATATGGACCATTTGATCAAGTTTGGATCACAATTCCACAAGAAATTTGATCAGATCACCAAAAGGGCAAAATGGTCATTTTTAGGGTTTTGACTACATAAAGGCAATTTTTGACTGTTTGACCTAGCCAATGGAAAACCAAGCTCACACATGGACTCAAGGACCCAATGGCATTGTCTTGACATGTTCAACAAGTTCAAAAGATCCCAAATGCACAAGATTGACAGATGAATTTTCCAGTCAACTGAGCCAAATTTGACTGTACACTGAAAAGTCAAACTTTGACTTTTTGGTCAAAATCAAGTGTCAAGATTCATTTTTCATCAAAACATGTCAAATTATGAAACTTGTTCATCAAGAAATCAAAAATCACAAATTAGGGTTTGAAATGAAGAAATTTCATAACTTAGAATTTTTCTAAGTTATGAAAATTCCTAATTTTTTCCTAACTTTGTCCCATTTTTTCATCAAGATGCATTTGGATTCAAGGAAAACTCAAAACATGAAAGTTGTAGTCCATTGCAAAATCTACAACTTTGATTCACAAAGTTTCCTCAAAAGAAGCTTGTAGCTCAAGTTATGATTTTTGGAACAAGGGTGCAAAACATTCTTAACTTAGAAAATTTTTTACCTATTCTAGGCAGGATTTTTGCCCAACTTCATGGCCACTTTTCACATGCTTCCACTTGTAATCTCAACTTGCATTACAAAGATGGATTGTAGTACACATTCCAAGCTTTCCAAATTATCCAAGAACTTCTCAAACACCCTTGTGGTTAGGGAGAATCGAATTTGTGAAGATGGGCAAAAGTCACTTTGTTCATAAGCCATGTACATGTTCATAACTTGTGCATTTTTGAAATCAGCATGTGCAAGCTACATTACAAGCCTCTAATCTCATTTACACTCAATAATTAAATGCCAATCCATTGTGTTCTAGCATTATTTTGTGCATTTGGTCATTGCATGAAGAATTAAGCCTTAATTAGAAAAAGCAAGTTATCCATTTTTGTAAAGTTACACTTTATGTCAAGTTTGCAAATCAAGAAGTACAGGCCATATCTTTGGACACAAGATTCATGGACATATCCCACTGATCAAGACTCAAGTGTGCAGCATAGTTTAGGGCTTGGGACAGGCTTGTATAGGAACTCACATTTCCTTGCTTCACATAGAAAAAACCTTGCATTTTTGAAACACAACTCACATTTCTGTCAACACAAGCCTAAACAAACATTGTGAACACATTCCATACTCCTCAAGTAACCTAAAACACGACCAAGCCATCCCTAAAACTCCCTCATCCATCAAAACACAGTTTTGTGGCAAAACAGGGTATCTTCTGCATATTGACTTCCACAGTTCATTTCCCTCGTTCGTTTTCATCCAAACCACCTCAAACACATTCAATAACATCCATACAAGCTATACCCAACCTTGGATACAGACTGTAACAGCCATAGCATAGTTGGCCATTTTCATTTTTCTCTCTTGCAGGTTAACTTCCATGGAGTGATTCAGCAAGATTCAAAGCACACCAAGCATTGGAGAAGCATCCCTGAACTTCAAGCAAGTTGTACAAGTCCTCAAGTTCCATTGAAAGTACCTCCATTGTCATACACGAATTAAGCTGAAACAGGTAAAAATATGGACTTCTATCTCTCAATCTAGGAAGAGTTAGCCTTAGGTTTATGAATGAAAAATGCTCTACTCATGGCCCTGAAGCTACACATATAATCACTTTGCATTTATGTTGTGTGTACTGAGAGAATTTGGAACCTGAACATTAGAAAAAACTTAGGTCAGGAATTAGGGATGGAGAAATTCTCTCTCATTTCTGAGAGTTAAGTCAAGTTTTTTATATGTCTGGATTCGTCTCTTGATGCTCTACATTTTTGATGTTATGAGTTTTGCTTGAAAGTCCAGGAATCAGGAGTTAGGAAAACGCGCATTGTTGTTGTTCAAACAAGTCTGGAGGTTGAAGACAACCCTTTTGGGCTGGGCTTGGTTCATTTTCCTTTTTGCACCACTATTTCACTCTTGCACCCCCTTGGCAAATTGTGTTTATTTTTATCATTTTTTGACTTTTTTCTTTTTGTTTCTGACTTATTATTTTTTTCCAAAATATAAAAAATATTAAAAAACATTTTTTCAACTATTTTTGCATTTTATTTGAATTTTATTTGTTTTATTTGAGTTTGTACATATAAATAAATACATAATATCCTATTATTTAAAATACTAGAAATAATACAAATACATTTTTTTTTTCTAATTTTTATTTTATTTTATCTTTTGAAAACATTTTCTAAAATATACTTTTTTTTTTGTAAATATTAAATATTTTATTTTTGTACATATTTAATATATTTAGTAAATAATATAAATACATATATATTTATTAGAATATTTAGGACAAAAATACAAAATAATACATTTTTTATTTTTATTAATATTTGACTTCAAAAATACTTTTTTTTACAATATACTTTTTTTATTTATTTTTTGTACATAATTAATAAATATTGTATATATATTAAATAATTAATACCTTTTATTTAGCAAAATTAGGGTTTGCCCTAAAATGTAAAAATATCCAAAATTATTCCTTTTTATTTTTGTTTATTTGTCACATAAAAAATACTTTTTACATACATATAAAAATCATCTTTTGCATCTTGCATATTTATTGTATATTAAATAATTTGTATAATTCAATTTGGATGTAATAGTTTAGATTTAATTTTTCTTGCTAAATATCCCCATTTGAACATTTGTACCCCCCATCCCATAATTTGTGTTGTAATAATTTAGGACCTTTAAATTCCGCATTTAAAAGCTTTCTAAATATGCCATGATAGAATTAGGGTTTTGTATGCAAAAAAAAATCAAATAACAAATAGCTTGACCTAATTCCAAGATAAAAGCATGAAAATGTACAACACCAATCACACTTGCACCCCTAGGGTTACTCCACTTGTTGCCTTCAATAAATGGGCCATGTTGCATGTTGAGTTTCTTTGGCAAAAACAAAACAATTCAAATGATCATAGTCCCTCGATGACGCTTTCGAAAGTTGCCTAAAAAATGATCAAGTCCCTTAAAGGAAAAATTGCCCAAAGACACTTGGCACCATTGCAATCATGGTCTAAACGATGACCCGCGCCCGTCCCGTTCACATCCTAACACAAGATTGTCCACCAAATACAATGGTGGAACAAAATTGTTAAAAGGGTTGAAACATAGAGAAAACCTTTGAGTAAATTTAGGGGTAGACGAACTCTTAGTTACTTGAATTAAACTTGCAAAAAAAACACACTTGCCTACCTTTCAAAACACACATCACAACACACTTTCAAAACAACTTTCAAAAAACATTGAAAACTTTTCAAAAGACATACACCTTTGTATACATCCCAACATGGATCATTACAAAGGTTGCCACCACATTGGCCTCTTTTCAAAACATTTTCAAACCCACACACAAAGCACCATTTCAAACAATTGAAAGCACCATTTCAAACAATTGAAAATCAAGGAAAGTTGATCTAAGCAAGTAACTAAGAGCCCATGGATAACCATGGATAGAAAGGGTGCTAATACCTTCCCTTTTCTATAATCTACTCCCCGAACCCAAGAAAACATCTCAAAGGTTTTTGCTGTGCTTTTTAACCTTTCCTTAGGATAAAATAAAAAGTCGGTGGCGACTCTTGCTTAACCGAAACATTTGCGAAAACAAACGCAAAACCTCAAGTCAGTTCTCCCACCGTATCACAGAACTGGCGACTCTGCTGGGAAATTTTTTAAAGTGGAGTAACCTTAGGGCTTAGATCACCCTCTTGCATGACTAATTGTTTGCTTTGATTGCTTTATATCTTGGCTCTCTTGTTTAGGTTTGCAATCCTACACCCGGATTTGGGGAAACATTCATAGATAGCAATACATTATGGAAACTGTGCGGGGTATACCGACACGGTTAAAGCAATAGCTATATTAGTGCGACATATTTGTGAGTACCGGTAACCCTTGAGTTCAATCAAGGAGAGTACGGGGCCGCTGAGTGATGTCACTAAGCACTAATGACCTAGAAACTTACTTGACCATCTTGGCCTTTCATTAGGGGTAGTGAGATGACAGGCTTTGGTGCAGTCCAAAGTTGGTAGATACTCGATACTACACTCATTGAGGGTTGTTTTCTTGGAATATTTTGGTCGCTAGTTAAGTGGCTAAACCAAAACAATGAACATGGAAAACAATCCAGTGATATTGAGCTCCTTAGAACCCGGTTACTATTTATAGGACATGTTTTTAAGCCAACTTCACTCAAGAGGGTACTTACCTATGAAACCCCATGCAAGCCTGAAACTAGGGTTTTGTGTGATTTGCTTGTACATATGTTTGTGCATACATCATGAGCATCATGAAGCCTCATATGCATTCACTAACCATTTCAAGGGTTTAGATCTTCATCTTTGTTCTTGTTTTGTAGGTCATGGAAATTCTTCGCAGGAAAACTATCCAAGTCAACCTTGTGAGAATCCCTCTTCAACTCAAGGAGCTTACATCCAGAATCCCAGAAAGCTCTCCCTTCAGTGAAAGACATGGTAGACTGCTCAGCCTAGTCAGCACCAACATTGAAGAGGACATGGTAAAGGTGTTGTTCCAGTTCTTTGACCCCCTTCACCACTGTTTCACTTTCCCCGACTACCAATTGGTGCCCACTTTGGAGGAATTTTCTCAACTCCTGAGAATTCCTATTCTTAATCAACTACCCTACAATAGTACGGAAAAAGAACCAAAGCCTGAAGATGTTGCTCAATCACTACACTTGCAACCATCTGACATCAAGGGGCATTGGGAAACTAGAAGCGGTGTCAAAGGCTTCTTGGCAAAATTCTTGTTTGAGAAGGCACAAGAGTGTTGGAATTTATTGGATCTACAAGCCTTTGAAGAAATTGTGGCACTCCTCATTTATGGGTTGGTCCTGTTCCCAAATCCTGACCAGCTTATAGATGTCAACGCCGTCAAGATCTTCTTATCCAGGAATCCAATACCAACATTGCTTGGGGACATCCTTCACTCATTTTACACACGAACAATGAGAAAGAGGGGTGTTCTCATGTGCTGTACTCCTCTCCTTGCAAGGTCGTACCTTCCACAATCTGTCCTGAAGAATGACCAAGGCTTAAGGTGGTCACAACGGTTGATGAACCTTACTCACTCTGATGTACATTGGTGCTCTCGGTCCGGAGAAAATGTCATCATCATCGATCGTTGTGGAGAGTTCCCTAATGTTCCATTACTTGGCATTAGAGGAGGCATTACCTACAACCCTTGTCTAGCTTTAAGACAATTTGGATATGCACGGAGAGATGGCCCTCACGACATGTTGATTCCTGACCTAGTTTTTGACTTCGACAACGATGCGCAAGGACTTCGCCAAAGATTCATCAGAGCTTGGAGGATGCCTAACAAGGTAGACAGCAAGACACTGGGGCACAAGAATTCCATCCCTCTTGAGCCTTACCTCAAGTGGGTACGAACCCGAGCCCAGAGTCTAAAGATGCCTTACCCTCATGTTCTCCCTGTGATTAAAGAGCCCGTTAAGGAAGGAGAGGTTCCCTACACCATCTTGTATCCTGACATGCCTACATCGTGGGAGGAGATGCAGAAGAGTTGGATCCAACTCAAGGAGGAACGGAATACTTTTGAAGCCAGCTTCTACGCCAGCGAGAAGAAGGTTTTGGAGCTTACCTACCGACTCCACGAGGAAGAGACCCTCAACACCTACATCGCACCAAAGAGGATGCGCAACGTCTTTTTACCTTGAGAAGTTTTTTGTAATATTTGGCCTATGAGGCATTTATGTACTGACAAATTTCTTCTTATTAATATAACGTGCGTTCCTTTTTGTTTGCAACAATTTTGAATTTTCTAAATCCTTGAATGCATTGCATAAACAAACATATCATTCATCATGCGCATAAGCAGGTCTCCACACTAGGTTTCCTTATCTTTCTGCTGTTTATTTCAGTAAGATGGATCTCGAACAGTCGGTCAAGGACTTGCAGTCTCAAAATTCACAGTTTCAACATCTCCTGATGACCTTGGCAAAGGGTCAGGATGATCTAAAGGCCCTGCTTGGGAACAAAGAGCAAGTGAAAAAGAAGAAGAAGAGAGTCGGGGTGGCTACCCTAGGAAGAAGGTTTGAGGGTGAAGCCAGAAGAGTGCTTGAATTTCCCCCTACATCTGAAGAGGGAACCAGTAAAGGGAATGCGGTTGCGGTACCATCTGAATCCGAAGCTGAAGAAGGAGAGGCTGAAGAAGACGAAGACTACTCTGAGCAACAATATCTGCCCGCCGATGATAAGTACAAAAGCTTGGAAGACAGGTTGGCAGCTATGGAGATGCAGAGAGTTTCCGGCTTAGATTTCGAAGATTTGGGATTAGTTGCTGGAATTGTGATCCCCCCGAAGTTCAAAGTGCCAGTTTTTGCAAGATATGACGGGTTGTCCTGCCCGAAGATGCATCTCATATCATATGTAAGGAAGATCCAACCTTACACTGCAGACAAGAACCTATGGATCCATTTCTTTCAGGATAGTCTTTCAAGGGCTCAACTCGAATGGTTCTATCAGCTGAATGGAGTCAGTATCCGAAACTGGGAGGACTTGGCTACTGCCTTTTATAAGCAATATCAGTATAATTCTGACCTCGCTCCCACGCATACCCAACTCCATGGTATGTCACTGGGGGCGGGCGAAGGATTCAAAGAGTATGCGCAAAAGTGGAGAGACCTGGCTGGCAGGGTGCAGCCATCGCTGACTGACCGTGAACTTGTTGATATGTTCCTAGGGACCCTGTCTGGTCCGTTCTTCAACCATCTGATTGGTAATTCTTCTGCTGGGTTTACAGATTTGATCTTGACTGGTGAGAGAATAGAAGCTGGTATCAAGTCGGGGAAGATACAGAAAGGTGCCTCCGCGAGTACTGAAAAGAAACCTTTCAAGAAGGAAGCTAGTGCTGTTTATGGTCCCAGAAGACAAATTAAGCCTGAACACCGCCAAGCTGTTAATGCATTGGTAATTTCAAAGCCTGTTGCTGCTCCTCAGCAGTTCAACCAACCAAGGGGTGAGAGACCCAAAAGGCAGTACACTCGGCTCAGCATGACCCTGTCTCAGATATTGCCGCAACTACTGTCAACCAATCTGGTAACTGTCAAAGAAGCTCCGAAGGTAGTGAACACAGCTTCTCCAAAGTACAACCCCAACGCCCGTTGCACTTATCACTCTGATAGCCCGGGGCATACTACGGATGATTTTTGGGCTCTGAGGAATAAGGTTCAGGACCTTATCGATGCTAAAGAAATACAGTTTGAGGCGCCCGAAAGGCCCAATGTTGTGACTGCTCCCATGCCCCAGCATGGAGTGAATGCTGTGGAAGAAGACCGGTATGTAGCCTCCATGGAAGAGATTGTTACTCCGTTATTGACCGTCAAGAGGAACCTGTTGCTAGCCGGTTTATTTCCAGGATGTGGTAAAGGTTACCTTCTATGTGTTGTTTCACCTGTTGGTTGCCCGTTGCTGAAATCAGGTATCCAAAACCTGATGGATAGCAAAGAGATCTTGTTCGAGAAGATTGTTGTTCCTGCTGTCCCTGCTGAAGAAGTGTATATTGTTACCATTTTCAACAACCCTCCTAAGGCTCCTTCAAGAAGCCTGTCAAAATCATGTCTACTCAAAAGATTGCTCCTATCATCATTACTGTTCCGGGGCCCCTCCCTTATACATCTGACAAAGCTGTCCCATGGCACTATGGGGCAGATGTTTATGTTCTTGGAGTAAAGCAAGAGTTTGATACCAGTACCGGTGTTAGCAACATCACCGGACCTGCCAAGATCACTCGTAGTGGTAGGCTCTTCTCGCCAGATATTGCACCTCCAGCTATTCAGAAACCTCTTATCATCACACCTGCAAGTGTGCCTGCTTCCCTTCAAGTTCCTGTTTCTACACCTGTTGCCGAGTCATCTGACGCTCGGGGCAAAGGGATTACTACTGATTTGCCTGCCCTGACGGAGGCACCGAAGACAACCGCTATTGAGGCTTCCCAGCAAGAGATGGAAGAGATCCTCAAGATTATCAAGAAAAGTGATTTCAACGTAGTTGAGCAGCTGGGGCACACCCCATCAAAAATTTCTATGCTATCACTGTTATTGTGTTCAGAGGCCCATGCAAAGGCCCTGATTTCCTTCCTGAAGACGGCCCATGTGCCACAAGAAACATTTGCTGATCAATTTACTGATTGTGTGGCCAACTTGACTGCTGATAATGGGTTAGGCTTCTCTGACGCCGATCTGACCTCCAAAGGAAAGAACCATAACGACGCCCTGCGTGTCTCCATTGAATGCAGGGGCACTACTCTTGCCCATGTGTTGGTAGACACCGGTTCTTCATTGAACGTATTACCCAAGAAGGCTCTAGACAGGCTGGATTGTGAGGGTTTAGAGCTCAAGCCAAGTAACATTGTTGTCCGGGCCTTCGACGGTTCGAAAAGGATGGTGCATGGTGAAGTTGACATTCCAATCAGGGTTGGTTCTCAAGTTTTTGATTCTACTTTCTATGTGATGGACATCCGACCATCCTACTCTTGTTTGTTGGGTCGTCCTTGGATCCACAAGGCTGGAGCTGTGACCTCCACACTACATCAGAAGCTGAAGTACCCAGTTAGGGGGAAAATTGTGACAGTTCAGGGGGAAGAAGAGTATATGGTCAGCCACCTTAACTCGTTCTGGTACATAGAGATGGATGGGGAATTCATTAAAACCCCATTTCAACACTTTGAAGAGGTGCCTCAGACACTGGCATCAGCTGAAACTGTGATTGAAGACCCTCCTTTGAAGATGGCTTCCTTGAAGGATGCCCGGGCTGTGGTTAAGAAGGGTGAGTGCGCAAACTGAGGCCGACTTCCTGATTTCACTCCAAAGACTGACAAGTTTGGTCTGGGTTTCACTACAGAGGCTCAGAGGGCTGTTCACAAGGCAAGGATTGGAAGACCTCCTGTGTTCATCACCAACCCGGGAGTGAATGTTGTTAAAGACGACATGGAGGAATCTGAATTCGACAGTTGGATCTACCCAACAACCGACGGTGGACCAAGCAACTGGACTGCCAAAGACTTCACACCTATTACTTTTGTCACTCAGTAATGAACTCTTTTGTTTTGAATTTGTAACAGACAATATTTTGAAACTTCTATGGCTCGGTGTCTTACCCGAGGCACCGTGGCTTCATTTGTAAGGGCTTTTGTGTGTCATTTTCATATATCATCAATAAAAACATTGGACGTTTGTTGCATTTCAAAATCTTGCGCTCCTTTTCTTTCTTTATTATATATTGCAAAACAGCTATATTTACACACACTCACTTATACAGGTTCCAATCCACTCTGGATCTCACTGGTAACGACTCTGCTACTGCCAGTTATGACTTCGAAAATCCGATCAACTTAGCCGAAGACGGAGGTGAAGATGATTGCGAAGTTCCTGGTGAACTTGCAAGACTGTTACTCCAGGAAGAGAGGGTCATTCAGCCACATGAAGAGCCAGTGGAAACGGTAAATCTGGGTACTGAGACAGACAGAAAGGAAGTCAAGATTGGTGCCAATCTAGAGTTCAGTGTGAAACAACGGTTGATTCAGATGCTGCATGACTATGTGGAAATCTTTGCCTGGTCTTACGAAGACATGCCCGGGTTGGATACCGACATTGTGGTTCATCACCTGCCTACCAAGGAAGACTGCCCTCCGGTTAAACAGAAGGTCCGCCGTATGCGTCCAGAAATGTCCGAGAAAATCAAAGCTGAGGTTATGAAACAATTTGATGTCGGGTTTTTAGCAGTGACTTCTTACCCTCAGTGGGTCGCCAACGTGGTTCCAGTGCCGAAGAAGGATGGTAAGGTCCGAATGTGTGTTGATTACAGGGATTTGAACAGGGCGAGCCCTAAGGATGATTTCCCTCTGCCTCATATCGACGTTCTGGTTGACAACACTGCTCAGCATAAAGTATTCTCCTTCATGGACGGTTTCTCCGGTTATAATCAAATCAAGATGGCTCCTGAAGACATGGAGAAGACCACTTTCGTCACTCAGTGGGGCACCTTTTGCTACAAGGTCATGCCTTTTGGGTTGAAAAATGTTGGGGCAACCTACCAACGTGCCATGGTCGCTTTATTTCATGACATGATCCATCATGAGATAGAAGTATACGTCGACGATATGATTTCAAGGTCCTAAACTGAGGAGGAACACCTTGACCACCTACGGAAGCTGTTTGACCGTCTGAAGTTGTACAAGCTGAGGTTGAACCCAAACAAGTGCACCTTTGGGGTGAGATCTGGAAATATGCTAGGCTTCGTCGTAAGCGACAAAGGTATCCAAGTAGACCCTGCCAAAGTGAAAGCCATACAAGAGATGCCAACTCCCAAGACAGAGAAAGAAGTCAGAGGATTTCTAGGACGGCTGAACTACATTGCTCGATTCATCTCACATCTAACTGCTACCTGTGAACCAATCTTCAAACTGCTGAAGAAAGATCAAGTAGTACGTTGAAACGATGATTGTCAGGCCGCTTTCGAAAAGATCAAAGAGTATCTCCAAGAACCACCCATTCTTTTGCCACCGGTTGAAGGGAGACCTCTAATCTTATACTTGACAGTACTTGACAACTCAATGGGGTGTGTGCTGGGGCAGCATGACGAGTCTGGCCGAAAAGAACACGCCATTTATTACCTTAGCAAAAAGTTTAGCGACTGTGAGACCCGGTACTCACTGCTCGAGAAAACTTGCTGCGCTTTGGTATGGGCTGCTCGCCGGCTGAGACAGTATATGTTGACTCACACTACTCTGTTGATTTCAAAAATAGATCCAATCAAGTACATATTCAAAAAGCCTGCTCTGTCTGGAAGAATAGCAAGATGGCAGATGATCTTGACGGAATATGACATCCAGTACACGACTCAGAAAGCAATCAAGGGAAGTGTATTGGCAGACCATTTGGCGCACCAGGCAGTGGACGATTACCAGTCGTTGAACTTTGAATTTCCAGACGAGGATATCATGGTAGTGACTGATTGTGAAGTACCTGGACCGGATGAAGGACCTGAGGAAGGATCCCGATGGTCTATGCACTTTGACGGAGCCTCGAACGCTTTAGGTAACGGTATCGGCGCTGTGATCATATCCCCTAAAGGCACTCATACTCCACTCACCGCCCGGCTATGTTTCAACTGCACCAACAACATGGCGGAGTATGAGGCATGTATCATGGGTCTTCAAGCTGCAATTGACTTAAGGATCAAGTTTCTGAGTGTCTTCGGAGATTCCTCTCTTGTGATCAATCAGGTCAAAGGCGAGTGGGATACGAAACACCCAAATCTTATTCCTTACAAGGAGTATGTGTTGACATTACTTCCCCACTTCGAGGAGATAACTTTTGAACACTTACCAAGAGAGGAGAATCAGTTGGCGGACGCGTTGGCTACGATGTCTTCTATGTTCAAAGTCAAATGGGACAACGAGGCTCCCCAGATCATCATTTGGAAGTTGGATGAACCTGCACATTGCTGCGATCTCGAGGCCGAAGAGTTAACTGAAAAACCTTGGTATCATGAAGTGAAGAGGCACCTTGAAGCTCAAGAATATCCTGAGGGCGCATCTGTTAATGATAAGAAGTTCTTGAGAAGGTTTGCGGCAAAGTTTTTCCTCAGCAACGGCATCCTCTACAAACGAAACCATGATTCAACCTTACTGCATTGCGTGGATAAGACTGAAGCAGAAAAGATCATGACAGAACTACATGAAGGTACCTTCGGAACACATTCCAGTGGACATACCATGGCAAAGAAAATCCTTCGGGCAGGATATTTCTGGTCCACAATGGAAGCCGACTGTTATCAGCATTCTCGAACTTGTCATAAATGCCAGATCTATGCTGATAAGGTGCACATTCCTCCGGTTCCTCTGAACGTCTTGACAGCACCTTGGCCTTTTGCAATGTGGGGCATTGATATGATCGGCGAAATCAGACCTACGGCATCTAACGGGCATCGCTTCATCTTGGTAGCGATTGATTATTTCACAAAGTGGGTTGAAGCAGCCTCCTATGCTATCGTAACCAAGAGCGTCGTGGCACGGTTCATTCGGCACAACCTGATCTGTCGATACGGTGTACCTGAGAGGATCATTACGGATAATGGTACCAATCTTAACAACAAGATGATCACTGAGCTCTGCGAGCAATTCAAGATACAGCACCACAATTCTTCTCCCTATCGGCCGAAGATGAATGGGGCTGTAGAAGCAGCGAATAAGAACATCAAGAAGATTGTGCAGAAGATGACAGTGACCTATAAAGATTGGTAGGAAATTTTACCGTTTGCTCTTCATGGGTACCATACCTCAGCACGGACGTCAACAGGGGCAACTCCCTTTTCCTTGGTCTATGGCATGGAGGCAGTCTTGCCTATTGAAGTCCAGATACCCTCTCTCCGGATAATGAAGGATGCAGGTTTGAGCGAAGATGACTGGATCCAGACTCGACTTGATCAATTAAACCCGATTGACGAAAAGAGACTCACTGCTATTTGTCATGGTCAGACGTACCAAAAACGGATGATCAGGGCATTTAACAAGAAGGTCAGACGACAAGAGTATCAAGTCGGAGACCTGGTAATCAAGCGCATCATTCTTCCTCAAGGTGATCCCAGGGGAAAATGGACCCCTACGTACGAAGGGCCATTTGTGGTTAAACATATCTTCTCAGGAGGAGCTATGATTCTAACCACCATGGATGGTGACGACCTTCCTCACCCTGCCAATGCAGACATAGTAAAAAGATACTACGCATGATCAAAGACCCGCTAGGTTGACACACCTAGGCAAAAATAAGGGCTTCCCGGCGAACCAAAAGGGTTCGGGCAAAAATAAGGGATGAAATGAAAAAAATCTGTACACCCGGCAAGTCGAAAACTTGAAAAGGCGGCTTGGGCAAAAATGGGTATCCCGGTGGACTGAAAACCCGAAAGGGTGGTCCAGGCAAAAGTTAGGGATAAAGCGTAATGCTATGTCTCATTGGATCACCTTGCATCCAGAATTCGGCATCAACTATCGGGCTCAGACGGCGCCAATCAATCAGCTTCATTTTCAACTAAACAGCAAAGTGATGAGACGCTTGAAGACATAAAGGCGATAGCAGAGTTAGAACCCAGTGGGATTTTTTTTTTCACATAGCTGTTTTATTTCTTTTTCACAAAATTGTATCAGCTCTATTTTGCTCGGCGGCGTTCTCTTACTAGGACGTCAGCCTCCTGTACATAAAACGCCTATTTACAGGCAAATTTCAAAATCAATACAAGATCAATTTTTCAGACAAATTACCCATAGTTTTTCTTTTTCTGTTTTGTTTTGTAAAGAACGTCCAATGTTCATTTTTGATATATGCATTTGACATTAATTGCTAAATCATGAATATTTGCATGCGAAACAAAGGACTAATTACATATGACATCAGAAACAGGGGCAGTAAAGATTGTCCAAGCGATCTAGTTGCTCTGTCCACCAAGGTACCAAGGTAGGTTCGACTGAAGAATGTAACCGAGTTACCTCAACTCCCCACAGAGTAAGACAAGATCCAGCAATACTCTCCCCAGGCAGAGTTTGGTCTCCCATCAGCCCTAAAAACACACGGTGTTCCCATAGTAAGTCAGCGATACTCTCCCCAAGCAGAGTTAGTCTACTGTCAGCCTTAAGGAAGTTGGGTATCCCCAGAAGATCTCAACATTCCCCAGCGGAGTATAGACATTCCTCAGCAAGCATCCCCGGCAGTCTTAATATAAGATTGTTCCCCGGCGGAGTACCAGGCACCCCAGTGGAACCATTCCCCTGTACAATCCAAAGTTTCCCCAGGAGAGTGGAATCCATATCCCCAACAGGTCTTGAGGCTTATCCCCAGTAGATTCTGGAAGCTTATCCCCTGCAGAGTACGAACGCGTCTCCCCGGTTTCATTCAAAGGTTATTTCCCCACCAGGGCATAACTGGGTTATCCTCAGCTAATTACCACGGAAAGATCGTCCCCGGCGAAGTTCTTCCTATCCCCAGCGGAGTTCATCAAATTCCCCAACATAACTTATCAAGTGGAATCCCCAGCGGAGCTCCCATCAAAACCTCAGCGAAGTATCTCTTCCCACAGAGTAATACCCCGCAGAGTAATCTCTTCACCTATTTTATTCCCCTCAGAGTAATCTCTCCAACAAGTTTATCCCCCGACGGAGTCATCTTCTCCTACCGATTTATTCTTGCAGCCATCATCCCCAGCGGAAACGAAGAACTCCACTCTTCAACATCAGCCCAGGATTCAACAAGTTCCCGGCACTCGTCAAGGATTTATTTTCCTAGTCGAAAACACATTCATAGACATTCCACATTTTATACACCATGACGCATGCATATACGCATCATATCACACAATCTCATTTATTTTTGAGAACATCATGCATCTCATACATCATGACATTGCATACAACTAATGTCTTTGCCTTTTCAGGAAAAGTTCAATCCAAAGAGGATTACTATCAACTATCGCAATTCCAGATTCGATACCTGTATCTAGCCAGGGCACATCTGTGAGTGATGGATTGTAGATTCGATACCTGTATCTAGCCAGGGCATATCTGCATGAAGAGTTTGAAGATCAACCCCTGTAACAGGCCAGGAAATTATCTTTCATTCTCAAGTCAGAGGTTTACACCTGTATCCAGCCAGGAAAGCTATCTCTATCAACCTTTTGCAATTCCAGATTCGATTCCTGTATCTAGCCAGGGCACATCTGTGAGCAACTAATTCCAGATTCGATACCTGTACCCAGCCAGGGCATATCTGAAGACGACAAATTCCAGATTCGATTCATGTATCTAGCCAGGGCATATCTGTGAGTAACTGATTGTAGATTCGATACCTGTATCCAGCCAGGGCACGTCTACATGAAGAGTTTAAAGATTCGACACATGTATCCAGCCAGGGCATATCTGCATAAATAGTTTAGAGATTTGATACATGTATCCAGCCAGGGCACGTCTGTAAGCAACCTTTTGAAGTTCCGGATTCGATTCCTGTATCTAGCCAGGACACATCTGTGAGCAACTAATTGTAGATTCGATACTTGTACCTAGCCAGGGCATATCTGCATGAAGAGTTTGAAGATCAACACCTGTAACAAGCCAGGAAAACATCTTCCTTTCTCAAAGTACGCAAGTTCTCGCTAAGGAATCTCTTACGCGATCAACACTTCCAAATGGCATCTATAAGCCCATTCCCGACAAGGTTCAGTCACGTCTCCAGATGGCATCTATAAGCCCATCCCCCTATCCACCATCTCTCCCAAATGGCATCTATAAGCCCATTCCCGCCATCACATTGCTGATACTCCAGTATGCGAGTGCAAATTTCAGGGCACTCTAGTGTCCAATCTCCTTTTACCCTCGAGTCGCGAAAGGCAAACTTGCCAATCTAACTCTTCAGGTTCAAGAAGATTGAACAGGGGCAACTGTTGTACCCCAAAATTTGCCCTCCCATTTCCTCAACATTTTCTCACCACAAGACCCTTGGAGCTCAAGATCAAGTTAGGGTTTACTCTGCTCAAGACTCCTCCTTGCACTGTTGACCCAAATTAGGGTTTGAGTTTGCACAAAGATGTTTTGACCTAATATGCCCAAAATGACTTTCATGCCTCATGTTGGACTCACAAGTTTATCCATACCAAGTTTCAAGCCTTGATTCCAATCTTTGCCCAGGCAATTGGACAGTTGACCTAGAAATCAGCTGTATTGGGGAAAAAGTCAAATGTGGTCAATTGACTGTCAAACCTCATGATTTTTGACCCACATCAACATTATGAACTCATATGGACCATTTGATCAAGTTTGGATCACAATTCCACAAGAAATTTGATCAGATCACCAAAAGGGCAAAATGGTCATTTTTAGGGTTTTGACTGCATAAAGGCAATTTTTGACTGTTTGACCTAGCCAATGGCAAACCAAGCTCACACATGGACTCAAGGACCCAATGGCATTATCTTGACATGTTCAACAAGTTCAAAAGATCCCAAATGCACAAGATTGACAGATGAATTTTCCAGTCAACTGAGCCAAATTTGACTGTACACTGAAAAGTCAAACTTTGACTTTTTGGTCAAAATCAAGTGTCAAGATTCATTTTTCATCAAAACATGTCAAATTATGAAACTTGTTCATCAAGAAATCAAAAATCACAAATTAGGGTTTGAAATGAAGAAATTTCATAACTTAGAATTTTTCTAAGTTATGAAAATTCCTAATTTTTTCCTAACTTTGTCCCATTTTTTCATCAAGATGCATTTGGATTCAAGGAAAACTCAAAACATGAAAGTTGTAGTCCATTGCAAAATCTACAACTTTGATTCACAAAGTTTCCTAAAAAGAAGCTTGTAGCTCAAGTTATGATTTTTGGAACAAGGGTGCAAAACATTCTTAACTTAGAAATTTTTTGACCTATTCTAGGCAGGATTTTTGCCCAACTTCATGGCCACTTTTCACATGCTTCCACTTGGAATCTCAACTTGCATTACAAAGATGGATTGTAGTACACATTCCAAGCTTTCCAAATTGTCCAAGAACTTCTCAAACACCCTTGTGGTTAGGGAGAATCGAATTTGTGAAGATGGGCAAAAGTCACTTTGTTCATAAGCCATGTACATGTTCATAACTTGTGCATTTTTGAAATCAGCATGTGCAAGCTACATTACAGGCCTCTAATCTCATTACACTCAATAATTAAATGCCAATCCATTGTGTTCTAGCATTATTTTGTGCATTTGGTCATTGCATGAAGAATTAAGCCTTAATTAGAAAAAGCAAGTTATCCATTTTTGTAAAGTTACACTTTATGTCAAGTTTGCAAATCAAGAAGTACAGGCCATATCTTTGGACACAAGATTCATGGACATATCCCACTGATCAAGACTCAAGTGTGCAGCATAGTTTAGGGCTTGGGACAGGCTTGTATAGGAACTCACATTTCCTTGCTTCACATAGAAAAAACCTTGCATTTTTGAAACACAACTCACATTTCTGTCAACACAAGCCTAAGCAAACATTGTGAACACATTCCATACTCCTCAAGTAACCTAAAACACGACCAAGCCATCCCTAAAACTCCCTCATCCATCAAAACACAGTTTTGTGGCAAAACAGGGTATCTTCTGCATATTGACTTCCACAGTTCATTTCCCTCGTGCGTTTTCATCCAAACCACCTCAAACACATTCAATAACATCCATACAAGATATCCCCAACCTTGGATACAGACTGTAACATCCATAGCATAGTTGGCCATTTTCATTTTTCTCTCTTGCAGGATAACTTCTATGGAGTGATTCAGCAAGATTCAAAGCACACCAAGCATTGGAGAAGCATCCCTGAACTTCAAGCAAGCTGTACAAGTCCTCAAGTTCCATTGAAAGTACCTCCATTGTCATACACGAATCAAGCTGAAACAGGTAAAAACATAGACTTCTATCTCTCAATCTAGGAAGAGTTAGCCTTAGGTTTATGAATGAAAAATGCTCTACTCATGGCCCTGAAGCTACACATATAATCACTTTGCATTTATGTTGTGTGTACTGAGAGAATTTGGAACCTAAACATTAGAAAAAACTTAGGTCAGGAATTAGGGATGGAGAAATTCTCTCTCATTTCTGAGAGTTAAGTCAAGTTTTTTATATGTCTGGATTCGTCTCTTGATGCTCTACATTTTTGGTGTTATGAGTTTTGCTTGAAAGTTCAGGAATCAGGAGTTAGGAAAACGCGCGTTGTTGTTGTTCAAACAAGTCTGGAGGTTGAAGACAACCCTTTTGGGCTGGGCTTGGTTCATTTTCCTTTTTGCACCACTATTTCACTCTTGCACCCCCTTAGCCCATTGTGTTTATTTTTATCATTTTTTGACTTTTTTCTTTTTGTTTCTGACTTATTATTTTTTGCCAAAATATAAAAAATATTAAAAAACATTTTTTCAACCATTTTTGCATTTTATTTGAATTTTATTTGTTTTATTTGAGTTTGTACATATAAATAAATACATAATATCCTATTATTTAAAATACTAGAAATAATACAAATACATTTTGTTTTTTTCTAATTTTTATTTTATTTTATCTTTTGAAAACATTTTCTAAAATATACTTTTTTTTGTAAATATTAAATATTTTATTTTTGTACATATTTAATATATTTAGTAAATAATATAAATACATATATATTTATTAGAATATTTAGGACAAAAATACAAAATAATACATTTTTTATTTTTATTAATATTTGACTTCAAAAATACTTTTTTTTACAATTTTATTTATTTATTTTTTGTACATAATTAATAAATATTGTATATATATTAAATAATTAATACCTTTTATTTAGCAAAATTAGGGTTTGCCCTAAAATATAAAAATATCCAAAATTATTCCTTTTTATTTTTGTTTATTTGTCACATAAAAAATACTTTTTACATACATATAAAAATCATCTTTTGCATCTTGCATATTTATTGTATTTTTTATTTAATTATTGTATATTAAATAATTTGTATAATTCAATTTGGATGTAATAGTTTAGATTTAATTTTTCTTGCTAAATATCCCCATTTGAACATTTGTACCCCCCATCCCATAATTTGTGTTGTAATAATTTAGGACCTTTAAATTCCGCATTTAAAAGCTTTCTAAATATGCCATGATAGAATTAGGGTTTTGTATGCAAAAAAAAAATCAAATAACAAATAGCTTGACCTAATTCCAAGATAAAAGCATGAAAATGGACAACACCGATCACACTTGCACCCCTAGGGTTACTCCACTTGTTGCCTTCAATAAATGGGCCATGTTGCATGTTGAGTTTCTTTGGCAAAAACAAAACAATTCAAATGATCATAGTCCCTCGATGACGTTTTCGAAAGTTGCCTAAAAATGATCAAGTCCCTTAAAGGAAAAATTGCCCAAAGACACTTGGCACCATTGCAATCATGGTCTAAACGATGACCCGCGCCCGTCCCGTTCACATCCTAACACAAGATTGTCCACCAAATACAATGGTGGAACAAAATTGTTAAAAGGGTTGAAACATAGAGAAAACCTTTGAATAAATTTAAGGGTAGACAAACTCTTAGTTACTTGAATTAAACTTGCAAAAAAAACACACCCTCCTACCTTTCAAAACACACATCACAACACACTTTCAAAATAACTTTCAAAAAACATTGAAAACTTTTCAAAAGACATACACCTTTGTATACATCCCAACATGGATCATTACAAAGGTTGCCACCACATTGGCCTCTTTTCAAAACATTTTCAAACCTACACACAAAGCACCATTTCAAACAATTGAAAGCACCATTTCAAACAATTGAAAATCAAGGCAAGTTGATCTAAGCAAGTAACTAAGAGCCCATGGATAACCATGGATAGAAAGGGTGCTAATACCTTCCCTTTCTATAATCTACTCCCCGAACCCAAGAAAACATCTCAAAGGTTTTTGTTGTACTTTTTAACCTTTCCTTAGGATAAAATAAAAAGTCGGTGGCGACTCTTGCTCAACCGAAACATTTGCGAAAACAAACGCAAAACCTCAAGTCAGTTCTCCCACCGTATCACAGGTATCTTAGCAAAAGCAATCAAAAATACAAGATCATAGTCCCTCGATGACGCTATCAAATGTTGCATTTCAAAATGATCTTAGTCCCTCAAAGAGAAATGCTAAGATATCTCACAACATTGCTATCGTGGCTATACGGTGACCCACGCCCGTCCCTTTACATCCAAAGATAATGCTTCTTACCAAATCATTGGTAAGATAACAATATCAAAGGAAAGAAAGAAATGAACTAAGACTTTTGAGTAGGTAGATTGTTCCTAGTTGTTTGCATATTTTCAAATCAAATATCCTTGCTTATTTTCAAAACAAACACCAAACACTTTAAAAAAACACTTTCAAAATATTTTTCAAACATGAATTATTTTCAAAAGCTCAACACTTTGTATACATTTTCACGAACGAGAACTGTTACAAAATTTGCCTAAACGAAGGCGCATTTTCAAAATACTTTCAAAAACCACACAAAACACATTTTCAAATAAAAAGCAAGTGATCTAGCAAGCAACTAAGAGCCCATAGATAACTATAGATGAAAATGGTGATAATACCTTCCCTTTTTATAATCTACCCCCCGAACTCAAGAAATAATCTCAAAGGTCTTTCATGTTCTTTTCAGCCTTTTCTTTTGAATAAAAGAAAAATTAGTTGTGACTCTTGCTAACCGCAACATTTGCGATAAAACGCAAAACACTCAAGTCAGTTCTCCCACCACACCACAACAGACATGTCACACCCGTTTCTCAAAAATATTACCTGATGTTCTAGCGAAAATAACAACATTTTTTGAAATTTCAAATCTACATTTTTTAGATGTTATTAGAAATTAAATTTATTTTATATAAAATGAGTTTGAAAAATATTTAAATTTAATTTTAGTGGGTCTAAATTTTATTTAAATATATATTATCAAAATATATTAAGAATTGTTAATAATTAAAAACTAATAATAATATATTGATTTGAGTATTATTTATAAATTTAAACATGAAAAATGCATTGGTTCAATGGTAAAATATGTCACCTAAAGTTTAAGAGATCTTTGATTCAACTCTTACTTAGGGAAAAACTTTAATTTTTTTAACTTTCTTTTAATAATTAAATAAAATAAAATAAAAAATCCATATCAATAAAATAATAGTACATATGATAATCCAGTCACATTTCAAACTATTTTTTTCTTAGATTAATTTAAACTTTTTAATTTTAATAAAATATTAAAATGAGTCTTCACTCTAAATAAATTGAATATTCTACTTATTTAAGTACTGACTTGTGGGCATATTTATTTTGTTTATATATTTTTGTTGGCATTTATGTCATTTGTTGGGGTTTGGTTTTTTTTTCATGAATTTTAATATATTATTTGCCAATGATTTGTAAATATAGTTTTTTTCAAATTGATAAAAGCTACCTAATATATTGAAAAATTATATTTTTGATAATCATTTGCCACATGCTACATGTTGTGTTTGGCTGTTTGCACATCATGTAAATTAATGAAGTTCGTGTCAATGTGTCATATATTATTGAATAGGATAACATTTAATTTTTGTCTTATCTTTATATTTATTGTATTGTGTGTGATATTACTAATATAAAATGTAGGTTTAATAGCTATTTATCTATAAGTGTTTTTTGAAAAATTCTTCCATAAAAAAATTGTATGAATTTTCTTAATATTTAAAATTCTTTTTTTTTTATCTTCATCATATCTAATTATAAAAAAAACTTCACGTGAATATTTTATATATGGTGAGAAGTGAGCTCTCACCCCTTATTATTACAAGGATATCTTTCCATTGGACTGATTAGACGCTTATTTATATTAACGAACTTAAATATTTTTATAATATACAAAATCTCTTGCACTATTATTTTCAATATATTATTATTTTTATTTACATGATTAAGTATTATTCAAATACATTTATTAAATTAAATATTTAATAAATTTAATGTTTAATTACTGTAATTTAATTTGATTAATATTTATTATTAAATAAATTTAAAAATAAAATAACTTAAATTTAAATTTAATAAACCTAAATACTTAAAAATTTATTAAATGTATAATAAATTAAATTTAATAAAAAAACTTAATATTTAACTAATTTAAATATTTAAATAAGTTAAATAATTTAAGTTATTAAATATTAAGTATTTAAATATTTAAGTTATTAAATATTAAATATTAAAATTTAAGTTATTAGTATGTATTAAATAACTTAATAAATATATTCGAATATATCAATTATAGACTATTTCTCATAGTATATAATTGATTTTTTAGATATTATTTTCGATGTATTTTTCATATGATATTTTAATGTATCAAATTCTTATAGAAAATAGTTAATATATTTAATATTAACTGATATTAATTTATTTAATAAATATTTAAAATAATAATATATTTAATATATTTATTAAAATATTTTGTCAAATGAAATATAAATTTTATTTGAAAATATTTATTTGTTTATATTGAAATACATTTAATATATTTATTAAAAAAATTATATTTGATTATATAAATGAAAATAATAATATATTAGAATTATAAATGAAAATAACAAACGCATGCTATAAGAATCATTCGATCTATTGCAATTATAAAATGAAACATGTAATCCAATGATAAAGAGCTAGTGCTTTCAAGGGTAGGGTATGGGTTTAACTCTCACTTTCTACAATTTTTGAGTACTTAACAATGTAAAAAAAATTCGTAAGTTAATATTTTTGATGATCGAATGTGATGAAGGTAAAATAAGAGAATCTTTAAATGTTAGGGAAATTCATGCAACTTTTTTTTATAAGGTGGATTTTTCAAAAAACTCTTATATGACAAAGGTAAATAGTTATTAATCTTAAAATGTATTGACAAAAAAATATATAATACAATCAATTTGTGACTCTTTCGAACTATCTTAAATGTGTTTGTGTTAATTTCGTTTAAATAATGTTATTATGCATCACTAGGTGACTTTTAGAATTAATCTTTATAGAATTTTGGAGAAGTTGAAATTCAGTTATGCTTCATACATAAATTAGAATTGATGACGATTAATGATGTAAAATTTTAAAATTGATGATGATGATCTCTCGTATGGTAGCATGTGGTGGACTTATAAAGTTAACACTCGAACATTCAAGTTAGTTACAAAGTCTAATATGAGTATAATAAAAAGGGAAAATTAAAAAAGTGTATCTTATCTTATGTGTGTTATCTATATATTTTGGATCATCTCTATTATGCTTACGCATGATTGAACCTTCATATTGAGCCTTTGACTGATCTATAACAGTTGTCCATAAGGCATGTCGGGCGTGTAGTGGTCGGAAAGTCTTTCAAAATTGTGGTTGACATCTAGCAGTTATGTTTGATCAAAGTAAGAAGCATGAAGGTCGTGGAACAATTACAAAAGTAATGGGAACAGGCGCTTTAAATATTCTCCCATCATTGAAATGTTTTGCTAATTTTTTCATAAGCATGGCTTTAGGTTGGTAGGTTAGAGCGTGACGTTTCCCCTAGGGCATTCAAGTGCACTTGAGTTCGTTTTCACTTCCTAGGAGAAATTTTCCCGTTGATTTGTAACTTCTCATTTCCCATTGATTGGTTTGTTGCTTGCGTTCCTTCATACAGTGGCTTATGGACTTCTAGAAGAACTTTCACTGTCCCTGATAATCAATTTCTATTTGCGAGTTTACTTTCTTCCCTTTCTTCGGGAGCATTTCATAGAGCATTCTCCATACCTCGAACAAATCTTTCCAATTCGCCCTTAACCTTCACCTTCTTCGTCAGACTTTACTCCTGTCAGGTGCCCTTCTTACCCTAAACTAGTTTTGTATCTTCGGTATTTATTTTACCATGGTCAATATAAATTATTATCCCATAAGTTTGTTTAGTCATTCTATGAATGGTGATTTCTCTCCTTTAGTTAGGGCAGAAGTATCTTCTAATTCAGATTCTTACCACCTAGTCACTAATCAACCAGTCTTAGAGGTTTAATTGTATATGATGATCCTGATTTAGAGAAGTTATCTAGTGGTTCTCTAGGTAGGGAAACTTCCATTAATGAGTCTTCCTTCGACGCTCTTTTTTCTGATGATGATGCAGGGGATGATCACACGGTTAGCTATACGCTCACATCATCCGAAGTTGCAGAAGCTTTAACTCCCCCCTACTTTAATTACTTATGGGATGTTGCCATTTTGAATAGAGAGGAAGCCCATAATTTCATCAATACTTACCATACTGCTAGTTGTCGGGATACAAGTGTTGAGGTTAAGGATCATTTGATACGTGAAGTCAATCGAAGGGTGTCAATTGGCTCAATCCTTTCGAGATCTTTTGGGTTAAATGAAACCTCTAAAAGGAGTCACTTTAGTGAAGTTGATTGATGAAAACAAATATAGTTGGGGTGGACTTAAAGATATTGGGAAATCCTTTTATTTTAAGTGATCTGGCAGACGTAAGTGCGGATAACATCATGGTCGGCCGCCCCACTGAATGGTTGGTCCTTCCTCTATAATCGAGAAAGAGGATATGTTGCACCTTTGAGGAGCTCTCCATTCCTTTTTATGAGTGCTTTTTCAACCTGATAAACATGTGGTTTCCCTTAGCCGAGTTCAAGGTAGATTTTCTAAAGTTCTTGAAGGTTTCCCCATTCCAGCTTCATCCCGGTGATTGGACTTTTATAAAGGTGTTCCAATCCTGGTCCAAGTATCGGTCTTGGAAACCTTCCTTCCAACTATTCTTCCATCTCTTTTTTCGTGATACATGCCTCTAGGTATAATATCCAAGATCAATGGATTGTGCTATGCCAAAATGTTCTTATATTCAGTCCTTTTTTGAAAAGTTAGGGCGATTTCTAGGGTGTTTCATGTTAGTGAATCTCAACACTTTATAAACCCATTAAACACTTTATTGCATTCCTACTGGTTCTTATCATTATTTCTCGGCTTGGGTCCATTTCCACCGTAAACCTCATTTGTATTTTGTTCAGCTAAATTCTCTTACCCCTGACAAGGTTATAATGAAGAGAGATCTAAAGGCTCTTTAATAGATTTTAAACTATGACGATATATTTGGCCCTACTAATGTGATGTCATATCTATATAGGAAACAGTTGATAGATACCCATGTTATTCTGGGAGCAGTCAGTAGTCAAGAGAGGAAAGAGATTTTTGTTGGGTGGAATCATCCCTTTTTATAAGATTTTTATATTTGCGGAAAAAAAGAATGCTCTATAGAAGTTCTATGTTTTTTACCAAGAACTAGAGGCTCGGGGTGTTAAAATATTTTCTACGACCCGTGCCATCACTCCTCCTACCGTCGGTCCTACTGTAATTCCCCTGACTACTTTCAGAATTACCGAGTGACCCCACAAACTAACACAAGTCTTTTCAACATGCTTTGTCCTCACTCACACGCTTTCTAGAAAACTTTCCAGAAGGTCACACATCCAAATACTACTCCAAGTTAATTCTCCTTAAATGTGGAGTTCTTATTTGTTAGGCTATCAAAGAAGATGCATCTTATAGGTATATATAGTATCAATAAATCCTTATAAGCCTTCCTTCAACCATGCAGTCTCATACATGCACAACCTCAAAATCCCTCTCATTCTGATGCAAATTTGGTGACCACTCCTCGCCCTTTTCCTCCTCGAGAGTGTCTCATTGTCATGCCATGTGCAACTTGTAGGTAGTACCAATCAATCCTTATAAGTATTCCTTCAACCATGCAGTCTCATACCTGCACAGCCTCAGGATCCCTCTCATTCTGAGGGGAATTCGGCGACCACTCATCGCCCTCTTCTACCTTGAGAGTGTATCATTGTCATTCCTTATGCACCAATAACCACTCTCTTTCTCGTTGGCCACAGGTGTTACATGCCTACCAGCTTCCGATTGGTTCATCCCTAAACCACATCGTACTAGGAGAGGTCTAGCTCTGATACCATTTGTAATGCCTTAAACTACTTTCAGGATTATCAACTAACCTCACAAACCAATAGAAGTCTTTTCAGCATGCTTTGTTCTCACTCACACGCTTTCCATAAAACTTCCCAGAAGGTCACCCATCCAAATGCTACTCAAAGTCAATCCTACTTAACTATGTAGTTATTATATTTTAGGCTACCGAAAATAAGATGTATCTTGTAAGTATAATTAGTACCAATCAATCCTTATAAGCCTTCTTTCAACCATGTCTTTCCATACATGCACAACCTCGTGATCCTTCTCATTTTGATGTAAATTCGACGACCACTCCTCACCCTCTTCCACCTCGGGAGTGTCTCATTGTCATGCCACGTGCACCGACAACCACTCTCCACCTTGTTGACCTCATGTGTTACACCTACCATGCCTAATATCGTGGCGACTTCCCCAGTCACTCTTAGACCTGTCCAGCCTTCTTCCGGGGATGAAGTTGTGATTGCTGAGGATCTATCTTGGTCACTTATTTCCAAAACAAAAATGGATAAGGATCACGATCAAAGTCTTCTCTAGGAGGAAGATTCGACTAAATAGACTCGGTTCTCTGGGGGTATCGCTTCTGGGTTGGCCACCTCTCTTCTCAAGTTATCGATTATCCTACCTGTCTAGATTCCTCGCACTCCCTTGAAGGTTGCTTCTGCAACGTGTGAAGAGGATATGGCCTACCTTTAAAACCTCCCTGAAACAAAAAACATGGAGCTTTTCTCAAAAGCCACTTTCTACACTTATCAGAATGCTTCTCTATTCTCCCTAGTTACTGCTAGTCGGGGAGATGTTTTATCCATGGGCAATCCTTACAAAGATAGGGATCCTGGAATTGGAAGTATCAAGCTATGGTTCTGGTTTTGAAGACTCTGATATCTTTGGGAACACTACAAAGAAATATTTTCTAGAATATTCATCTCTTCATATCAGAATCATTCCATCAGAAGACTAAATAACAAAGACATGATCTCTTATGGGCTCTCTTACTACTTCAAATTAGAAGTGTCTCAAAAAGAAGAAAATATCGGAAATGTATGCAATAAGTAAACAATACAATTGCACATCACCTTTTTCGATATTTGTGGTGAACGCGATGTACCAAAGAAGTTTTTGTGTGCTCCTTGTTTCTCACATTCATACGCTACCATTGTAGCATGCGCCTTGGTGAAAGTGACATTTTCCAACGGTCTTATTTTCTCAGCCTATATAAAGGTATTGCTACTTCTTTGGAGTCTAACAATTTGAAGAACGAAATTGAATTGAACAGAAAAAAACTACTCAAATAAAAGCATCAAAAGCATAAGAAAATAAAGCCTAAATACCCTTTTTGGTCCCTTAAGTTTACCTCGGCGTCCATCTTGGTCCCTTAAGTCTAAAAAGTTCAAAATCGGTCATTTAACTATTCAAAAAGTTCCACGTTAGTCCTTTTCGTTACCTCTGTTAGTCAAAGTCAAAATTATGGTCCAAATGGCATATACGTGTTGCTGAGTTGGCATATTAGCATATGATATGGACATGCTCATCACCAAATTTCTAAAAAAAGTTCTAGTTAAACTAAGTTTCAAACCCTGGTCAATATGATTGTTGGACAACATAAAACACCAATATGCCAAAGCACGCTTGTTTATATATTTTACAAATAAGATATATTTAACATTTACAACGTGAAAATATAATCATTCTTTAACATTCTTGTATTGATTTTCCACCAACAACATTAGCCACATGTTGCCACCGATTTAGATCTTCTGGACCAAATACAACAAGTGCATCCTCAAAACGTCTATTCTCTTCTTATTTCCAGTGGCGGAGCCAGCGCCCGGCTAGGTAGGGAAGCTGCCCAGGCTCCGCCCACAACCTGCTTTCACAATCGATACTTTCTTTCAAAATCGACACACTTCTTCTCTTCCTCCGATGTGTTTCTCAACCACAACAGTTTCCAACGAAAACATCCACCACACGAATATATGACCACCATTACACATATGTTCTTCTTTGTTATGAAAATCTCGATAATCGCCTTTATTCCCACGGTGTTGTTGCATTGTTATTTGGCGTTGTTGCAAGTTGTGGTTGACGAATTGATGGAGAATTGGAGCTGAATTTGTCATTTCGTGCTATGCCCACCAAGTGTTCGGTAAAAGTTCTTGAACGAAATTCTTCTTCCTTTATCTTGTTTTTGCTTTGTTAGATTTTTGATAATTGAACCTTGATTTGTGATGGTGCTTTTAGTATTGAATTCTTGTTTTTGCTTTGCAGGTATATTGTGTAGATTTGGGTGGTCTTCAAATATTACCATGTTGCAGCATTGTAATGTCACGATAGTTGCCTTCTGGATGACAAAAGTTTCCAATTTGATGAAGTAAACTAATTTCTAGGTATGTTCCTTCTTGTCAGTTGTGGAGCCAGAAAAATTATAAAGCCTGAGCAAGTTTTCAGTGGTTCCGCCACTGGCTTCATAATTTTCTACCATTAATTATCCTAATCTTGAAAATTTTGCTTCCCTCCTGATATCTTCTGCAATATGTGTGCTTATCAATAACTGTTTTTTAATATAAAAATAAAATTAGAAGTTTTTAATAATAAAAATAAGAATGTATATAAGTTTCATCTGAATGTTGAGAAAACACTTAGAAGGGGGGGTTGAATAAGTTTTTCTTCTTTTCTAGCGCAATACTAATGGAAGGACACTGGAATTTTTATCCTGGTTCGTTTGAAACTCAAACTACTCCAGTCCACCCGCCAAGGTGATTTCGCCTCTCTCAACGAGGACTTAATCCACTATAATCAAATTGATTACAAGCGCGTAACCAAACTGGTGTGACTAACAATACAATGCACAAGCCAACTACAAGTGACTAAAACCTATAAGACTCAACTAGTCCTAGCCCTCTTGAGAAATCTGACCCAACTGGTCTCTCAAGGAACACTTACAAAATTGTCTCTTAATAGTAGTGAAACAGATTTGCTTCTAAAAAGCTTTATCACAACTGTGATTTTTCACTAAGATTGTTGCCTAATACTTAAGATCTACCCACTATACAGTGTTAGTTTACAAGTATGAAAACAGTAAGTGTAAGTATATTTCACGTGAATCAGTAACCCCTCTTTGATACAAAAGGTCTTCTATATATAGCTTCCAACTCTTGACTGTTAATACCATGATGATAGTGCATGCATTTAATGAAGCGTGTTTGCGTGTAGCGAGTAGATTTGGTCTTTATGTTTCCAATGCTCGTGCACATAGTACACTTGAGTGCGTTAGCCGTCTTAGAATTTAATGACCAACGGTACTGTCAGAGCTTGTCTCTGGAAGTTGAAGTGTTTGCTTGCAGCGTTTCCATTTCAGAGTTTTACTTGATCTTTTTCTTCTATCAGAGTATTCTTCAATAAGTGTTCATCAGAGTTTACTTTAAACTTATATTTATCAGATGTTGTATTCAGTGTGCATCTATCAGAGGTTGTTGAGGATTTACTATTCATTCTGAGTTTGCTTTGTACTTGCGTAGAATCCTGTTTCTTTCTAAGATGCGTGAGTAAGAACATCATCTGAACTTAGAGAGCATACAAGTCAGAGTATAAAATAAATATAACAAAATTTATTTCATTGTTATCATCAAAACTCTAAGATATGATTAGAACCAAACTTTGTTCTAACAATCTCCCCCTTTTTTATGATGACAAAACAATTCAGATTTTGAGAAAAAAATTTGTGCAAGAATGGGGATCTCCCCCTGAGATAGATACTATCCCCCTGAGATTGATATTTCTTCTTCTGGCATAAAGAATGATTAAAGAGTTTAAAGGCAAAATGGAAACTTCCTGATATTTGTTCTTCAGAGCTTTTAGACTTTTTCTTTTAGAGTTTGCTTTAGCAATTCTTTTCTTAATGATGTTCAGAGCTTAGTCTTTCATAGTTTCTTGAGTTCCTGTAAATCTCTTAAACAGAAAAGAACTTTGTATATCGTTAGAATTGTTTGAGACTTAGTCCCATAACTGTTTCATGGATCATATCAAAATCTTATTTTCTCCCCCTTTTTGTCATAATCAAAAAGTAAAAAATTAGAAAAATAGTCTTATATTGAAGATTCAAGAGAAAACAGAGTTACAATATAAAAACAAAATAGAAAAATTTAGAAATAAACTCTAAGAGCAATGAGAAACAAGGGAAATCAGAAGATTCTTAATTTCATTTGAGGAATCCTCTTGTTTCTGCATCCAAGATTTGATTTCCTTATTGGTGTCATCTTGTTTATCTAAACGTTCATGGATGGCCTCATTGTCCTTCTTCAGTTCATTCAGAGTGTCCAGCAACAGCGAAGGTGACGCAGAAGTTGAAGCAGCTTCAAATGAGACAACCTTAGGAGCAGAAGTAGCAGAGCCTGAGTACACAGCATTTGTGAGAAAGGTTCCAGGATCAATCAGCAGGGTAGGCACTTTCTCAGAGCTAGATTTAGCAGAAGGTTGGTGATACAGAGTCATGGCCAAAGGATGTGGTTCAGACTCAGCGTCATCTTCTGATTCATCCTCTGATATCTCCATGGGGTCAGCAGGTGATGATGGAGCACCAGTAATATGTAGAGGAGACCTCTGATCCCAGATGTTTACCACTTCTGTCAAGAAAGTATTCAGATATTTGGAGAAATTCTCAAGAACCTGAGCATAGCACAGTTCTTGAAAATTGAGGATTTCATTATTGATTTTGCTTCTGAAAGCGTCCCATATAGAATCACACGCTGCTGGATTCAGGCTGTTGGCACTATCAGCTTTCAGTAAGTCAATCCACGTCTGCATTTCTGTTATAAAATTCTGACAGCGTACACGAACATCTGATTTATCAGATTTTGGAGTTGGTTTAGGAGAGGCCTTTTTGGTAGATTTTATTTGTAGATAACATAGTAATTAAAGATCAACTAAAGTTATGAGAAAGTCAGAAGGGACGGAGGGTTAAGGAGGTTCTTATGAGGATGGACTAGGGATTGGTTCCAGAGAGAGAGGTGAAGAGGGTTCAGATGATGAAGGTAAGGGAGTTTCTGGTGAGGAAGGTGGTGTGACATCAGGAGAGATGATGATTATGGTTTGAGGTGAGGAAGGAGGAGAAGGTGTTGGTGATACATTCAGGGAAAAATGTTTTTAGATGGTAGGATGAAGAATGGTGGTTGTGTAGCCAGAGGAACATTTATGCCAGGTAGTCTCCAAGAACCATCATACCACTCAGAGGGTCTTGGTGATAAAGTTCTGATGGGGGATGTTGGTATAGGGTTGTGAGCAGGATTATTTGGATTCTGATGGTGAGGAGCAGAATGAGGTATTTGAGTTTGAGATTGATTTTGTTGAGGTACTTCAGCAGCAAAATTATCTATGTCAGATAATACTTGGTCAATTTCAGGGTTGTTATCTAGGGGCTCAGAGGATTGTGTTAGGTCTATGTCAACTTCTATATTTTCTAGGGTTTGAGGTTCAACAGATGTTTCCATGCGCACAGAATCATTAATAGAAATGGTTTTAGAGGTTGTACCTACAAATTTATTCTTCTTCTTCTGAGGTCGAGCAGAGGGGCCTTCTTCAGCTTGCCTTTTCTTCTTCTGGAGGATAACATCTGGTGGAGGGAGATTTCTTACTTGAAGCCAAGCAGGGTTGTGATACGGTGGGAGAACTGACTTGAGGTTTTTGTGTTTGTGTTCGTAAATGTTCGGTTTAGCAAGAGTCGCCACCGACTTTTTATTTATCCTAAGGAAAGGTCAAAAAGCACATAAAAGACCTTTGAGATGTTTTCGTGGGTTCGGGGGGTAGATTATGAAAAGGGAAGGTGCTAGCACCCTTTTCATCCATGGTTATCCATGGGCTCTTAGTTACTTGTTTTAGATCACTTTCCTTTGCTTTTCAATTGTTCGAAATGGTGCTTTGTGTGTGTGGTTTTTGAAAATGTTTTGAAAAAGATGCCTTGTCTAGGCAACCTTTGTAACAATTCTTATTTGAATGTTTTACAAAGGTGTTTGTCTTTTTGAAAAGATGTTTCAATGTTTTTGAAAGTTGTTTGGAAGTTGTGTTGTGGTGTGTGTTTAAAAAAATGGCAAGGATGTTTTGCAAGTTTGATCAAGTAACTAAGAGCTATCTACCCTATTTTACTCAAAGACTTTCTTGTGTTTTTAACCCTTTTAACAGTGTTGTTTCACCATTGTGTTTGATGAATAACCTTGCATTAGGATGTTTAACGGGACGGGCGCGGGTCATCATATAGTCATAGAAGGCGACATATGGGACGTTTTAGCAATGTCATTTTAGGGACTAGATCGTTTACCGAAGGCAACATCGAGGGTCATCGAGGGACTACGATCTTTTATCAAGGGTCTTTGCTAAAATGCCCATGCTCGAGGGACATGACTATTTTCCGAGGCAACAAGTGAGATTACCTTAAGGGTGCATGTGTGCAAAGTGTGTTTTATTGCATGCATTTGTCTTTGATTTTTAGGTTTTCTACTTGTTGGTTTTATCTTGCTATACACACCTATTTACTAGCATTTGTACAAAGTAAATAAAATGCAGAAAGATAAAATCCTACGCTATTACAACCATATCGAAAGGCATAAAAAATATGAAAAAATAAGATAAAAGTAAGAAAAATGAGTGTATTTCGACCCAGGCAGTAGCAGCCTTCGATTTGCCTTCTGTTGGTCTCCTTCGATTGGGGCCAGCAACAGCAAAGTCACGTCTTTCGATTGGGCCTTGGCAGGGGCGAGGTCCTGTCCTTCGATTGGGCAAAGGCAGCAACAAGTTGTATCCTTCGACTGGGGCCTGGAAGTCAGTGAGGGAATGTCTTTCCATTAGGGGCTGGAAGTCAGTGAAGGCATGCTTTTCGTTTGGGCCTAGAAGTCAACATGGTTTTCCTCCTGGTTGTCTCTTTCGTTTGACCTGGAGAAAGAGGGTAGAAGCCAGAAGCTTCGTTCCCTATTTCCTGTTTCCTGTTTCTTTCATTTCAAGCATTAAATGACAACATGGCCTGAGGCCATGCTAGTATTTATCTTTCAAAAAGTTTAATAACTAAAGCTAATTCAGGCAAACAGCAAGCAAAACGAAAGGATTAACTTTTAAAAAACATGTTAAAAATGTGGAAACGAAAGGGACAATGGTATGTACAATGTTTCAAACGAAAAGGAATTGTATTTACATGTTATGAAACGAAAAGTTCAAAGGTAAGAATAACTTACCTTGCTTGAGGCTGGAACGTGTGCTGGGCCTTGAGTGGAGGTCCAAAGTTCTGGATTTGACAGAGGGGGCCAACAGCTGTGCTTGGACTGCTGAATTCGAAGGAAGGAAAGAAACAAGTCTTGTGTTTCTTTCCAAACTGGATTCGAAGGATACTGAAGAGTATTTGTTCTTCAGAATCAAAGGAAGCAAGTGTTTGGGATTCTGGGTTTTAATTTCTCAAGTGTTGATGAACTTGAGATTTTTTCTGTGTTTGAGAAACTTTGGAAGATTCGTTCTGCTGGTCCCCAAGATCCTCTCTCAGCCTTGCATAAATTCCTTTATTTATAGAGAAAGAATGGATATATTTGAAAACAGCCAGCCTTGCAAAAATAATAAAATACTGTAACGTGACAGTGCAAATGGGGGGCTATTGGCAGTAGCAGCAGTGGGGTGCAGAAGATGTGACCCAGGCCTCTGACGTTGCTTGTGCTCAGACCAAATTCAGGTTGACTGCTGCTTTTGTGATAAAGTATTCTCTATGAAAAGAAAAAGTATATAGCCTTTAACCCAGAATAGCAGTATCCAGAAGGTAAAGTTTAGAACCTTTGTACAAGCTTCTGACTATGTTAAGATTTGGACGCAACACAGCCTGGCAAACGAGATTTGGTCTTGTGTCCAATGCAAGAGTGAGATCGAAGCACACCTGTTTGAAGGAAGCCTTTGCCTCAGTTGAAGCTTGTGGTCGAAACAAGCTAACTCGAAGGAAGCTATTGTCTAATCGAAAGCTCGTGCTCGAAGGAAGCATATTGCCCAATCGAAGTCTGGGTCGAAGCAAACATAAAGGGATTCATTGCATGTGAGGGAGGTTCCTGGCTTCTTAGTCGAAGGGTATTCCCAAGTTGCATTCGAAGGAGACACCTGCTCAAAACGAAGGATGTACCTAATTGGCACTCGAAGGAGGCTCTTGCTCAACTGAAGTTTTCATCCAGGCACACAGAAGGTGAGTGCCCAAACAAAGACTTGCCTTACAGGGGGTACATGTGACCAGTAGGTCATGGCCTTCGATTGCAAGCATGCAGGCAGCAAAAGACACAAACGAAACCTGCAACAAGAAGTCACATGCCCAGGAGAAAGAGGCCAAAAGGCCAATCGAAGGATGTAAACCAAGCTTGTGTCGAAAGAGGCCAAAAGGCCAATCGGAGGATGCAAGCCAAGCTTGTGTCGAAAGAGGCCAAAAGGCCAATCGAAGGATGCAAACCAAGCTTTTGTCGAAAGAGGCCAAAAGGCCAATCGAAGGATGCAAGCCAAGCTTGTGTCGAAAGAGGCCAAAAGGCCAATCGAAAGAGCTGAAACGAAGAACACTTGTATTTCTCCAATTTTTGTCAAAATGTTATTTTTATCTGTTTTCTCCATTTTTGACAGTTTCCTTTTAATTTTGGTACTGGAAAATTCTAATGCACTTGTGCAGGCTTGAACCTTGAGAATCCTTGTGAGAAAGGCCTTGAAAATTGAGAGGGCAAATTTTGGGGTACAACAGCTGCCCCTGTTCAATCTTCTTACACCTGAAGAGTTAGATTGGCGAATCTGCCATTTGTGACTTGAAGGTGAAAGATGATTGAACACTAGAGTGCCCAGAAATTTGCACTCGGTGATGTGATGATTGGGAGAATGGGCTTAGAGATTCCATTTGGAGAGATGATAGAAAGTTGTTGGAGATGGGCTTAAAGATGCCATCCAGAGGTGTGACGGAATCTTGTCGGGGATGGGCTTAAAGATGCCATCCAATAATGTTTGTTGTAAGTGTAAGAAATGAGTATCAGAAAGGTGTCCATGTTTTGGAACATCTCTGAGCTGGGGGTCTGAATAAGCAATAGATTGACATCCATGTTTGGAGAATCCGTAAACTGTTTTCAGAAGTTGAGTCTGAACAAGCGATAGATTAAAATCCGTATTTGGAGAACCCGTAAACTGTTTTCAGAAGTTGAATCTGAACAAGAGATAGATTAACATCCGTATTTGGAGAATTCGTAAACTGTTTTCAGAAGTCTTGAAGTTGAATAGGCATGAGTTGGTCGAGTAGATATTTGTCCTGTCTGGTTTCAGGTATTAATCTCTGACCTGAGAAAGAAAGATAGTTTCCTGGCTTGTTACAGGTGTTAATCTTCAATCTCTTCATGTAGATAGTTTTCCTGGCTTGTTACAGGTATTAATCTACAATCATTCGTCCACAGATAGTTTTCCTGGCTTGCTACAGGTATTAATCTGGAACTTGAAAAGGTTGGCCGATGAGATAGTTGTCCTGGCTGGTTTCAGGTATTAATCTCTGCCCTGAGAAACAAAGATAGTTTCCTGGCTTGTTACAGGTGTTAATCTTCAATCTCTTCATGTAGATAGTTTTCCTGGCTGGTTTCAGGTATTAATCTACAATCAGTCGTCCACAGATAGTTTTCCTGGCTTGCTACAGGTATTAATCTGGAACTTGAAAAGGTTGGTCGATGAGATAGTTCTCCTGGCTGGTTTCAGGTATTAATCTCTGACCTGAGAAAGAAAGATAGTTTTCCTAGCTTGTTACAGGTGTTAATATTCAATCTCTTCATGTAAATAGTTTTCCTGGCTTGTTACAGGTATTAATCTATAATCAGTCGTCCACAAATAGTTTTCCTGGCTTGCTATAGGTATTAATCTGGAACTTGAAAAGGTTGGTCGACGAGATAGTTGTCCTGGCTGGTTTCAGGTATTAATCTCGGACCTGAGAAAGAAAGATAGTTTTCCTGGCTTGTTACAGGTGTTGATATTCAATCAGTCGTCCACAGATAGTTTTCCTGGCTTGCTACAGGTATTAATCCGGAACTTGAAAAGGTTGGCCAATGAGATAGTTGTCATGTCTGGTTTCAGGTATTAATCTCTGACCTGAGAAAGAAAGATAGTTTCCCTGGCTTGTTACAGGTGTTAATCTTCAATCTCTTCATGTAGATAGTTTTCCTGGCTTGTTACAGGTATTAATCTACAATCAGTCGTCCACAGATAATTTTCCTGGCTTGCTACAGGTATTAATCCGGAACTTTGAAAATGGTTGATGGTAACCGTCTGTTGATCGACCTTTTCCTGAAAAGGTAAAACGTTAGCTGTATGCAATGTTATGATGTATCAAATGCATAATATCATGATGTTCTCAAAAGTAAATGCAATTGTGTTGTATGCACTTATCATGTATGTAAATAGGATGTATGAAAATGTGAAATGTTAATGAATGTATTTTTGTCTGGGAAAATAAATCCTTGACAAAAGCTGGGGAGTCATTAAATCCTGGACTGCTGTTGAAGAGTATGTGTGTCTTCAAACTTTGCTTAGAATATTTCCAATGGATTCCTGTTTTGTTGTTTGAGGAGAACTCCGCTGGGGGAAATTTAAAACTCTGTGGGGAGTATGTTTATTCTTGCTTGGGAAAAGAGTTCAGGAGTCTCGTCGTCTGTTTCTCTACTGGGGAGTCGAAGTTGAACTGATATCTGGTCGGGTCCAGGTTTCGTAGTAACTTGCTGGGGATTGTAGAGTAGTCTACTGGGGAAGAGGAGTTGTGGTCCTTTGATTTGTAGTAGTCGGAAAGGCTACCTCAAGCTTGGGAATCCTTTTGTTTGTTGGGGAAATAAACCTTGTTGTCGGTCTGCTAGAGAGGTGACATCTTCGTTGGGGAAAGTCCTCGAGGATTCTTGAGGTTGATTCAGCTGAGAAAGGGGGTCAGAGATTATACTCTTGCTGGGGAATCATCCTATGAGAAGGACTTTGGGGAGACTTGTCATTGCCCCTAGTAGCGAATGTTTGTGACATTGCCAAAAAGTTTGATTGTACGCAATCCTTTGCTGAGATTGACGTTTAATGTCCCAAGTGACGGAGATGGAGACCTGCCCCTGGTTACTCTGCATTTTGAGAGATTTCTTGAAATCTTGACTGGACTGCCCCAGGTTACTCTGCATTTGAGAGATTTCTTGAAATCTTGACTGGACTGCCCCAGGTTACTCTGCATTTGAGATATTTCTTGAAATCTTGACTGGACTGCCCCAGGTGTGCTGGATAGTGTCATGTCATGCCCCCTTGTTGATAGGAGATTTGTCAATGGAAGTGTCATCCTTTTTGAATTGATTTTGTTCACTGAGAGAGCTTTTGTTCACTGGATATTCACTGTGTGAATTTCTCCACTGTCAAACAAATAGCCATATGCAAACAATGATATTCAAGTAATGCAAAGTTTATGCTTGTCTCGAAGTTTTGAAAAATGCGTTTTTCAGAAGAAAACTTTTTATAAGACAAATTCAACACAAGATTTAGGGAAAAGCCTTACAGGAGTCAGGATACCTTTTGTAACAGTATGCTTTCGAACTAACCCATGCTTCAGTTAGGACTTTTGTAGGGTTGTAACGTGGCTTGGTTCACGGTTTAAGAAACAAAGGATAAAGGCTCAAAGTATATTTGTACCCACCCGTTCTTCGTGATGTTCTTCAATCCCAAGCTCAGTTAGTTGTGCGTCGAACTATGTTCGAGTTTGGAATGACATTTTGGTGATGGTTCACACCAGTTGAATTTATTGGGAAGGCAGTCATTTTTGCAACATTTTTCATGTTGTTGAGGATTTGTAGCGACCTCTTTCTTTTGATTTGTTATCCCTAACTTTTGCCTGACTGTTCCTGTTTTCGAGATTACAGTCAGCGGGATGCCCTAACTTTCTTAAGCCTCCTTTGTAGGTTTTGGCTTAGGGGGCCTTTTTTATTTTATTTTATATTTTGAGAGGTAATGACTGCCTATGAGATAAGGAACCATCATTGTCTTTTGATTCCCAGGGAATGTTTTTGATGTCATTCGTTGTATTACGAATTGAGAGTTTGCGACTTAAAGCGCATTTGAATTAACTGAGAGACTACCCTGCCCCAGGTTTTGATTAAAGGTTTCAATTTTGTGTTTAAAACAGAAAACTCCTATTTCTTTGGCTCGAAGGGGTTGACTAGGTATTATCTTCCTTATAACTCCAGTGTTTAGGATTTGAAAGAAACGCTTGTACATCATTAGCAAGGTCTTGTTCAAAAGCATATTGTATGAGATTATGGCATTGTTTCGTCATCCTCCCTCTAAAGGCTTGTAACTTTTAGCAAGAGTTGAATGTCATAAAGAAGGTAAAAAGCATAGTTTAAATATAATGAAAATGAACGGATGAAATCAAGACAAACATATGCAATGCATTAATGAAACAAAGTTTGACATTAATAGATAATTGTTTGAATAAAAAAGAAATTACAACTTGAAAATTCAAATGAAACAAAGATGCTCTCAATGATTCGTCAAAGGAGAAGTGATTATGCTAGAGTCTCCGGAGGGTCAAACTCGATCTCCTTGGCATCAATCATGTCTTGGACCTTATTCTTCAGAGCCCAACAGTTGTTTGTGTCATGCCCTGGGCTACCAAAATGATAAGCACATCTTGCATCCGGGTTGTAGTTAGGAGAAGAAGTCTTAGGGTTCGGATAAGGAGCCTTTAATGTAATCAGCTCCTTCTTCAACATGTGTTGTAGCGCTTGAGCTAGTGACATGTTGATCTTATCATATTGTCTTTTAGGCGCGTCTGGCCTTCGTTGATTTCCCCTTTGCTGTTGTCGGTGTGACGCAGAACCAGAGATCAGGACTGCCCCTATGTGTTGGTCAGGGAGACTCTTTTGACTGTACACAGCATTAGACTCTTTCTTCCCACTGTAAGGCTTTTTATGAGCATCAGAAGGTGTAGCTTCTTGAATCTTTCCACTTTTGATGCCAGCTTCGACCCTTTCGCCGGTCAGTATTAGCTCGGTGAATCCGGCTGAAGAGCTTCCGATCAAGTGTTTGAAGAAAGGCCCTGTCAATGTTCCCATGAAGATGTCAATCAGCTCCCTGTCAGTTAAAGGGGGTTTCACCCTACCAGCCAGATCTCTCCACTTTTGGGCGTATCCTTTGAAGCTCTCGTTGGAACCCATGGTCATGTTCTGCAATTGCACACGAGTTGGTGCAAGATTAGCATTGTACTGATACTGCTTATAGAAAGCAGCAGCCAAATCCTCCCAGGTGTGGATGTGAGAACTCTCCAATTGATAAAACCACTCGAGTTGAGTCCCTACCAGGCTTTCTTGGAAGAAGTGGATCCAAAGCTTTGGATCAGTTGTGTATGGTTGAATCTTGCAGACATAAGACTTTAAGTGCATCTTAGGGCAAGAGACTCCATCGTATAGGGAAAAGGTAGGGACTTTGAACTTTGGCGGGATGACCAACCCAGGAACTAAACCCATGTCTCCTAAATCCAAGCTAGGTATTTGTTGAATCTCCATAGCACTGAGGCGATCCTCCAACTATTTGTACTTGTCATCAGCGGGAGGATATTGTTCTTCGGAGTAGTCAACTTCAACATCATTGATCTCCAAATTGTGGTCTTCTTCAAGACTATCCCCTATGTTGGGTGGAGTTGAAAGATCTAGGGTTTTAGGTCTTCTCCTTAAGTTCAGGATACCCGCTGCCTTCTTGGACTTCTTCTTCTTGTCTTTGAGAAGGAGAGCTTTCAGATCCTCTTGCCCTTTTCCCATAGCCAGAAGCATTTGTTGGAATTGAGCGTTTTGAGCTTGGAGATCTTTCACCGTTTGTTCCATCTTACTGAAATAAACAGTAGGAAGAATAAGGAAACCTGAAAAGGAAAACTTGTTATGATGCAATGCATGATATGTGGATACATGTTTTCAAGAATCTCTCGAGTTAAACACAAGAGAAATGTTAGAGGTTGAACTTTGGTCAACATATTTGATTGGAGAACTTTGTATCGGTGGATGTCTTTCCAGGAGAATCAAGTTCACCATGTCAAGTGGGTCATAGCCCCTGATTCAAGTTGTAGCACTTGATCTTTGACGGTGTTTGTTCAGAGGAAAATCCTCTTACCCTTTGGTAGATGTCTGGTTCAACGTGACCCTGCATCAAAAGACCCTTGAGATCCTTGAAATGGTTATTGAAAATGCTATGGTATGATGTTATGATGTTATGTACATGTATGCAAAACTAAGCAAGTGTATATACAGGTAATCATATTCACACAAAGCAGACAAGTCCTTAGGTTTAGGCTTGCATGGGGTTTGTAGGTAAGTACCCTCTTGAAGTTAGTTGGCTCAACCTGTCCTAAAAATTGAAACCGGGTTCTAAGGAGCTCAATATCACTGGATTATTTTCTATGTTCATTGTTTTGGTTTAGCCACTTAACTGGTGACCAAAATATTCCAAGAAAACAATCCTCAATGAGTGTAGTATCGAGTATCTACCAACTTCGGACTGCACCAAAGTCGGTCATCTCACTATCCCTAAAAAGGCCAAGATGGTCAAGTAAGGTTCTAAGAGTTCGTTAGTGCTTCATGACATCACTCAGCGGCCCTGTATTCTCCTTGATTACTCAAGGGCTACCGGTACCCACAAATATGTCACACTAACATAGCTACTGCTTCAACCATGTCGGTATACCCCACACAGTTCCCTCACAGTTTATTGCTATTTACCTAAAAAGGTGCCCCCAAATCCGGGTGTAGGATTTACAACAAACCCAAACAAGGAACCCAAAAAGTAAAGCAATCAAAGCAATCAAAGCAAGCATGTAAAGGTGATCTAAAACCCTAAGGTAACCACACTTTTAGAAATATCCCCAGCAGAGTCGCCAGTTCTGTGATACAGTGGGAGAACTGACTTGAGGTTTTTGCGTTTGTGTTCGCAAATGTTCGGTTTAGCAAGAGCCGCCACCGACTTTTTATTTATCCTAAGGAAAGGTCAAAAAGCACAGAAAAGACCTTTGAGGTGTTTTCGTGGGTTCGGGGGGTAGATTATGAAAAGGGAAGGTGCTAGCACCCTTTTCATCCATGGTTATCCATGGGCTCTTAGTTACTTGTTTTAGATCACTTGCCTTTTCTTTTCAATTGTTCGAAATGGTGCTTTGTGTGTGTGGTTTTTGAAAATGTTTTGAAAAAGATGCCTTGTCTAGGCAACCTTTGTAACAATTCTTATTTGAATGTTTTACAAAGGTGTTTGTCTTTTTGAAAAGATGTTTCAATGTTTTTGAAAGTTGTTTGGAAGTTGTGTTGTGGTGTGTGTTTGAAAAAATGGCAAGGATGTTTTGCAAGTTTGATCAAGTAACTAAGAGCTATCTACCCTATTTTACTCAAAGACTTTCTTGTGTTTTTAACCCTTTTAACAATGTTGTTTCACCATTGTGTTTGATGAACAACCTTGCGTTAGGATGTTTGACGGGACGGGCGCGGGTCATCGTATAGTCATAGAAGGCGACATATGGGACGTTTTAGCAATGTTGTTTTAGGGACTAGATCGTTTATCGAAGGCAACATCGAGGGTCATCGAGGGACTACGATCTTTTATCAAGGGTCTTTGCTAAAACGCCCATGCTCGAGGGACATGACTATTTTCCGAGGCAACAAGTGAGATTACCTTAAGGGTGCATGTGTGCAAAGTGTGTTTTATTGCATGCATTTGTCTTTGATCTTTAGGTTGTCTACTTGTTGGTTTTATCTTTCCATGCACACCTATTTACTAGCATTTGTACAAAGTAAATAAAATGCAGAAAGATAAAATCCTACGCTATTACAACCATATCGAAAGGCATAAAAAATATGAAAAAATAAGATAAAAGTAAGAAAAATGAGTGTCTTTCGACCCAGGCAGTAGTAGCCTTCGATTTGCCTTATGTTGATCTCCTTCGATTGGGGCCAGCAACAGCAAAGTCACGTCTTTCGATTGGGCCTTGGCAGGGGCGATGTCCTGTCCTTCGATTGGGAAAAGGCAGCAGCAAGTTGTATCCTTCGACTGGGGCCTGGAAGTCAGTGAGGGAATGTCTTTCGATTAGGGGCTGGAAGTCAGTGAAGGCATGCTTTTCGTTTGGGCCTAGAAGTCAACATGGTTTTCCTCCTGGTTGTCTCTTTCATTTGACCTGGAGAAAGAGGGTAGAAGCCAGAAGCTTCGTTCCCTATTTCTTGTTTCCAGTTTCTTTCATTTCAAGCATTAAATGACAACATGGCCTGTGGCCATGCTAGTATTTATCTTTCAAACAGTTTAATAACTAAAGCTAATTCAGGCAAACAGCAAGCAAAACGAAAGGATTAACTTTTAAAAAACATGTTAAAAATGTGGAAACGAAAGGGACAATGGTATGTACAATGTTTCAAACGAAAAGGAATTGCATTTACATGTTATGAAACGAAAAGTTCAAAGGTAAGAATAACTTACCTTGCTTGAGGCTGGAACGTGTGCTGGACCTTGAGTGGAGGTCCAAGGTTCTGGATTTGACAGAGAGGGCCAACAGCTGTGCTTGGACTGCTGGATTCGAAGGAAGGAAACAAACAAGTCTTGTGTTTCTTTCCAAACTGGATTCGAAGGATACTGAAGAGTATTTGTTCTTCAGAATCGAAGGAAGCAAGTGTTTGGGATTCTGGGTTTTGATTTCTCAAGTGTTGATGAACTTGAGAGTTTTTCTGTGTTTGAGAAACTTTGGAAGATTCGTTCTGCTGGTCCCCAAGATCCTCTCTCATCCTTGCATAAATTCCTCTATTTATAGAGAAAGAATGGATATGTTTGAAAACAGCCAGCGTTGCAAAAATAATAAAATACTGTAACGTGACACTACAAGTGGGGGGGCTGTTGGCAGTAGCAGCAGTGAGGTGCAGAAGATGTGACCCAGGCCTCTGACGTTGGTTGTGCTCAGACCAAATTCAGGTTGACTGCTGCTTTTGTGATAAAGTATTCTCTATGAAAAGAAAAAGTATATAGCCTTTAACCCAGAATAGCAGTATCCAGAAGGTAAAGTTTAGAACCTTTGTATAAGCTTCTGACTATGTTAAGATTTGGACGCAACACAGCCTGGCAAACGAGATTTGGTCTTGTGTCCAATGCAAGAGTGAGATCGAAGCACACCTGTTTGAAGGAAGCCTTTGCCTCAGTCGAAGCTTGTGGTCGAAACAAGCTAACTCGAAGGAAGCTATTGTCCAATCGAAAGCTCATGCTCGAAGGAAGCATATTGCCCAATCGAAGCCTGGGTCGAAGCAAACATAAAGGGATTCATTGCCTGTGAGGGAGGTTCCTGGCTTCTCAGTCGAAGGGTATTCTCAAGTTGCATTCGAAGGAGGCACCTGCTCAAAACAAAGGATGTACCTAAGTTGCACTCGAAGGAGGCTCTTGCTCAACTGAAGTTTTCATCTAGGCACACAGAAGGTGAGTGCCCAAACAAAGACTTGCCTTGCAGGGGGTACATGTGACCAGTAGGTCATGGCCTTCGATTGCAAGCATGCAGGCAGCAAAAGACACAAACGAAACCTGAAACAAGAAGTCATATGCCCAGGCGAAAGAGGCCAAAAGGCCAATCGAAGGATGCAAACCAAGCTTGTGTCGAAAGAGGCCAAAAGGCCAATCGAAGGATGCAAGCCAAGCTTGTGTCGAAATAGGCCAAAAGGCCAATCGAAGGATGCAAACCAAGCTTGTGTCGAAAGAGGCCAAAAGGCCAATCGAAGGATGCAAGCCAAGCTTGTGCCGAAAGAGGCCAAAAGGCCAATTGAAAGAGCTGAAATGAAGAACACTTGTATTTCTCCAATTTTTGTCAAAATGTTATTTTTATCTGTTTTCTCCATTTTTGACAGTTTCCTTTTAATTTTGGTACTGAAAAATTCCAATGCACTTGTGCAGGCTTGAACCTTGAGAATCCTTGTGAGAAAGGACTTGAAAATTAAGAGGGCAAATTTTGGGGTACAACAAGAGACAATGGGGATACCACTTTCTTTGCATGCTTCAATGAAGTGCAGAATGATCTTCGGATGATCACCAGAGTTGAACATGGAAAAATCTTCAATGGGGATTCTCCTGCTGGTGACTGTTACTGAGACGTATGGTGTAGGTTCCACCAGAAGTTTCTCAATTATCTTCCTCTTCAGCAGGTTCTTCCTGGTCAGAGCTTTTCCACATGTAGGCTCCAACTCTCCAAGTAAGTTTACATCTTCTAAGTGGGCTATCAGACCATTCTCAGTCAGAATGTCTGAAATTAGTCTTCCCAGAGGGATCCAGTTTCTCTTTGAATTAGGGTTTCTGACCCTTTCAGCTTCCCTAGTTTCCTTCACATGCGTCCACAGATGATTGAACAGAAGGTATGGCAAATCAATCTTTACATTTGTTCCAAGACAGAACAGAAGGTACTGTTGATCAACATTAATGTAATCAGGAGAACTAGTTTCCTTCCGGTGATGTATGCAGCCATGGATGATTCTTGCCCAGATTTTATAGTAGCTCTTCAAGTCTCTGACCTTGTTTGAAGCTTGTCCGGAAATAAATATTTCAGCATAAACCTTGGACATATTCGTTCGTCCACTAGAGATTCCAGTAACACCATGTCCTTCAAAACCTAGAAGCTTTCTGATGAGATTCTCAGTTATAGAAATCTCTTTGCCCATGACAAACGAAAGGATGAACTTTGGGGAAGCAATAGTGTGAATCCAGAATTCCTTCACTAGATGAGGGAATACTGGTCATACAAGAAGATCAAAGAAGTTTTTCCAACCCTGGAACTTCACAGTGGGGAGCAAGTCAAACCCATTTTCCTTCAGATTATCAAAGTCTACCATGAGTTCAACCACCACTTCCAAGCTATCCACTGGAATCAGCGTCATTCTCTCAGGAGTAACATCCTTTTCTTCTGGTTGAGCGATGCTTGAGGACATAGGAATGCTTGAGGAAGGAGATGAAGATGAAGCCATTTGAACGTTTAGGTTTGGAATATGAGGATGGATTTGAGAGAGTTTACACAAAGACGTAGAGGAGTTTGAAGTTTGAGAAAGAGAGTAAAACATAGAACAGGGATTTTGCAAGGGTATATATATAGTTAAAAAAAATCTTTAACTTAATGAGCAGTTTAAGAATCTTAAACGATTAAAAAAACATCATAATTATAGACAATTAATGAGATTTGACATTTAAGGGGGTGCGTGATTTTGATCAAATCTGAACAGTTACCTAGGAACAGCGTCTCAATAGTAGTGCACACATGTGTGACCTTTCATAATTGAAACACGCGTTCAACTTCTGAGGGTAGCGTGAGACATCTGGTTTAATATAATGAACTTCTGACCATTCTAGTAATGAAACGTTAGACACATTTCATAACATAATGAATGGCTTCTGATGTAACTCCTCTTCTAATATTCTGAAGAGCAGTCAATCAAAACATTCATTTCAGAACATTCTGGAAACACATATAGAAGAAAAAGTATTTTCATTTAGGACAAAATTCCATGTTGATGTTTTTCATAATGAATTTGAATCTATCTTCAGCAAGGGGTTTAGTAAAAATGTCAGCCCATTGATAGTTTATGTCTACAAAATTTAAGTTTAAAATTCCCTTCTGAATGTAGTCCCTTATGAAATGACGTTTAATTTCTATATGTTTTGCCTTAGAATGTAAGATGAGATTTTTTGAGAGACAGATAGCAGAGGTATTATCACAGAAGATGGGAATCTTACTTTCATATAGATGATAATCTTCCAACTGGCTCTTCATCCAGATTATCTGAGTGCTACATCCAGCAGCAGATATATATTCAGCTTTAGTGGTTGATAGTGCAATAGTGGCTTGCTTCTTGTTGTACTATGAGATGACGTTATCACCCTGAAACTGACAGCTTCCAGAGGCTCTTTTGCATTCTATTCTATCTCCAGCAAAGTCAACATCACAATAACCTACTAGTTTAAAATATTTGGATCTTTTGTAACATAGTCCAAGGTTAGTAGTACCTTTCAGATACCTCAGAATTCGCTTAACAACAGTTAAGTGAGATTCTCTAGGATCTGATTGGAATCTAGCACATAAACATACACTGAATAGAATATCTGGTCTAGATGCAGTCAGATAGTGAAGAGATCCAATCACACCTCTGTAGAGTTTCTGACCTACCTTCTTACTTACCTCCTCTTTTCTCAGAATGCATGTGGGATGCATTGGGGTCTTTGCTTCTTTACTTTCTGATAGCTGGAATTTCTTCAGAAATTCTTTGACAAACTTTGTCTGATGTATGTAGGTACCTTCTAGCGTTTGATTTATTTGAATTCCCAGAAAGAATTTTAGTTCTCCCATCATGCTCATCTTAAATTCAGCCTGCATAGATTCATCAAATTCTCTTCCAAGAGAGACATTAGAAGTTCCAAAAATAATATCATCAACGTATATTTGACAGATTAAGATGTCATTTTTAAATGTTTTTCTGAATAAAGTTGTGTCCACTTTGCCTCTGGTAAAATTCTTTTCTAAAAGAAAGTTACTCAGGCGTTCATACCAAGCTCTGGGAGCTTATTTCAGACTGTACAGAGACTTTTTCAGTTTGAAAACATGTTATGGAAATTTTGCGTCATCAAAACTAGGAGGTTGTTGGACATAAACTTCTTCTTCTATGTAACCATTTAAAAAGGCACTTTTAACATCCATTTGATATAATGAGATGTTGTATTGAACAACGAAGGAGATTGACAATCTAATTGACTCTAACCTGGCGACTGGGGCAAAGGTTTCATTATAATCAATTCCTTCTTGTTGACTATAACCCTGAGCCACCAGTCGTGCTTTGTTTTTGACAACCTCTCCTTGCTCATTCAGCTTATTTCTGAAGACCCATTTAGTTCCAATGATATTAAATCCTTTTGGTTTTGGAACAAGATCCCACACATCATTTCTTTAAAATTGATTTAATTCCTCTTGCATAGCTAGGATCCAATCATTATCCAGCAGAGCTTCATCTATTGAAGTTGGCTCAATCAGCGAGACCAATCCAAATAGTGATTCTTCATTGTTTCTGAAGGAGGATCTTGTTCTGATGGGATCTTCTTTCTTTCCTATAATCACATTTTCTGGGTGTGCGGATGTGATTCTGGGGAATTTATTGTGAGGATTGTTCAGAAATTCTTAGATTTTCCAGAGCACTTTCAATAGGAGGATCTTCTGAGGTGTCTTTTGCTTCTAACTCTTAAGAGTTTGTAAGGTGAACTTCTGTACCGTTTCCAATGGTTCCAGAACCAATAATCTTTCCTTTTTGATTTCCTCCAAATTTGACATCACCTCCAGATTTAAGTTCCAGACTTTGGAACATAGACTTTCTTTCTGTCATATGACGCGAGCATCCAGAGTCCAGGTACCATGACGGGTGTTTCAACTGAGCTGTTAAGAACATCTACAACATAGATTATTTTCCCCTTAGGTACCCATTTCTTTTTGGGTCCTTTTTGGTTAGAGTTTCTATAGTTCAGATTGAACTTTGATTTTGCATAGGAAATTTCAGAGTGAGAAGTGTATTTGATATCATGTGTGTGCCCAAAATTAAATTGCTTGTGTAGTGGTTTGTATGATATAACCATTTCCTCAACGGGCTTAGATTTATATATTTCTTTCCCTCTAGGAGCTTTATATCCAATACCTCTTCTGTCATTTCCACTAACACCATAGATCGTTGAAGCCATTTTGCTTTTATCTATGCTTTTAGCGAGAAACGTTTGAAAACTAGAGTCATATTCTTTTGGAATATCTTTTGAACTTGAAGCAAAATCTGAAATAGAATTCTTTTCAAATTTTTGAACATCTTCTTTGAGTTTAAAAATGTTTTCTTTAAGTTCAGAGTTTTCTGTTTCAAGTTTCTCAAGATCAGATGCAAGATTCTTTTTGAGTTTCTTGTATTTGATTTTGAGTTTACTATAGTTTTCAAGTAGTTCAGATAGGCTTTCAGCAAGTTCAGTTCTACAAAATTCAGAGAATAGCTCTTTTGGTTCTGAGTCTGAGTCTGAGTTATCTGTTGTGGTAGCCATAAATGCTAGATTAGCATGTTTATCTTCTGAGTCAGATTCAGCTTCAGATGATTCTGAATCATCCCAAGTGGCCATCATGCCTTTCTTTCTACCAAACTTTTTCTTTGGTCTTTCTCTTTGCAGCTTAGGACAGTCACTTCTGTAGTGTCCAGGTTCTTTGCATTCATAGTGTGATCGGTGGATCTGGAACTGACTGTTTAAAGCTAGTTTCGCGAAATGTCGCGGAAGCAAGAGTCGCCACCGTCTTTTATTTTCTCCAATATGGAAAGGACAAAAGCACAGAAAAATTCCTTATTGAGATTGCTCTCGGTTCGGGAGGTAGATTTATAGAAAGGGAAGGTGTTAGCACCCTTTCTATCCATGGTTAACCATGGGCTCTTAGATACTTGCTCATTTGTGTTTTCAAAATGTTTGTTTGCTTTTCAAGGTGAGTGGGTTTGAAAAAGTTTCTTTGAAAGTTTCAGATCGACTCTTGTATCAGTCCTCAAGAGTGTTTGAAAAATTGTTTTTGAAAGCTTTTTGCAAAGTGTCGGTGTGAAAAGAAGTTTTTGATTTGTTTTGAATTAGAGCAAGTATCTACGAGTCATCTACCTACCCTAAGGAATTAGTCTGTGTAAATGTCCTTGGGGTAGTGCTATCCCACCATTGAGAGGTAGGTAGCACTACCGTTGGAGGTGTTCGGGTCAATTCGAGTTTGTAGGGACAGTGTGGTCACCGAGCAACAGTAAGATACCTTAGAAGCTACCCTTATGCCATTGATCTTTTATTCCGAGGCAACTTGTCTCGAGGCAACTAGATCAATGGAACATAAGGACTCACTAAGACGTCCTATAGTCGACGACCACGTTTCGAGGGGCAAGGCAACAGTGTGGTCACCAGAGAAATAGTAGGACACTTTAGAAGCTACCCTTATGCCATGTTCATGGACATAAGGACTTACTAAAACGTCCTATACTCGACGACCACGTTTCGAGGGGCAAGGCAACAGTGAGGCGTACCCTAGGAGTGGTGTGTGAATTGTGTGTCATTTTCAGATAATATTTGTCTTGTCATGCATTTAGTGAGCTACGCTTCGATTTTATTTGGGCATACATTCTTTCATGTGATAGTTAGCAATTAAAAGGTGCGGAAATTAAAATGCGGGAAATAAAGGTCCTACGCTATTACAAGGCGCGGGTCTACATCGCCAAATTAAACAAAGACCCGATTTGAATAAATAAAATGCGGAAAGCAAATATCCTAATTATCTATTACAAAGCCTTGGGGCAATTACATAAAAAAAAAAAAAAAGTAAACGTGCGAAAAGAAATTAGAATCGAATGCGAGGGCGTTGGACCCTTTAAGGAATTGAATTGAAATTATTAAATTTAATTAAATTAAATAAAGAAAAGAACTTATTTTTTTGGATTTTTTGTACTTATGAAAAAAAAGATTAATTGAAATTAGAAATTTAAATAAAAACCCTAATTCTAGCTTGTTTTTAATTATTAGAAAATGTTTAAGTTTGACCTAATTTAACCTAATTATTTAATGACAAGTTTATTTACAAATTAATTAAGAATTAATAATAATGATGATGAGGTAATTTAATTATTGGGAAAAAAAGGTAAAATGCTACAAAACCTAATTTTTATGTGTTTTAATTTATTTAAGAAAAAAAAACATTAAAATTAACTCTAAAATTAAACTAAATTGATTATTGGAATTTATTTACAAAAATATTAATGCATTAAATAAATAAATATATTTTATTTTATTTTATGATTTCTGATTTTTTTTTTGTATTTTTGTATTATTAAAATTAATTTAAGGAATTAAAAGAAAATAATTAAGTTAAAACAAATAAATAAAAAAATAGAAAAAGAAATAAGGGAAAGAAATACAAACAAGAGGGGTTGTTGACCCAATTGTGAAGGTTTGTAGAAAGCAATTAGGCCCAACAGATTCAAGGCCTGTTGACTTTTTCCAGTGCGTGTATGGCATGGTTGACTAGCCTCCATGGTGATCTGCAAATTCTGACCTTTGGATTGGGGCCCCTGGCCACTTGGCAGGCACAAGCGTTGGGGAGTTTGGTGGGCCACTGGAAGGGAATTACACCTGAACGCATATTGAACAAAATTATGAAGAATATGGGGGACCTGGGAATCGAACCCAGGTCCCAATGCTTGCATGACAACACACCTTCCACTCAACCAAGCGCGTTTATCTGATATTATAGTGGGCAATGAATATTATGTGTGAAAAATAAGTGTTAGTGGACAAATAAAAAAAAGGGCGCCAGTTATTCAAACTGGCCAATCATCAATCAACACGCTAGCGTCTTCTTCTCCCTTCTTCGTTTTCGCCTGAATTTACAGAGTAGATAGCGGGGGTTTTAAACCCCCACTAAATGGTACCTACAAAAATAGCGAATAGAGCACCGTTGATCATAAATTGAGCGCGAGGTGGTCAATCGTTTCGTCCAGATGCCCTGGTTTCGATAGTACTAGTCTGGTTGTCCAATTTTTCCTCAAGCGTAAAACCCTAATTCAAGGTTCCTGAAACCCTAAAAAATGTCCATGGCAATTTTCTATACAAGCAAGATTAGTTCAATTCAATGGCACCATTAGCTTCAGTATGATCATATTAGTATAAAACAATAATGAAAATGCATGAACAAGGCCTGGAAATCAAAACACGATTATTCAATATTTCAAGAAAAGTTTGATTTTGTTATACCGATTCTGGATGTATGGGGCTTGGAAAGGTGTTGAATCACGTTCAGGAAAGTCCCAGCAATTGTTTGGAATCCTTTTTAGGCCTTGAAAGGAGCTCTATGTATGTTTTCAGTTTTGAGAATTTTGTGAAAAAATGCAAAGTTGTTTTGTGTTCTTGGGCGCAGCTTGCTTGTCCTTTTGATTAGGGTTGTGATGTGCACATATATGTCAATGAATTAGGGTAAAAAGATCAAGCCCAAAGCCTTGTTTTAATGCTTTTCAAATTTGTGATTTTCCATGATCTTTTTCAATCTTTTCCATACCAATCTTATGTCAATCATTGAAGATTCTTGCCTTATTGAGTGTGCACGAAATCTTGAGTGAATAAAGAGTGGAAATGCTGCATAAAAAGATTTGAAAGGTGGCATTTAGTATTTTTTCATATTTAATTTTAATTAAGTGAATTAATAATAATAATAATTCAAATAATTAATAAAAAATGATGAAATAACTCCCTTGGATGTCAATGGGTCGTGCATAGCTTTTGGGTGATGATTCATGGAAGAAATTGAGGCCCATTAGCAATTTTGAGACATTTGAAGCAAAGTTGACTTTTCAAAATTCCCAAAAATTTCCCAACTTCCACAAGTCATATCTTGCTCAATGTTTAAGCTTTGATCATGTTCTTGGACATTTTGGAAAGGTCTTGAAGTCCTATAACCAATGCCTTTTGTCCCATGTCATTTTGATTTACCAATCTCAAGTTATGGTCTTTGACTTAAAGTGTCTTTTTGTTGACTTTTGAAAATGACCTATAATGTTGAGATTGATAACTTTTTGTGAGAGCATTTCTTGGACTTGAAGTGTGAAGAGGAGTTGTAGGAAATGTCATTCTCTTCAAAATGAGCTTTGGATGGAATTTTTCTGATAAACCATGTGGAAGTTATGCCTTGGTCAATTTGCAGTTGACTTTTTCAACTGTCCAAAAATAGAAACTTTTTGCATCTTGAGACTTTTTGAGCCATGCCTTGAGAATCATGATCAAGAATTGATCAAATGATGTTTGTGGCTTCAAAATAAGATGTTGACCAAAAATTTGGACTTTTGACTATCAAATGACCATTTTGCCCCTACAGTTGACTGTTGAGCAGTTAGGGTTTTTGACTGTGCAATTTTGTGCTGTAAGTCTTGAAACTTAGCATATGGATGCTTGACCATGTTTATAGGCATGTGGGACTTGTTTGGACCCTTAGAAACTTCAACTTCTTTGCCAGAACCAAAACCCTAATTTTTGACTATTAGGAGGCCATTGGACTGTGCAACCTTTGAAAGATTTTGAAGCATGCTCTTAGCAAATCTTGAAGGAAATGGGAGGGCAAATTTTGGGGTACAACAGTTGCCCCTGTTCAATCTTCTTAGACCTGAGGATGTAGATTGGCTGACGGGCCCTTCGTAATCCGAAGGTGGAAGATGATTGAACACTAGAGTGCCCAGAAATTTGCGCTCACATGTTGGCAGTGTGATGGTGGGAATGGGCTTATAGATGCCATGTTGAGGGGTGATGGATAGGTGGATGGGCTTATAGATTCCATCTGGGTGTCGATCGCGTAAGAGATTCCTTAGCGAGAACTTGCGTACCTGAAAAAGAAAATGATTACCTGACCTGTTACAGGAGTTGGTCTTCAAACTCTTTATATAGACGCGCCCTGGCGGGATGCAGGTATCGAATCTTTGAACTCTTCAAACTTGCCCTCAACGGGACGATGAGAGAACCTTGGATGATTACTATCTCAACAGTAACGATGAGAGAATCTTGGGGCGATTACTACCTCAACAGTAACGATGAGAGAATCTGGGGCGATTACTACCTCAACAGTAACGATGAGAGAATCTGGGGCGATTACTACCTCAACAGTAACGATGAGAGAACCTGGGGCGATTACTACCTCAACAGTGACGATGAGAGAACCTGGGGCGATTACTACCTCAACAGTGACGATGAGAGAACCTGGGGCGATTACTACCTCAACAGTGACGATGAGAGAACCTGGGGCGATTACTACCTCAACAGTGACGATGAGAGAACCTGGGGAGATTACTACCTCAACAGTAACGATGAGAGAATCTTGGATGTCTTCTACTGAGTCTTCATCAAGAAAATCTTTAGGAATCGATTTAACTGGACTAGAGAAAGCCTTTGACTGGATCGGCATCAGAAAAATCTTTAGGAGTCGATTTAACTGAACCAGGCAAGGTCTTGGAATTTTCAACTGGATAAGAATCAGGGAGATCTTAGGGTCGATCTGACTGAACCAGAGAAGGCCTTTGACTGGATAAGAATCAGAAAAATCTTTAGGAGTCGATTTAACTGAACCAGGCAAGGTCTTGGAATCTTCAACTGGATAAGAATCAGGGAGATCTTAGGGTCGATCTGACTGAACCAGAGAAGGCCTTTGACTGGATAAGAATCAGAAAAATCTTTAGGAGTCGATTTAACTGAACCAGGCAAGGTCTTGGAATCTTCAACTGGATAAGAATCAGGGAGATCTTAGGGTCGATCTGACTGAACCAGAGAAGGCCTTTGACTGGATAAGAATCAGAAAAATCTTTAGGAGTCGATTTAACTGAACCAGGCAAGGTCTTGGAATCTTCAACTGGATAAGAATTAGGGAGATCTTAGCGTCGATCTGACTGAACCAGAGAAGGCCTTGGATTAACTTTGACTGGATAAGAATCAGAAAAATCTTAGGGTCGATTTAACTGAACCAGACGAAAGTCTTGGAATATAGCTGAGAACTTAACTGGATCTTCCCTGAAAGGTAAAGGTCAGTCATATGCAATGCATGATATGGATCAAGGAATGATGTTCTCAACATAAATGAGATTGTATGTTCATGATGCGTATATGCATGCTATAATGTATGGAAATGCGATGTTTATGAATGTATGTTCTTGTCTAGGAAAGTAAATCCTTGACGGGTGCCGGGAAGTCATATCCTGGGCTGATGTTGGAGAATAGTGCTTTGTTGTTTCCGCTGGGGATGATAGTCGCAAGAATACCGGTAGGAGAAGATAACTCCGTTAGGGAATAAACTTGGCGAATGGATTACTCTGCGGGGCAAAATTACTCTAGCTACCTTGTTGGGGAACAGGACTCTGTGGGGAGAGAGGTACGTTGTTGAGATGTTGATGGTAACTCTGCTGGGGACACCGTTGTTATATTGTGTTTGGAAGATGAACTCCGCTGGGGATAGGAAGACTTTGCCGAGGACGATCTTTCCGTGGCTTTTAGCTGAGGATAACCCAGTTATACCCTGGTAGGGAAATAACCTTTGAATAAAGCTGGGAGACGCGTTCGTGCTCTGTAGGGGGGGAGCTTCCAGAATCTACTGGGGATAAGCTTCCTGCTGGGGAGATGATTCAGACTTTCCTGGGGAAATTTTGAACTATACTGGACTCTCCTGGGGAACTCTTTGAGATATATTGGGGAAGTGACTCCACTTCATGTCTGGTGTACCGCCGGGGAACAATCTTAGATCAAGACTGCCGGGGATGCTTGTTAAGAATATTTGTATATTGTGCTGGGGAATGTTGAGATCTGCTGGGGATACCCAACTTCCCTAAGGCTGATTGCATGATTCTGCTTAGGGAGAGTGCCTTGACTTGCTGGCTTACTCTCTAGGGAATTAAGGTGTATTGGTTATGTTCTTCGGCTAAACTTACCTTGGTACCTTGACGGACAGAGCAATTAGATCGCTTAGACCACTCATTATTGCCCCTGTTTCTAATGTTACCTGTAATTAATCCTTTGTTTCGTATGTAAATATTTATGAGTTAGCAAACATTGTCAAATGCATATATCACAAATCGAACCTTGGACGTTCTTCGCAAAACAAAACAGGAAAAGGAAAAACAATTGGCAATTGATCTGAAAAGTGTGTTTATATTAATTTTTTTTTGAATTTGCCTGTAAATAGGCGTTTTTATATACAAGAGGCTGACGTCCTAGTAAGAGAACACCGCCGAACAAAAGTTTATACAATTTGTACAAGGGGAAAACAAAACAGCTATGTGAAAAGAATAATCCCACTGGGTTCCAACTCTGCTATTGCCTTTATATCTTCGAGCGTCTCATCACTTGATGACCTAGCTGAAGATGAAGCTGATTGATTGATGCCGTCTGAACTTGATGTTGATACCGGATTCTGGATGCAAGGCGATCCAATGAGACATAGTATTACGCTTTATCCCTATCTTTTGCCTAGACCGCCCTTTCGGGTTTTCAGTCCACCGGGATACCCATTTTTGCCCAAGCCGCCTTTTCAGGTTTTCGACTTGCCGGGTGTACAGATTTTTTTCATTTCATCCCTTCATTTTTCCCGAACCCTTTTGGTTCGCCGGGAAGCCCTAATTTTTGCCTAGGTATGTCAACCTAGCGGGTCTTTTGTTATGCGTAGTATCTTTTTACTATGTCTGCATTGGCGGGGTGAGGAAGGTCGTCACCATCCATGGTGGTCAAGATCATGGCTCCTCCTGAGAACACATGTTTAACCACAAATGGCCATTCGTACGTAGGGGTCCATTTGCCCCTTGGATCACTCTGAGGAAGGATGATGCGCTTGATTACCAGATCACCAACTTGATATTCTTGTGGTCTGACCTTTTTGTTAAATGCCCTGATCATCTGCTTTTGATACGTCTGACCATGACAAATAGCAGTGAGTCTCTTTTCATCAATTATATTTAACTGATCAAGTCGTGTCTGGATCCAATCATATTCGCTCAGATCTGCATACTTCATTATCCGGAGAGAGGGTATTTGCACTTCGATCGGTAAGACTGCCTCCATGCCGTAGACCAAGGAGAAAGGAGTTGCCCCGGTTGACGTCCTTGCTGAGGTACGGTACCCATGTAGAGCAAACGGTAACATCTCGTGCCAATCTTTATAGGTCACTGTCATCTTCTGCACAATCTTCTTGATATTTTTATTCGCTGCTTCTACAACCCCATTCATCTTCGGTCTGTAAGGTGAAGAGTTGTGGTGCTGTATCTTAAATTGCTCGCAGAGCTCAGTGATCATCTTGTTATTAAGATTGGTACCGTTGTCTGTAATGATTCTTTCTGGGACGCCGTATCGACAGATCAGGTTATGCCGAATGAACCGTGCCACGACATTCTTGGTTACGGTAGCGTAGGAAGCTGCTTCAACCCACTTTATAAAGTAATCGATCGCTACCAGGATGAAGCGATGCCCATTGGATGCCGTAGGTTTAATCTCACCGATCATATCTATGCCCCACATTGCAAAAGGCCAAGGCGCAGTCAGGACATTCAGAGGAACTGGAGGAACGTGCACCTTATCTGCATAAATCTGACATTTGTGACATGTCCTAGAATGTTGGTAACAGTCGGCTTCCATTGTGGACCAGAAATACCCTGCCCGAAGGATTTTCTTTGTCATAGTGTGTCCACTGGAATGTGTTCCGAAGGTACCTTCATGTAGCTCCACCATGATCCTTTCTGCTTCAGTTTTATCCACACAACGCAGTAAGGTCGAATCATGGTTTCGCTTGTACAGGATGCCGTTGCTAAGGAAGAACTTCGCTGCGAACTTTCTCAGAAACTTCTTATCATTGACAGATGCACCTTCAGGATACTCTTGAGCTTCCAAGTATCTCTTCACCTCATGGTACCAAGGCTTCTCAGTCACCAATTCAGTCTCAAGATCACAACAGTATGCCGGTTCTTCCAGTTTCCAGATGATGATCCGGGGAGCCTCATTATCCCATTTGACTTTGAACATGGAAGACATCGTAGCTAACGCGTCCGCCAACTGATTCTCCTCTCTTGGGAAATGTTCAAAAGTTATCTCTGTGAAATGGGGGATCATTGTCAACACACATTCTCTGTAAGGAATAAGATTCGGATGTTTCGTATCCCACTCGCCTTTGATCTGATTGATCACGAGAGCGGAATCTCCGAAGACACTCAGAAACTTGATCCTTAAGTCGATCGCCGCTCGGAGACCCATGATGCATGCCTCATACTCCACCATGTTGTTGGTGCAGTTGAAACATAGCCGGGCAGTAAGTGGAGTATGAGTGCCTTGAGGGGATATGATCACAGCGCCGATACCGTTACCCAAAGCGTTGGAGGCTCCGTCAAAGTGCATAGACCATCGGGATCCTTCCTCAGGTCCTTCATCTGGTCCAGGTACCTCACAATCAGTCACTATCATGATGCTCTCGTCAGGAAACTCAAAGTTCATTGACTGATAGTCGTCCACTGCCTGATGTGCCAGGTGGTCTGCCAATACACTTCCTTTGATAGCTTTCTGAGTCGTGTACTGGATGTCGTATTCCGTCAAGATCATTTGCTATCTTGCTATTCTCCCAGACAGAGCGGGCTTTTCAAATATGTACTTTATTGGATCCATCTTTGAGATCAACAAGGTAGTGTGAGTCAGCATATACTGTCTCAGCCGGTGAGCAGGCCATACCAAAGCGTAGCAAGTTTTCTCGAGCAGTGAGTATCGGGTCTCACAGTCGGTAAACTTTTTTCTAAGGTAATAAATGGCATGCTCTTTTTGGCCAGACTCGTCATGCTGCCCCAGCACACACCCCATTGAGTTGTCAAGTACTGTCAGGTATAATATCAGAGGTCTCCCCTCAACCGGTGGCATAAGAATGGGTGGTTCTTGGAGATACTCTTTGATTCTGTCAAACGCGCCCTGACATTCATCATTCCAACGTACTACCTGATCTTTCTTCAGCAGCTTGAAGATTGGTTCACAAGTAGCAGTTAGGTGTGAGATGAATCGGGCAATGTAATTCAAGCGTCCTAAAAAGCCTCTGACCTCCTTCTCTGTCTTAGGAACTGGCATCTCTTGAATGGCTTTAACATTGGCAGGGTCCACTTGAATACCTTTATCACTTACAACGAAACCCAGCAACTTTCCAGATCTAACCCCGAAGGTGCACTTGTTCGGGTTCAACCTCAGCTTATACAGTTTCAGACGGTCAAACAGTTTCTGCAGGTGGTCAAGGTGTTCTTCCTCAGTTTGGGACCTTGCAATCATGTCGTCGACATACACTTCTATTTCATGATGGATCATGTCATGAAATAAAGCAACCATGGCACGTTGGTAGGTTGCCCCAGCATTCTTCAGCCCGAAAGGCATGACCTTGTAGCAGAAGGTGCCCCACTGAGTAACAAAGGTAGTCTTTTCCATGTCTTCAGGGGCCATCTTGATCTGATTATACCCTGAAAAGCCATCCATGAAAGAGAACACTTTGTGCTGAGCTGTATTGTCAACCAGAACATCAATGTGAGGCAGGGGAAAGTCATCCTTGGGGCTGGCCCTGTTCAAATCCCTGTAATCGACACACATTCTGACCTTGCCATCCTTCTTCGGTACTGGCACCACATTAGCAACCCACTGAGGGTAAGAAGTCACTGCAAGAAACCCGGTATCAAACTGTTTCATAACCTCAGCTTTGATCTTCTCAGACATCTCTAGACGCATACGGCGGACCTTTTGCTTAACCAGAGGACAGTCTTCCTTGGTAGGCAAATGATGGACCACGATGTCGGTATCTAACCCAGGCATGTCTTCGTAGGACCAGGCGAAGATTTCCACATAATCATGTAACATCTGAGTCAACCGTTGCTTCACGCTGAGCTCCAGGTTGGCACCAATCTTAACCTCCTTTATGTCTGCCTCAGTACCCAGATTTATCGTTTCCACCGGCTCTTCATGTGGTTGAATTTCCCTCTCTTCCTGGAGTAACAGTCTTGCAAGCTCACCCGGCACTTCGCAATCATCTTCACCTTCGTCTTCGGCTAAGTTGATCGGATTTTCGAAGTCATAACTGGCAGTAGCAGAGTCGTTACCAGTGAGATCCAGAGTGGATTGAAACCTGTATGGGTGAGTGTGTGTAAATACAGTTGTTTTGCAATATATAAAGAAAGGAAAGAAAGAAAAAGAGCATAAGATTTGAAGTGCGCGAAAACGTCCAAGATTTTTATTCATGATATATGTAAATGACAGTTATAAGCCCTCACAAATGAAGCCACGGTGCCCCGGGTAAGACACCGGGCCATAGAGTTTTAATTCATTGTTTATTACAAATAACAAAAACAAAGGAATCCATTACTGCGTAACAAAAGTAACAGGTGTATGGTCTTTCGCGGTCCAATTATTCAATCCACCGTCGACCGTCGGGTAGATCCAGCTATCGAACTCTGATTCTTCCACTTCGTCTTCATCCCCAATAGCATTCACTCCTGGATTGGTGATGAGCACAGGAGGTCTTCTGGTCCTTGCCTTGCGCACAACCCTCTGAGCCTCTGCAGTAAAACCCAGTCCAAACTTGTCAGTTTTAGGAGTGAAATCAGGGAGCCTGCCCCAGTTAGCACATTCACCTTTCTTGACTGCAGCCCGAGCGTCTTTCAAGGAAGCCATCTTCAAGGGAAAGTCTTCTTCAACCACTGCTTCTGCCGCTGCCAACGTTGGAGGTACCTCTTCAAAATGCTGAAAGGGGGTTTCAATAAACTCCCCGTCCATATCAATATACCGGAAGGAATTCAAATGGCTCACCATATATTCTTCCTCCCCCTACACAGTGACAATCTTCCCTCTGACAGGGTACTTGAGCTTCTGGTGTAGGGTAGATGTCACTGCCCCAGCTTTGTGAATCCAAGGTCGACCCAGTAAACAGGAATAGGATGGACGAATATCCATCACATAGAAAGTTGAGTCGAATACTTGAGAACCCACACAAATAGGAATGTCTACCTCTCCATGAACCATCCTTTCAGAACCGTCAAAGGCTCTGACAATGATGTTGCTAGGTTTCAGCTCCAGGCCCTCACAATCCAACCGGTCTAAGGCCTTTTTGGGTAGCACATTCAGGGAAGAACCGGTGTCCACCAACACGTGCGCAAGAGTAGTGCCCCTGCATTGAATAGAGACACGCAGGGCATCATTGTGGTTCTTTCCCTTGGCAGTAAGGTCAGCATCCGAGAAACCCAAACCATTGTCAGCTGTCAGATTGGCTATGCAATCAGTAAACTGGTCTGCAGATGTATCTTGTGGCACATGGGCTGTCTTTAGAAATGAAATCAAGGCCTTAGCATGGGCCTCTGAGCACAGCAGCAAGGAGAGCATAGAGATCTTGGAGGGGGTATGCCCCAGCTGTTCAACAACATTAAAATCACTCTTCTTGATTATTTTGAGAATTTCCTCCATCTCTTGCTGGGAGGCTTCAACATTCACAGACTTTGGTGCCTCCGTCCGGGCAGGCTCATCTTCAATCCCTTTGCCCCGAGCATTAGATGACTCGGCAGCAGGGGAAACAACTTGATCAGAAATGGAAACAGGTGCACTTGCAGGCGTTATAATGAGAGGTCTTCGAATAGTTGGTGGCGCAAAGTCGGGCGAGAAGAGCTTGCCACTGCGAGTTACTTTAGCTGGACCGGTAATATTGCTGATGCTGGTACCGGTATTGAACTCTTGCTTTATACCATGTACATATACATCTGCCCCATAGTGCCATGGGACAGCCTTATCAGATTCATAGAGGAGGGGCCCCGGAACAGTAATAACAATGGGTGCGACAGTCATGATTTTAACTAGCTTCCTCGGGGGAGCCTTGATTGGATTGTTAAGAATTGTAACGACGGATACTTCTTCCACGGGAACAAAAGGAACAGCAGTCTTCTTGAACAGAATTTCCTTGTTATCCATCAGGCTTTGAATGCCTAACTTCAGCAATGGACAACCAGTAAGGGACACAGCACACAAAAGGCAACCCTCACTACAACCCGGAAATAAACCGGCCAGCAGTAGGTTCCTCTTAACAGTCATCAGAGGAGTAGCTACATCATTCACAGAAACGGCGTACATATCTTCATCAACAACATTTACTCCATGCTGGGGCATAGGAGCAGTCACCACATTTGGCCTCTCAGGCGCCTCAAATTGTATCTCCTTCGCATCAATAAGGTCTTGCACCTTGTTGTACCCCAAAATTTGCCCTCCCATATTCTTCAAGGAATTGTCAAATCAAGCTGCAAAAGTCTCCAAGGGTTGCACAGTCAAAGATCTCCTAAGCAGTCAAAATTAGGGTTTATGTTCTGATCAAGAAAATGAAGTTTCCAAAGGTCCAATCAAGTCTCACATGCCTACAAATATGGTCAAGCATCCTCATATAAGGTTTCAAGGCATTCAGCACAAAATTGCACGGTCAAAAACCCTAATTGCACTACAGTCAACTGTAGGGGCAAAATGGTAATTTGATAGTCAAAAGTTCAAATTTTTGGTCAACATATCATTTTGAAGCCACAAACATCATTTGATCAATTCTTGATCATGATTCTCAAAGCTTGGCTCAAAAATCATCAAAATGCAAAAGTTTCCTTATTTGGACAGTTGAAAAAGTCAACTGCAAATTGACCAGGGCATAACTTTCACATGGATTATCATAAAAATTCCATCCAAAGCTCATTTTGAAGAGAAAGACATTTCCTACAACTCATCTTCATACTTCAAGTCCAATAAATGCTCTCACAAAAAGTTATCAATTTCAACATTATAGGTCATTTTCAAAAGTCAACAAAAAGGGACTTTAAGTCAAAGGCCATAACTTGAGATTGGTAAATCCAAATGACATGGGACCAAAGACATTGGTTAGAGGACTCAAAGACCTTTCCAAAATGTCCAAGAACATGAGAAAAGCTTAAAAATTGAGCACGTTATGCCTTGTAGAAGTTGGGAAATTTTTGGATATTTTGAAAAGTCAACATTGATTCAAATGACCTAAAATTGCTAATGGGCCCATTTTTCTTCCACAATTCATCATTCCAAGCATGTGCACGACCACTTGGCCCAAAGGGAAGTTTTTATTCATTTTTTATTTATTTATTTGGATTTTTATTAATAATAATTCATTTAAATTAAAATAAATATATGAAAAATGCTTAACCTAATTTTTTCAATCTTTTTGTGCACATTATATCATCAAGATTTCGTGCTTAGTTAAATATGGAAAGATTTGGATTGATTGATCATGATTTGTACAAAAAGCACATGGAAAATATTTGAAAAAATATGATTGAAAATCAAATCTCAAAACCATGAATGCAATTGATTTGTTTTGTTTTTCTTAACCTAATTTGCTTCAGATACATAGCATAACCAAAACCTATTCTATGACAGGAAGCGGCTCATAAAACAGAGGGATTCACCATGTTCTTTTCTCTCATTCGGTCCTCCATTACCATTTTTCCACTTATGGACTCTTCCACTCAATTTGCTACAACTTTGGTAGCCTTAGTTCTGCTTCAATACGTGATAGGTTCATATTCAACAACATCCACAATGGTTAACAAAGGCAGTTACACAGTTTGGCCTGGAATTGTATCCGGCGCCGGAACAGCACCGTTTTCCACCATCGGTTTCGTTCCTCAACCTGTTGAGTCCAATGCTCTCGCCAGGCTACCTTCCTGGTCCGGCCGTCTATGGGGGACAAACCCTCAGCCAAAAAGGAGAAGAAGCTACGTAGAGAGACACAAAACAGTTGCGAATCCAAATGGAAGAAAGCGAGTCCGAGTGGGGCGAGTTGACTCGTGAGTGCCTCATCAACATCCTATCTCGGCTCACCGCCGAGGATCAATGGCGCGGTGCGATGCTCGTTTGCAAATCATGGTTCACCGCTTTCCAGGAACCCTCTCTCCACTCTGTATTCAACTTCGAACCGTACTTCGACTCGCCATCCGAGTCACCTCGCTGGTGGACCCTCCAATTCGAATCCAAAATCGATTCCATGCTTCTATCTACCGTTCAATCCACTCATCAATTCCTCACCCAGATTCGCATTCGACACTGCTCTGATCGATCCCTCAATCTCGTTACCCAAAGATGTCCAAATCTTGAGGTGTTGTCTATAAGAAGCTGCCCTCGTGTTACTGATGATTCAATCTCTAAGATTGCTACTGGGTGCCCAAATTTAAAGGAACTGGACATCAGTTATTGTTATGAGATAACTCATGAGTCATTGGTGTTGATTGGAAGAAATTGCTCCAACCTTAAGGTTCTCAAGAGAAATCTCATGAACTGGCTTGATCCTTCCCAACACATAGGGATTGTTCCTGATGATTACCTAAATGCTTGTCCACAAGATGGAGGTTCTGAAGCTGCTGCTATTGCTATTTATATGCCTCATCTAGAGTCGCTAAAGATTAGATTCTCCAAGTTAACGGCAAAAGGCCTTAATTCGATATGTCAAGGGTGTCCTAATCTGGAGCACTTGGATTTGTCTGGCTGCGCTAACTTAACCAGCCGAGACATTGCAAATGCGTCGTCAAGTTTGTCGCGCTTGAAAGATATTAAAAAAACCAAATTTCTACATTCCAAGATCTGTCTATCACACTGAAAGATATGGACATTGGAGACTATATGATGAGAGATTTCAAACAGATGTTTTTCGAATATGACCCTTGATAAGAAGATTATCCAAGATGTAAACTATAAGCAAGATGGCACAGTTGGTGAAGAGTTTGAGTGGTAATGTTCAGGACCTGAGTTCGAGCCCCAGGTCCTCACCCCCTTTCATATTATTTTCCATTTAATACTTCTATGCAGTTTCAACGCTGGATACCACCGTGCGCCCTCAAAATCTAACCGTCCACGCGTTCAGTTGCATCAAATCAAAGGCACAGATCTGGGGAACATGATACACCCTAGTCAACGCGTATACACGCGTCCTGAAAAGTCAAAGGGGCCAGCAATTCAAATGGGCCAGATTTCTAAAGACTAACCTCCACTTTAGGGGCAGACCCCCTTTGGTTTGCAAATTTTCTTTACTTTCTTTATTTTTTTATAATTTTTATTTTCTTTTAATTATTGTTTGTTTAATTAATTTATTATTTTCATAGAAACACAAAACCATAAAAAATCAGAAAAGAGAAAATATAATAAATATTTTTATTTTAATATTTTTTGTAATTAAATTGTATATAATTAAACTTAGTTTTAAATTAGGTTGTAATTTTAATTCTTTCCATAATAAAATCTAAAAAAACCATAGAATTAGGTTTAATTAATAATTTTTCATCTTTTTATTTTTCTTTCATAAATAATTAAATAGTTAAATATTTATTTTTATAATTAAATTGCATGTAAAAATTAGGATTAATTTTAGGTTAAAAAACTTCAATATTTTTTTATAAATTAAAAACCACTAGAATTAGGGTTTGCATCTTATTTTAATTTTAATTAATTCTCTTTTTTTTTCCATGTAAATCCTAAAATACTAAAAAACACCAAAAAACAAGTTCTTTCTTTCTTTTAATTTTAATTAATTCCTCATTATTTTAACTTTGCAAAAAGGGTCCAACGCCCTCGTTTCGATCTAATTATTAATTCGCATATTATTTTATTCCGTTTAAATATTTATGTATCTCTCCCAAGGCCTTGTAACATTTTAATTACTTCTCGCACTTTTAATTTCTGTATTTATTTTCTGTCAAATCGGGTTCGAGAAACTTTTGGCGATGTGGACCCGCGCCTTTTGTAATAGCTTAGAATTTACTTTTCTCGCAACTTTTTAGCCGTTAATCAAAAGCATGAAAGAATGTATGGACAAAATAAAAACAAGCGTAGACCATCAATAACATGACAAGATGAATGCAAATGAACACGACACACAAATCGTACACACCACCCCTAGGGTACGCCTCACTGTTGCCTTGCCTCGAAAGGTGATCGTCGAGTAGAGGATGTCTTAGTAAGTCCTCATGATCCGGGAACCTGGCATGAGGGTAGCTTCTAAGGTGTCTTCCCATTGCTCTGGTGATCACTATGTCCCTACAAACTCGAATTGACCCGAACACCTCCAACGGTGATGCTACCTACCTCTCAATGGTGGGATGGCACTACTTTAAAGGACATTTACACAGACGAATTCCTTAGGGTAGGTAGACGACTCTAGATACTTGCTCTAATTTCAAAACAAATTCAAAAATACTTTTCACACCGACACATTTTCAAAAATCTTTCGAAAGCAACTTTTCAAACACTCTTGAGGACCGATACAAGAGTCGAACTGAAATTTCCAAAGAAACTTTTTAAAAACCCACAGTTGAAAAGCAAACAAACCATTTTTGAAAACACAAGTGAGAAAGTATCTAAGAGCCCATGGATAACCATGGATAGAAAGGGTGCTAACACCTTCCCTTTCTATAATCTACCTCCCGAACCGAGAGCAATCTCTTTAAGGAATTTTTCTGTGCTTTTGTCCTTTCCATTTGGAGAAAATAAAAGACGGTGGCGACTCTTGCTTCCGCGACATTTCGCGAACCAGCGTTAAACAGTCAGTTCCAGATCCACCGATCACAGAACTGGCGACTCTGCTGGGGATACTTTATAAAGTGAGGTGTACCTTAGGACTAAGATCACCGTGTTTTCAATTGCTTTCCTTGTGTGCTTTAAAATTGTGGGTTGCTTGGGAGTTCTATAGATCCTAACCCGGATCTGGGGGATACCTTCTTAGAAAGTAGAAACAAGGCTGTGAGGGAACTGTGCGGGGTATACCGACATGGTTGAAATAGTCTGCTACATTGATGTGGCACTTTGGTGTGTATCGGTAACCCTTGAGTTCAGTCAAGGAGAGTACGGGGCCTCCGCGTGGTGTCGTGAAGCATCAACAGACCTTAGGAACCTTAATTGAACTATCTTGGCCTTTTTAGGGTAGTGAGATAACTGACTTTGGTGCAGTCCGAGGTTGGTTGATACTCGATACTACACTCAATTGAGGGTTGCTTTCCTGGAATATTTCGGTCGCCAGTTCAGTGGCTAAATCGAAACGATGAACAATGAAAGCAATCCCGTGATATTGGGACCCTTAGAACCCGGTTACTTCTAATAGGACAGGTTTTGAGCCCACCAACTTCAAGAGGGTAGTACCCCAAACTTCATGCTGGCCTAAACTCTAAGGGCTCTTTTGTGTGACTTGTGTGCCTTCAAACTTGGATTATTTGCATGCTTGTTATCTGACATCTGAACTTCTTGCAGGTTTTGTTTATAGTCCTTAACTAGGACTCATAACAGGGTTTACTGAATTTCCTGCAGGTTTTGTTCATAGTCCTTAACTAGGACTCATAACAAGGCTTACTAAGTTTCTTGCAGATTTTTGTTTTAGTCCTTAACCAGGACTCATAACAAGGTTTACCAAGTTTCCTGCAGGGTTTGTTTTAGTCCTTAATTGGGACTTATGACAGGTTTACTAAGTGTCTTGCAGGTTTTGGTTTGCAGTCCTTAATAAGGGCTCATAACAGGGTTTATTCATATTACCCCATGCATCATGACATCATACCATTGCATACATCCTAACCCATTTCAAGGATCTCAAGGGCTTGTGATGCAGGTCATGATGAATCAAACATCTAGCAAGAGGCAAAGAGGATTTATTTTCCTCTAGCCAAAGTTGTCAGAGGCTATGACCCACTTGATATGGTGAGCCTTTGACCCTTGAAGAAGGATTCTCAGCAACGCGGAGTTCCTTCAATCAAAACACCGGACCCAAGTTCTAACAAATTTTTTTGTTTACCTCGCGAGATCCTTGAATACATTGCATATATATCATACATATCATTGCATTACATGTACCCTTGTTCCAGGTCACTAATTTTCCAGTAAGGCCATGGCTTCCCAACAAGATAACCAGGACCTTCACACTCAAGAGACTCAGTCCAAAGAGATCTTCCTAAGCCTATCCAAGGGGCAGGAAGAGTTGAGGATACTCCTCATGGGGAATCTGATCAGAAAGAGTCCTGAAGATGACAAGGACGAACAGCTGAAACGTCTACAAGCTGAGGTAGACACACTGAAAACCCAGATGCTGGGGAAAAGGGCACTCATTCAAGGTTTAGCTCAGGAGCAAGGAGAGCTGAGGGCCATGATCAGCCAGCTTCATCAAGACATGAAGCAACCAGCCCAAGTCAGGGACCCATTCATTAATCAACTTCCAAGAAGTCAAAGGTTGGGCCTCTCCAAGCTGCTATTACTTCACAGGTCCAACAACGACCTCGCCCCGAACAACGGGCTGATCAGAGCAAACCAGACAAGCCTAAAAGGCAGTTCACCAAGATCAATATGTCGCTGGATCAAGCACTACAACAAATGTTGGAGGCAGGGGTGATCACCTTAAGGGCTCCTCTCTGGAATCCAAACACTTCTGCTCCTAACTATCATCCCAACGATGGGTGCGCATACCATTCTGATAGCTCGGGGCATACTACGGACAACTGCTGGCCTCTCAAAAACAAGATTCAAGACATGATCGACGCTGGAGAGATTCAGTTTGAAGTACCTGAGACTCCGAACATAATCACTGCTCCCTTGCCAAATCATGGCTAGGATTGAGAAATTTTTGTTCATTCGAATGTTCAAGTTGCAATTTTCTTTTGTTCAAACATTTACTCATGTTAAACGTTGTTATTTCATCAATGCATCGCATATGTCTGTTTTGAAGTAATATATTCGTATTCATTATATGCAAATTATTTTCATATTTTTTTTCTGATGATCAATTCTTAAATAATAATTCTAAGCCTCTTGAGGGAGGATGACGAAAACGATACCATAATCTACAGTATGCTTTTGAACAGACCCCGCTGATGAGGTACAGGCATTGTTTCAAATCCCTAAACACTGGAGTTATAAGGATGATAATCCCTCGTCAACCCCTCTGAGCCAAAGAAGTAGGAGTTTTTCTTTTCGAAATTTAAAACCCTTAATCATAACCTGGGGCAGGGTAGTTCTCTCAGTTGATCCAAGTGCATAACGAATGGCACCAAAAAGATCCTTACAAAACAAAGAAAGACAGTGATGGTTCCGAATGATCAATAAAGAAAGGCAGTCCTTATCTCAAAAATAAAAAACCCATTAAGTCAAAACCCATAAAGGAGACTTACCAAACTGGGGCATCCCGCTGACTGTAATTCCACAAAAGGAAACAGTTCAGGCAAAAAAAAGAAAGGGATAACAAAAATCAGACAAGAAAGAGGTCTTACAAACCCTCAACAAAAATAAAAAAAATGACTGCCTATTCAAATAAACGTTCAACATCCGAACCATTACTAGTATATCAGAACAAAAGCTCAAACAAGGTCTAACGTATGATCAACTGAGTTTAGGTTTGAAGAACATCACGAAGAGCGGGTGGGTACAAATAATTTGAGCCTTTATCCTTTGTTTCTTAAACCATGAACCAGGCCACGTTATAACCCTAAAAGTCCTAGCTGAAGCATGGGTTAGTTCGAAAGCGTACTGTGACGAAAGGTATCCTGACTCCTTAAGGCTCGCAATAAAATAACGAGTTGACATCACGTTTTACAAACAATCACTTGTTTTATGAAAAAAAGAATGCATTTTCAAAATCTTCAAGACAGACATAAGCTTTGCATTTTTAACATAACTTTGTTTGCATATGACTTTTTGTTCGAACAACAGGAAAATTCGCACGATGAATGCCTAATGAACAGAAGTACTTCCAATCAAGGGGCCGGTATAATCATGGCCTATTATCTGGGGCAATCCAATCAAGATTCGGAGAATCTCTCAAAAGTCAAATAGCCTGGGGAAAATCTCCGCCTGAGTCACTTGGGGCATCCCAACAACGAATCTTGTCTGATCAAACACCTTCTAATGGCATGGCAAAACACTTCTAACAGGGGCACCTCCCTACATCCTGAAAGCATGGACATAGTCGGAAAAAATACTACGCATCATCAAAGACCCGCTAGGTTGACATACCTAGGCAAAAATAAAGGCTTCCCGGCGAACCAAAAGGGTTCGGGCAAAATGAAGGGATGAAATGAAAAAATCTATACACCCGGCAAGTCGAAAACCTGAAAAGGCGGCTTGGGCAAAAAGGGTATCCCGGTGGACTGAAAACCCGAAAGGGCGGTTCAGGCAAAAGTTAGGGATCAAAGCGTACGACTATGTCCCGTCATCTTGTCACCTCCCTACCAGAAGAAGGTTTGTCCATCAACAACTACCAGCACCTCCACAGGTCTTCCTCCCCCACCTCATAAACAGGGGCAATAAGGAGTTGTCCAAACGATCTAATTGCTCTGTCCACAAGATACAAGGTAGGACATAACCAGTGCATCTTAATTCCCCAAAGAGTGAGCCAGCAAGACAGTATACTCTCCTCAAGCAGAGTTATCAAATCTCAAGGAAGTTGGGTGTCCTCCAGTGGATCTCAACCTTCCCCAGCAGCAATATACATGTTCTTAACAAGCATCCCCGGCAGTCTTGGTCTAAAGATTGTTCCCCGGCGGTACATCAAACATTCAAAGGAATCACTTCCCCTGCAGTTCAAAACTTCCCCAGAAAAGTCTAATCTAGTTCCCCCGGAAAGTTGGAATTCATCTCCCCTAAGCAGTAAGCTTATCCCCAGTAGATTCTGGAAGCTTATCCCTCGCAGAGCACGAACGCGTCGGCCGGCTTTATTTAAAGAGTTATTTCCTTAACAGGATATAACTGGGTTATCCTCAGCCAAGAGCCACGGAAAGGTCGTCGTCAACGCAGTTCTTTCTTATCCCCGGCGAAGTCTATCAGCACTTCCAACTCAACAAAGATATCCTCAGCAAATTATTATCAACACTCAGTAAGGCATCCCTCTTCCCACAGAGTATTGCTTCCCAGCATGGTCGCTAGAGTATTTCTCCCCGCCGAATCTTCCATTTGCCAAGTTTATTCCGCAACGGAGTCATCTTCTCCTACCGGTATTCTTGCAGTCATCATCCCCAGTGGAAGCAAAATCTATTCTTCAACATCAGCCCAGGATATGACTTCCCGGCACCCGTCAAGGATTTAATTTCCTAGACGAAAACATACATTCATAAAACATCACATACATCATTATAGCATGCATAGACGCATTATGTCATACAAATCTCATTTATGTTGAGAACATCATTGCTTGATCCATATCATGCATCGCATATAACTGACCTTTACCTTTCAGGAAAGATTCAGCTAAATTCTCAATCATATTGCAAGACCTAGACCGGTTCAGTTAATCGACTCCAAAGATTTCTTATCCAGTCCAAGGCCTTCTCCAGTTCAGCTAAATCGACTCCTAACAGATTTTTCTGATAAAGACTCAGTAGAAGTTATCAGATTATAATTTCCTATGGTTCCCTCTCCGACGGTGAGTGAGGTGATAATTCCTTTTCAGATTGGTTCCCTCTCCGACGGTGAGTGAGGTGATAATTCCTTTTCAGATTGGTTCCCTCTCCGACGGTGAGTGAGGTGATAATTCCTTTTCCTATGGTTCCCTCTCCGACGGTGAGTGAGGTAATAATTCCTTTTCAGATTATAATTTCAGATAGTTCCCTCTCCGATGGTGCGTGAGGTGATAATTCCTTTCCTATGGTTCCCTCTCCGATGGTGCGTGAGGTGATAATTCCTTTCCTATTAGTTCCCTCTCCGACGGTGAGTGAGGTGATAATTCCTTTCAGATGGTTCCCTCTCCGACGGTGAGTGAGGTGGTAATTCCTTACCTATGGCTCCCTCTCCGACGGTGAGTGAGGTGATAATTCCTTTTCAGATGGTTCCCTCTCCGACGGTGAGTGAGGTGGTAATTCCTTTCCTTATGGTTCCCTCTCCGACGGTGAGTGAGGTGGTAATTCCTTTTCAGATGGTTCCCTCTCCGACGGTGAGTGAGGTGATAATTCCTTTTCAGATGGTTCCCTCTCCGACGGTGAGTGAGGTGATAATTCCTTTTCAGATGGTTCCCTCTCCGATGGTGAGTGAGGTGATAATTCCTTTTCAGATGGTTCCCTCTCCGACGGTGAGTGAGGTGATAATTCCTTTTCAGATGGTTCCCTCTCCGACGGTGAGTGAGGTGATAATTCCTTTTCAGATGGTTCCCTCTCCGACGGTGAGTGAGGTGATAATTCCTTTTCAGATGGTTCCCTCTCCGACGGTGAGTGAGGTGATAATTCCTTTTCATATGTTTCCCTCTCCGACGGTGAGTAAGGTGATAATTCCTTTTCAGATGGTTCCCTCTCCGACGGTGAGTGAGGTGATAATTCCTTTTCAGATGGTTCCCTCTCCGACGGTGAGTGAGGTGATAATTCCTTTTCAGATGGTTCCCTCTCCGACGGTGAGTGAGGTGATAATTCCTTTTCAGATGGTTCCCTCTCCGACGGTGAGTGAGGTGATAATTCCTTTTCAGATGGTTCCCTCTTCGACGGTGAGTGAGGTGATAATTCCTTTTCAGATGTTTCCCTCTCCGACGGTGAGTGAGGTGATAATTCCTTTTCAGATGGTTCCCTCTCCGACGGTGAGTGAGGTGATAATTCCTTTTCAGATAGTTCCCTCTCCGACGGTGAGTGAGGTGATAATTCCTTTTCAGATTATAATTTCCTAGAGTTCCCTCTTCGACGGTGAGTGAGGTAATTCTCTTTCAGATTATAATTTCCTTTGGTTCTCTTCCCAATACTGCGAAGATGGTAATTCCCACCAAGATTTTCTCAACGAGCGTTGTTGAAGTTAAAGTCACCCAAGGTTCTCTTACCGTTCATGCTAAGGTAGTAACCATCCCTGGTTCATTCATCATCTTGTGAAGCTCTAGATCCAGCTCCTGTAACCAGTCAGGACACATCTATACCGACCATCTGAAAACCAGTTCTTGCAACGTGTCAGGTACTCTTTTTTCTTTTGCAGGTATGCAGGTTCTCGCTAAGGAATCTCTTACGCGATCAACATCCAGATGGCATCTATAAGCCCATCATCCTATTCATCAACCTCTAAATGGCATCTATAAGCCCATTCCCTCCACACTGCTACTATGTGAGCGCAAATTTCTGGGCACTCTAGTGTCCAATCATCTTCTACCTTCGGATTACGAAAGGCACGTCAGCCAATCTGCATCCTCAGGTCTAAGAAGATTGAACAGGGGCAACTGTTGTACCCCAAAATTTGCCCTCCCATATTCTTCAAGGAATTGTCAAATCAAGCTGCAAAAGTCTCCAAGGGTTGCACAGTCAAAGATCTCCTAAGCAGTCAAAATTAGGGTTTATGTTCTGATCAAGAAAATGAAGTTTCCAAAGGTCCAATCAAGTCTCACATGCCTACAAATATGGTCAAGCATCCTCATATCAAGTTTCAAGGCATTCAGCACAAAATTGCACGGTCAAAAACCCTAATTGCACTACAGTCAACTGTAGGGGCAAAATGGTCATTTGACAGTCAAAAGTTCAAATTTTTGGTCAACATATCATTTTGAAGCCACAAACATCATTTGATCAATGCTTGATCATGATTCTCAAAGCTTGGCTCAAAAATCATCAAAATGCAAAAGTTTCCTTATTTGGACAGTTGAAAAAGTCAACTGCAAATTGACTAGGGCATAACTTTCACATGGATTATCAGAAAAATTCCATCCAAATCTCATTTTGAAGAGAAAGACATATCCTACAACTCATCTTCATACTTCAAGTCCAAGAAATGCTCTCACAAAAAGTTATCAATTTCAACATTATAGGTCATTTTCAAAAGTCAACAAAAAGGGACTTTAAGTCAAAGGCCATAACTTGATATTGGTAAATAAAAATTACATGGGACCAAAGACATTGGTTAGAGGACTCAAAGACCTTTCCAAAATGTCCAAGAACATGAGAAAAGCTTAAAAATTGAGCAAGTTATGCCTTGTAGAAGTTGGGAAATTTTTGGATATTTTGAAAAGTCAACATTGATTCAAATGACCTAAAATTGCTAATGGGCCCATTTTTCTTCCACAATTCATCATTCCAAGCATGTGCACGACCACTTGGCCCAAAGGGAAGTTTTTATTCATTTTTTATTTATTTATTTGGATTTTTATTAATAATAATTCATTTAAATTAAAATAAATATATGAAAAATGCTTAACCTAATTTTTTCAATCTTTTTGTGCACATTATATCATCAAGATTTCGTGCTTAGTTAAATATGGAAAGATTTGGATTGATTGATCATGATTTGTACAAAAAGCACATGGAAAATATTTGAAAAAATATGATTGAAAATCAAATCTCAAAACCATGAATGCAATTGATTTGTTTTGTTTTTCTTAACCTAATTTGCTTCAGATACATAGCATAACCAAAACCTATTCTATGACAGGAAGCGGCTCATAAAACAGAGGGATTCACCATGTTCTTTTCTCTCATTCGGTCCTCCATTACCATTTTTCCACTTATGGACTCTTCCACTCAATTTGCTACAACTTTGGTAGCCTTAGTTCTGCTTCAATACGTGATAGGTTCATATTCAACAACATCCACAATGGTTAACAAAGGCAGTTACACAGTTTGGCCTGGAATTGTATCCGGCGCCGGAACAGCACCGTTTTCCACCATCGGTTTCGTTCCTCAACCCGTTGAGTCCAATGCTCTCGCCAGGCTACCTTCCTGGTCCGGCCGTCTATGGGGGACAAACCTTCAGCCAAAAAGGAGAAGAAGCTACGTAGAGAGACACAAAACAGTTGCGAATCCAAATGGAAGAAAGCGAGTCCGAGTGGGGCGAGTTGACTCGTGAGTGCCTCATCAACATCCTATCTCGGCTCACCGCCGAGGATCAATGGCGCGGTGCGATGCTCGTTTGCAAATCATGGTTCACCGCTTTCCAGGAACCCTCTCTCCACTCTGTATTCAACTTCGAACCGTACTTCGACTCGCCATCCGAGTCACCTCGCTGGTGGACCCTCCAATTCGAATCCAAAATAGATTCCATGCTTCTATCTACCGTTCAATCCACTCATCAATTCCTCACCCAGATTCGCATTCGACACTGCTCTGATCGATCCCTCAATCTCGTTACCCAAAGATGTCCAAATCTTGAGGTGTTGTCTATAAGAAGCTGCCCTCGTGTTACTGATGATTCAATCTCTAAGATTCCTACTGGGTGCCCAAATTTAAAGGAACTGGACATCAGTTATTGTTATGAGATAACTCATGAGTCATTGGTGTTGATTGGAAGAAATTGCTCCAACCTTAAGGTTCTCAAGAGAAATCTCATGAACTGGCTTGATCCTTCCCAACACATAGGGATTGTTCCTGATGATTACCTAAATGCTTGTCCACAAGATGGAGGTTCTGAAGCTGCTGCTATTGCTATTTATATGCCTCATCTAGAGTCGCTAAAGATTAGATTCTCCAAGTTAACGGCAAAAGGCCTTAATTCGATATGTCAAGGGTGTCCTAATCTGGAGCACTTGGATTTGTCTGGCTGCGCTAACTTAACCAGCCGAGACATTGCAAATGCGTCATCAAGTTTGTCGCGCTTGAAAGATATTAAAAAAACCAAATTTCTACATTCCAAGATCTGTCTATCACACTGAAAGATATGGACATTGGAGACTATATGATGAGAGATTTCAAACAGATGTTTTTCGAATATGACCCTTGATAAGAAGATTATCCAAGATGTAAACTATAAGCAAGATGGCACAGTTGGTGAAGCGTTTGAGTGGTAATGTTCAGGACCTGGGTTCGAGCCCCAGGTCCTCACCCCCTTTCATATTATTTTCCATTTAATACTTCTATGCAGTTTCAACGCTGGATACCACTGTGCGCCCTCAAAATCTAACCGTCCACGCGTTCAGTTGCATCAAATCAAAGGCACAGATCTGGGGAACATGATACACCCTAGTCAACGCGTATACACGCGTCCTGAAAAGTCAAAGGGGCCAGCAATTCAAATGGGCCAGATTTCTAAAGACTAACCTCCACTTTAGGGGCAGACCCCCTTTGGTTTGCAAATTTTCTTTACTTTCTTTATTTTTTTATAATTTTTATTTTCTTTTAATTATTGTTTGTTTAATTAATTTATTATTTTCATAGAAACACAAAACCATAAAAAATCAGAAAAGAGAAAATATAATAAATATTTTTATTTTAATATTTTTTGTAATTAAATTGTATATAATTAAACTTAGTTTTAAATTAGGTTGTAATTTTAATTCCTTCCATAATAAAATCTAAAAAACCATAGAATTAGGTTTAATTAATAATTTTTCATCTTTTTATTTTTCTTTCATAAATAATTAAATAGTTAAATATTTATTTTTATAATTAAATTGCATGTAAATATTAGGATTAATTTTAGGTTAAAAAACTTCAATATTTTTTTATAAATTAAAAACCACTAGAATTAGGGTTTGCATCTTATTTTAATTTTAATTAATTCTCTTTTTTTTTTCATGTAAATCCTAAAATACTAAAAAACACCAAAAAACAAGTTCTTTCTTTCTTTTAATTTTAATTAATTCCTCATTATTTTAACTTTGCAAAAAGGGTCCAACGCCCTCGTTTCGATCTAATTATTAATTCGCATATTATTTTATTCCGTTTAAATATTTATGTATCTCTCCCAAGGCCTTGTAACATTTTAATTACTTCTCGCACTTTTAATTTCTGTATTTATTTTCTATCAAATCGGGTTCGAGAAACTTTTGGCGATGTGGACCCGCGCCTTTTGTAATAGCTTAGAATTTACTTTTCTCGCAACTTTTTAGCCGTTAATCAAAAGCATGAAAGAATGTATGGACAAAATAAAAACAAGCGTAGACCATCAATAACATGACAAGATGAATGCAAATGAACACGACACACAAATCGTACACACCACCCCTAGGGTACGCCTCACTGTTGCCTTGCCTCGAAAGGTGATCGTCGAGTAGAGGATGTCTTAGTAAGTCCTCATGATTCGGGAACCTGGCATGAGGGTAGCTTCTAAGGTGTCTTCCCATTGCTCTGGTGATCACTATGTCCCTACAAACTCGAATTGACCCGAACACCTCCAACGGTGATGCTACCTACCTCTCAATGGTGGGATGACACTACTTTAAAGGACATTTACACAGACGAATTCCTTAGGGTAGGTAGACGACTCTAGATACTTGCTCTAATTTCAAAACAAATTCAAAAATACTTTTCACACCGACACATTTTCAAAAAGCTTTCGAAAGCAACTTTTCAAACACTCTTGAGGACCGATACAAGAGTCGAACTGAAATTTCCAAAGAAACTTTTTAAAAACCCACAGTTGAAAAGCAAACAAACCATTTTTGAAAACACAAGTGAGAAAATATCTAAGATCCCATGGATAACCATGGATAGAAAGGGTGCTAACACCTTCCCTTTCTATAATCTACCTCCCGAACCGAGAGCAATCTCTTTAAGGAATTTTTCTGTGCTTTTGTCCTTTCCATTTGGAGAAAATAAAAGACGGTGGCGACTCTTGCTTCCGCGACATTTCGCGAACCAGTGTTAAACAGTCAGTTCCAGATCCACCGATCACAGAACTGGCGACTCTGCTGGGGATACTTTATAAAGTGAGGTGTACCTTAGGACTAAGATCACTGTGTTTTCAATTGCTTTCCTTGTGTGCTTTAAAATTGTGGGTTGCTTGGGAGTTCTATAGATCCTAACCCGGATCTGGGGGATACCTTCTTAGAAAGTAGAAACAAGGCTGTGAGGGAACTGTGCGGGGTATACCGACATGGTTGAAACAGTCTGCTACATTGATGTGGCACTTTGGTGTGTACCGGTAACCCTTGAGTTCAGTCAGGGAGAGTACGGGGCCTCCGCGTGGTGTCGTGAAGCATCAACAGACCTTAGGAACCTTAATTGAGCTATCTTGGCCTTTTTAGGGTAGTGAGATAACTGACTTTGGTGCAGTCCGAGGTTGGTTGATACTCGATACTACACTCAATTGAGGGTTGCTTTCCTGGAATATTTCGGTCGCCAGTTCAGTGGCTAAATCGAAACGATGAACAATGAAAGCAATCCCGTGATATTGGGACCCTTAGAACCCGGTTACTTCTAATAGGACAGGTTTTGAGCCCACCAACTTCAAGAGGGTAGTACCCCAAACTTCATGCTGGCCTAAACTCTAAGGGCTCTTTTGTGTGACTTGTGTGCCTTCAAACTTGGATTATTTGCATGCTTGTTATCTGACATCTGAACTTCTTGCAGGTTTTGTTTATAGTCCTTAACTAGGACTCATAACAGGGTTTACTGAATTTCCTGCAGGTTTTGTTCATAGTCCTTAACTAGGACTCATAACAAGGCTTACTAAGTTTCTTGCAGATTTTTGTTTTAGTCCTTAACCAGGACTCATAACAAGGTTTACCAAGTTTCCTGCAAGGTTTGTTTTAGTCCTTAATTGGGACTTATGACAGGTTTACTAAGTGTCTTGCAGGTTTTGGTTTGCAGTCCTTAATAAGGGCTCATAACAGGGTTTATTCATATTACCCCATGCATCATGACATCATACCATTGCATACATCCTAACCCATTTCAAGGATCTCAAGGGCTTGTGATGCAGGTCATGATGAATCAAACATCTAGCAAGAGGCAAAGAGGATTTATTTTCCTCTAGCCAAAGTTGTCAGAGGCTATGACCCACTTGATATGGTGAGCCTTTGACCCTTGAAGAAGGATTCTCAGCAACGCGGAGTTCCTTCAATCAAAACACCGGACCCAAGTTCTAACAAATTTTTTTGTTTACCTCGCGAGATCCTTGAAAACATTGCATATATATCATACATATCATTGCATTACATGTACCCTTGTTCCAGGTCACTAATTTTCCAGTAAGGCCATGGCTTCCCAACAAGATAACCAGGACCTTCACACTCAAGAGACTCAGTCCAAAGAGATCTTCCTAAGCCTATCCAAGGGGCAGGAAGAGTTGAGGATACTCCTCATGGGGAATCTGATCAGAAAGAGTCCTGAAGATGACAAGGACGAACAGCTGAAACGTCTACAAGCTGAGGTAGACACACTGAAAACCCAGATGCTGGGGAAAAGGGCACTCATTCAAGGTTTAGCTCAGGAGCAAGGAGAGCTGAGGGCCATGATCAGCCAGCTTCATCAAGACATGAAGCAACCAGCCCAAGTCAGGGACCCAGTCATTAATCAACTTCCAAGAAGTCAAAGGTTGGGCCTCTCCAAGCTGCTATTACTTCACAGGTCCAACAACGACCTCGCCCCGAACAACGGGCTGATCAGAGCAAACCAGACAAGCCTAAAAGGCAGTTCACCAAGATCAATATGTCGCTGGATCAAGCACTACAACAAATGTTGGAGGCAGGGGTGATCACCTTAAGGGCTCCTCTCTGGAATCCAAACACTTCTGCTCCTAACTATCATCCCAACGATGGGTGCGCATACCATTCTGATAGCTCGGGGCATACTACGGACAACTGCTGGCCTCTCAAAAACAAGATTCAAGACATGATCGACGCTGGAGAGATTCAGTTTGAAGTACCTGAGACTCCGAACATAATCACTGCTCCCTTGCCAAATCATGGCTAGGATTGAGAAATTTTTGTTCATTCGAATGTTCAAGTTGCAATTTTCTTTTGTTCAAACATTTACTCATGTTAAACGTTGTTATTTCATCAATGCATCGCATATGTCTGTTTTGAAGTAATATATTCGTATTCACTATATGCAAATTATTTTCATATTTTTTTTCTGATGATCAATTCTTAAATAATAATTCTAAGCCTCTTGAGGGAGGATGACGAAAACGATACTATAATCTACAGTATGCTTTTGAACAGACCCCGCTGATGAGGTACAGGCATTGTTTCAAATCCCTAAACACTGGAGTTATAAGGATGATAATCCCTCGTCAACCCCTCTGAGCCAAAGAAGTAGGAGTTTTTCTTTTCGAAATTTAAAACCCTTAATCATAACCTGGGGCAGGGTAGTTCTCTCAGTTGATCCAAGTGCATAACGAATGGCACCAAAAAGATCCTTACAAAACAAAGAAAGACAGTGATGGTTCCGAATGATCAATAAAGAAAGGCAGTCCTTATCTCAAAAATAAAAAACCCATTAAGTCAAAACCCATAAAGGAGACTTACCAAACTGGGGCATCCCGCTGACTGTAATTCCACAAAAGGAAACAGTTCAGGCAAAAAAAAGAAAGGGATAACAAAAATCAGACAAGAAAGAGGTCTTACAAACCCTCAACAAAAATAAAAAAAATGACTGCCTATTCAAATAAACGTTCAACATCCGAACCATTACTAGTATATCAGAACAAAAGCTCAAACAAGGTCTAACGTATGATCAACTGAGTTTAGGTTTGAAGAACATCACGAAGAGCGGGTGGGTACAAATAATTTGAGCCTTTATCCTTTGTTTCTTAAACCATGAACCAGGCCACGTTATAACCCTAAAAGTCCTAGCTGAAGCATGGGTTAGTTCGAAAGCGTACTGTGACGAAAGGTATCCTGACTCCTTAAGGCTCGCAATAAAATAACGAGTTGACATCACGTTTTACAAACAATCACTTGTTTTATGAAAAAAAGAATGCATTTTCAAAATCTTCAAGACAGACATAAGCTTTGCATTTTTAACATAACTTTGTTTGCATATGACTTTTTGTTCGAACAACAGGAAAATTCGCACGATGAATGCCTAATGAACAGAAGTACTTCCAATCAAGGGGCCGGTATAATCATGGCCTATTATCTGGGGCAATCCAATCAAGATTCGGAGAATCTCTCAAAAGTCAAATAGCCTGGGGCAAATCTCCGCCTGAGTCACTTGGGGCATCCCAACAACGAATCTTGTCTGATCAAACACCTTCTAATGGCATGGCAAAACACTTCTAACAGGGGCACCTCCCTACATCCTGAAAGCATGGACATAGTCGGAAAAAATACTACGCATCATCAAAGACCCGCTAGGTTGACATACCTACGCAAAAATAAGGGCTTCCCGGCGAACCAAAAGGGTTCGGGCAAAATGAAGGGATGAAATGAAAAAATCTGTACACCCGGCAAGTCGAAAACCTGAAAAGGCGGCTTGGGCAAAAAGGGTATCCCGGTGGACTGAAAACCCGAAAGGGCGGTCCAGGCAAAAGTTAGGGATCAAAGCGTACGACTATGTCCCGTCATCTTGTCACCTGCCTACCAGAAGAAGGTTTGTCCATCAACAACTACCAGCACCTCCACAGGTCTTCCTCCCCCACCTCAGAAACAGGGGCAATAAGGAGTTGTCCAAACGATCTAATTGCTCTGTCCACAAGATACAAGGTAGGACATAACCAGTGCATCTTAATTCCCCAAAGAGTGAGCCAGCAAGACAGTATACTCTCCTCAAGCAGAGTTATCAAATCTCAAGGAAGTTGGGTGTCCTCCAGTGGATCTCAACCTTCCCCAGCAGCAATATACATGTTCTTAACAAGCATCCCCGGCAGTCTTGGTCTAAAGATTGTTCCCCGGCGGTACATCAAACATTCAAAGGAATCACTTCCCCTGCAGTTCAAAACTTCCCCAGAAAAGTCTAATCTAGTTCCCCCGGAAAGTTGGAATTCATCTCCCCTAAGCAGTAAGCTTATCCCCAGTAGATTCTGGAAGCTTATCCCTCGCAGAGCACGAACGCGTCGGCCGGCTTTATTTAAAGAGTTATTTCCTTAACAGGATATAACTGGGTTATCCTCAGCCAAGAGCCACGGAAAGGTCGTCGTCAATGCAGTTCTTTCTTATCCCCGGCGAAGCCTATCAGCACTTCCAACTCAACAAAGATATCCTCAGCAAATTATTATCAACACTCAGTAAGGCATCCCTCTTCCCACAGAGTATTGCTTCCCAGCATGGTCGCTAGAGTATCTTTTCTCCCCGCCGAATCTTCCATTTGCCAAGTTTATTCCGCAACGGAGTCATCTTCTCCTACCGGTATTCTTGCAGTCATCATCCCCAGCGGAAGCAAAATCTATTCTTCAACATCAGCCCAGGATATGACTTCCCGGCACCCGTCAAGGATTTAATTTCCTAGACGAAAACATACATTCATAAAACATCACATACATCATTATAGCATGCATAGACGCATTATGTCATACAAATCTCATTTATGTTGAGAACATCATTGCTTGATCCATATCATGCATCGCATATAACTGACCTTTACCTTTCAGGAAAGATTCAGCTAAATTCTCAATCATATTGCAAGACCTAGACCGGTTCAGTTAATCGACTCCAAAGATTTCTTATCCAGTCCAAGGCCTTCTCCAGTTCAGCTAAATCGACTCCTAACAGATTTTTCTGATAAAGACTCAGTAGAAGTTATCAGATTATAATTTTCTATGGTTCCCTCTCCGACGGTGAGTGAGGTGATAATTCCTTTTCAGATTGGTTCCCTCTCCGACGGTGAGTGAGGTGATAATTCCTTTTCAGATTGGTTCCCTTTCCGACGGTGAGTGAGGTGATAATTCCTTTTCCTATGGTTCCCTCTCCGACGGTGAGTGAGGTGATAATTCCTTTTCAGACTATAATTTCAGATAGTTCCCTCTCCGATGGTGCGTGAGGTGATAATTCCTTTCCTATGGTTCCCTCTCCGATGGTGCGTGAGGTGATAATTCCTTTCCTATTAGTTCCCTCTCCGACGGTGAGTGAGGTGATAATTCCTTTCAGATGGTTCCCTCTCCGACGGTGAGTGAGGTGGTAATTCCTTACCTATGGTTCCCTCTCCGACGGTGAGTGAGGTGATAATTCCTTTTCAGATGGTTCCCTCTCCGACGGTGAGTGAGGTGGTAATTCCTTTCCTTATGGTTCCCTCTCCGACGGTGAGTGAGGTGGTAATTCCTTTTCAGATGGTTCCCTCTCCGACGGTGAGTGAGGTGATAATTCCTTTTCAGATGGTTCCCTCTCCGACGGTGAGTGAGGTGATAATTCCTTTTCAGATGGTTCCCTCTCCGACGGTGAGTGAGGTGATAATTCCTTTTCAGATGGTTCCCTCTCCGACGGTGAGTGAGGTGATAATTCCTTTTCAGATGGTTCCCTCTTCGACGGTGAGTGAGGTGATAATTCCTTTTCAGATGGTTCCCTCTCCGACGGTGAGTGAGGTGATAATTCCTTTTCAGATGGTTCCCTCTCCGACAGTGAGTGAGGTGATAATTCCTTTTCAGATGGTTCCCTCTCCGACGGTGAGTGAGGTGATAATTCCTTTTCAGATGTTTCCCTCTCCGACGATGAGTAAGGTGATAATTCCTTTTCAGATGGTTCCCTCTCCGACGGTGAGTGAGGTGATAATTCCTTTTCAGATGGTTCCCTCTCCGACGGTGAGTGAGGTGATAATTCCTTTTCAGATGGTTCCCTCTCCGACGGTGAGTGAGGTGATAATTCCTTTTCAGATGGTTCCCTCTCCGATGGTGAGTGAGGTGATAATTCCTTTTCAGATGGTTCCCTCTCCGACGGTGAGTGAGGTGATAATTCCTTTTCAGATGTTTCCCTCTCCGACGGTGAGTGAGGTGATAATTCCTTTTAAGATGGTTCCCTCTCCGACGGTGAGTGAGGTGATAATTCCTTTTCAGATAGTTCCCTCTCCGACGGTGAGTGAGGTGATAATTCCTTTTCAGATTATAATTTCCTAGAGTTCCCTCTCCGACGGTGAGTGAGGTAATTCCCTTTCAGATTATAATTTCCTTTGGTTCTCTTCCCGATACTGCGAAGATGGTAATTCCCACCAAGATTTTCTCAACGAGCGTTGTTGAAGTTAAAGTCACCCAAGGTTCTCTTACCGTTCATGCTAAGGTAGTAACCATCCCTGGTTCATTCATCATCTTGTGAAGCTCTAGATCCAGCTCCTGTAACCAGTCAGGACACATCTATACCGACCATCTGAAAACCAGTTCTTGCAACGTGTCAGGTACTCTTTTTTCTTTTGCAGGTATGCAGGTTCTCGCTAAGGAATCTCTTACGCGATAAACATCCATATGGCATCTATAAGCCCATCATCCTATTCATCAACCTCTAAATGGCATCTATAAGCCCATTCCCACCACACTGCTACTATGTGAGCGCAAATTTCTGGGCACTCTAGTGTCCAATCATCTTCTACCTTCGGATTACGAAAGGCACGTCAGCCAATCTGCATCCTCAAGTCTAAGAAGATTGAACAGGGGCAACTGTTGTACCCCAAAATTTGCCCTCCCATATTCTTCAAGGAATTGTCAAATCAAGCTGCAAAAGTCTCCAAGGGTTGCACAGTCAAAGATCTCCTAAGCAGTCAAAATTAGGGTTTGTGTTCTGATCAAGAAAATGAAGTTTCCAAAGGTCCAATCAAGTCTCACATGCCTACAAATATGGTCAAGCATCCTCATATCAAGTTTCAAGGCATTCAGCACAAAATTGCACGGTCAAAAACCCTAATTGCACTACAGTCAACTGTAGGGGCAAAATGGTCATTTGACAGTCAAAAGTTCAAATTTTTGGTCAACATATCATTTTGAAGCCACAAACATCATTTGATCAATGCTTGATCATGATTCTCAAAGCTTGGCTCAAAAATCATCAAAATGCAAAAGTTTCCTTATTTGGACAGTTGAAAAAGTCAACTGCAAATTGACCAGGGCATAACTTTCACATGGATTATCAGAAAAATTCCATCCAAAGCTCATTTTGAAGAGAAAGACATTTCCTACAACTCATCTTCATACTTCAAGTCCAAGAAATGCTCTCACAAAAAGTTATCAATTTCAACATTATAGGTCATTTTCAAAAGTCAACAAAAAGGGACTTTAAGTCAAAGGCCATAACTTGAGATTGGTAAATCAAAATGACATGGGACCAAAGACATTGGTTAGAGGACTCAAAGACCTTTCCAAAATGTCCAAGAACATGAGAAAATCTTAAAAATTGAGCAAGTTATGCCTTGTAGAAGTTGGGAAATTTTTGGATATTTTGAAAAGTCAACATTGATTCAAATGACCTAAAATTGCTAATGGGCCCATTTTTCTTCCACAATTCATCATTCCAAGCATGTGCACGACCACTTGGCCCAAAGGGAAGTTTTTATTCATTTTTTATTTATTTATTTGGATTTTTATTAATAATAATTCATTTAAATTAAAATAAATATATGAAAAATGCTTAACCTAATTTTTTCAATCTTTTTGTGCACATTATATCATCAAGATTTCGTGCTTAGTTAAATATGGAAAGATTTGGATTGATTGATCATGATTTGTACAAAAAGCACATGGAAAATATTTGAAAAAATATGATTGAAAATCAAATCTCAAAACCATGAATGCAATTGATTTGTTTTGTTTTTCTTAACCTAATTTGCTTCAGATACATAGCATAACCAAAACCTATTCTATGACAGGAAGCGGCTCATAAAACAGAGGGATTCACCATGTTCTTTTCTCTCATTCGGTCCTCCATTACCATTTTTCCACTTATGGACTCTTCCACTCAATTTGCTACAACTTTGGTAGCCTTAGTTCTGCTTCAATATGTGATAGGTTCATATTCAACAACATCCACAATGGTTAACAAAGGCAGTTACACAGTTTGGCCTGGAATTGTATCCGGCGCCGGAACAGCACCATTTTCCACCATCGGTTTCGTTCCTCAACCCGTTGAGTCCAATGCTCTCGCCAGGCTACCTTCCTGGTCCGGCCGTCTATGGGGGACAAACCCTCAGCCAAAAAGGAGAAGAAGCTACGTAGAGAGACACAAAACAGTTGCGAATCCAAATGGAAGAAAGCGAGTCCGAGTGGGGCGAGTTGACTCGTGAGTGCCTCATCAACATCCTATCTCGGCTCACCGCCGAGGATCAATGGCGCGGTGCGATGCTCGTTTGCAAATCATGGTTCACCGCTTTCCAGGAACCCTCTCTCCACTCTGTATTCAACTTCGAACCGTACTTCGACTCGCCATCCGAGTCACCTCGCTGGTGGACCCTCCAATTCGAATCCAAAATCGATTCCATGCTTCTATCTACCGTTCAATCCACTCATCAATTCCTCACCCAGATTCGCATTCGACACTGCTCTGATCGATCCCTCAATCTCGTTACCCAAAGATGTCCAAATCTTGAGGTGTTGTCTATAAGAAGCTGCCCTCGTGTTACTGATGATTCAATCTCTAAGATTGCTACTGGGTGCCCAAATTTAAAGGAACTGGACATCAATTATTGTTATGAGATAACTCATGAGTCATTGGTGTTGATTGGAAGAAATTGCTCCAACCTTAAGGTTCTCAAGAGAAATCTCATGAACTGGCTTGATCCTTCCCAACACATAGGGATTGTTCCTGATGATTACCTAAATGCTTGTCCACAAGATGGAGGTTCTGAAGCTGCTGCTATTGCTATTTATATGCCTCATCTAGAGTCGCTAAAGATTAGATTCTCCAAGTTAACGGCAAAAGGCCTTAATTCGATATGTCAAGGGTGTCCTAATCTGGAGCACTTGGATTTGTCTGGCTGCGCTAACTTAACCAGCCGAGACATTGCAAATGCGTCGTCAAGTTTGTCGCGCTTGAAAGATATTAAAAAAACCAAATTTCTACATTCCAAGATCTGTCTATCACACTGAAAGATATGGACATTGGAGACTATATGATGAGAGATTTCAAACAGATGTTTTTCGAATATGACCCTTGATAAGAAGATTATCCAAGATGTAAACTATAAGCAAGATGGCACAGTTGGTGAAGCGTTTGAGTGGTAATGTTCAGGACTTGGGTTCGAGCCCCAGGTCCTCACCCCCTTTCATATTATTTTCCATTTAATACTTCTATGCAGTTTCAACGCTGGATACCACCGTGCGCCCTCAAAATCTAACCGTCCACGCGTTCAGTTGCATCAAATCAAAGGCACAGATCTGGGGAACATGATACACCCTAGTCAACGCGTATACACGCGTCCTGAAAAGTCAAAGGGGCCAGCAATTCAAATGGGCCAGATTTCTAAAGACTAACCTCCACTTTAGGGGCAGACCCCCTTTGGTTTGCAAATTTTCTTTACTTTCTTTATTTTTTTATAATTTTTATTTTCTTTTAATTATTGTTTGTTTAATTAATTTATTATTTTCATAGAAACACAAAACCATAAAAAATCAGAAAAGAGAAAATATAATAAATATTTTTATTTTAATATTTTTTGTAATTAAATTGTATATAATTAAACTTAGTTTTAAATTAGGTTGTAATTTTAATTCCTTCCATAATAAAATCTAAAAAACCATAGAATTAGGTTTAATTAATAATTTTTCATCTTTTTATTTTTCTTTCATAAATAATTAAATAGTTAAATATTTATTTTTATAATTAAATTGCATGTAAAAATTAGGATTAATTTTAGGTTAAAAAACTTCAATATTTTTTTATAAATTAAAAACCACTAGAATTAGGGTTTGCATCTTATTTTAATTTTAATTAATTCTCTTCTTTTTTTTTCATGTAAATCCTAAAATACTAAAAAACACCAAAAAACAAGTTCTTTCTTTCTTTTAATTTTAATTAATTCCTCATTATTTTAACTTTGCAAAAAGGGTCCAACGCCCTCGTTTCGATCTAATTATTAATTCGCATATTATTTTATTCCGTTTAAATATTTATGTATCTCTCCCAAGGCCTTGTAACATTTTAATTACTTCTCGCACTTTTAATTTCTGTATTTATTTTCTATCAAATCGGGTTCGAGAAACTTTTGGCGATGTGGACCCGCGCCTTTTGTAATAGCTTAGAATTTACTTTTCTCGCAACTTTTTAGCCGTTAATCAAAAGCATGAAAGAATGTATGGACAAAATAAAAACAAGCGTAGACCATCAATAACATGACAAGATGAATGCAAATGAACACGACACACAAATCGTACACACCACCCCTAGGGTACGCCTCACTGTTGCCTTGCCTCGAAAGGTGATTGTCGAGTAGAGGATGTCTTAGTAAGTCCTCATGATCCGGGAACCTGGCATGAGGGTAGCTTCTAAGGTGTCTTCCCATTGCTCTGGTGATCACTATGTCCCTACAAACTCGAATTGACCCGAACACCTCCAACGGTGATGCTACCTACCTCTCAATGGTGGGATGGCACTACTTTAAAGGACATTTACACAGACGAATTCCTTAGGGTAGGTAGACGACTCTAGATACTTGCTCTAATTTCAAAACAAATTCAAAAATACTTTTCACACCGACACATTTTTAAAAAGCTTTCGAAAGCAACTTTTCAAACACTCTTGAGGACCGATACAAGAGTCGAACTGAAATTTCCAAAGAAACTTTTTAAAAACCCACAGTTGAAAAGCAAACAAACCATTTTTGAAAACACAAGTGAGAAAGTATCTAAGAGCCCATGGATAACCATGGATAGAAAGGGTGCTAACACCTTCCCTTTCTATAATCTACCTCCCGAACCGAGAGCAATCTCTTTAAGGAATTTTTCTGTGCTTTTGTCCTTTCCATTTGGAGAAAATAAAAGACGGTGGCGACTCTTGCTTCCGCGACATTTCGCGAACCAGCGTTAAACAGTCAGTTCCAGATCCACCGATCACAGAACTGGCGACTCTGCTGGGGATACTTTATAAAGTGAGGTGTACCTTAGGACTAAGATCACTGTGTTTTCAATTGCTTTCCTTGTGTGCTTTAAAATTGTGGGTTGCTTGGGAGTTCTATAGATCCTAACCCGGATCTGGGGGATACCTTCTTAGAAAGTAGAAACAAAGCTGTGAGGGAACTGTGCGGGGTATACCGACATGGTTGAAACAGTCTGCTACATTGATGTGGCACTTTGGTGTGTACCGGTAACCCTTGAGTTCAGTCAAGGAGAGTACGGGGCCTCCGCGTGGTGTCGTGAAGCATCAACAGACCTTAGGAACCTTAATTGAACTATCTTGGCCTTTTTAGGGTAGTGAGATAACTGACTTTGGTGCAGTCCGAGGTTGGTTGATACTCGATACTACACTCAATTGAGGGTTGCTTTCCTGGAATATTTTGGTCGCCAGTTCAGTGGCTAAATCGAAACGATGAACAATGAAAGCAATCCCGTGATATTGGGACCCTTAGAACCCGGTTACTTCTAATAGGACAGGTTTTGAGCCCACCAACTTCAAGAGGGTAGTACCCCAAACTTCATGCTGGCCTAAACTCTAAGGGCTCTTTTGTGTGACTTGTGTGCCTTCAAACTTGGATTATTTGCATGCTTGTTATCTGACATCTGAACTTCTTGCAGGTTTTGTTTATAGTCCTTAACTAGGACTCATAACAGGGTTTACTGAATTTCCTGTAGGTTTTGTTCATAGTCCTTAACTAGGACTCATAACAAGGCTTACTAAGTTTCTTGCAGATTTTTGTTTTAGTCCTTAACCAGGACTCATAACAAGGTTTACCAAGTTTCCTGCAGGGTTTGTTTTAGTCCTTAATTGGGACTTATGACAGGTTTACTAAGTGTCTTGCAGGTTTTGGTTTGCAGTCCTTAATAAGGGCTCATAACAGGGTTTATTCATATTACCCCATGCATCATGACATCATACCATTGCATACATCCTAACCCATTTCAAGGATCTCAAGGGCTTGTGATGCAGGTCATGATGAATCAAACATCTAGCAAGAGGCAAAGAGGATTTATTTTCCTCTAGCCAAAGTTGTCAGAGGCTATGACCCACTTGATATGGTGAGCCTTTGACCCTTGAAGAAGGATTCTCAGCAACGCGGAGTTCCTTCAATCAAAACACCGGACCCAAGTTCTAACAAATTTTTTTGTTTACCTCGCGAGATCCTTGAAAACATTGCATATATATCATACATATCATTGCATTACATGTACCCTTGTTCCAGGTCACTAATTTTCCAGTAAGGCCATGGCTTCCCAACAAGATAACCAGGACCTTCACACTTAAGAGACTCAGTCCAAAGAGATCTTCCTAAGCCTATCCAAGGGGCAGGAAGAGTTGAGGATACTCCTCATGGGGAATCTGATCAGAAAGAGTCCTGAAGATGACAAGGACGAACAGCTGAAACGTCTACAAGCTGAGGTAGACACACTGAAAACCTAGATGCTGGGGAAAAGGGCACTCATTCAAGGTTTAGCTCAGGAGCAAGGAGAGCTGAGGGCCATGATCAGCCAGCTTCATCAAGACATGAAGCAACCATCCCAAGTCAGGGACCCAGTCATTAATCAACTTCCAAGAAGTCAAAGGTTGGGCCTCTCCAAGCTGCTATTACTTCACAGGTCCAACAACGACCTCGCCCCGAACAACGGGCTGATCAGAGCAAACCAGACAAGCCTAAAAGGCAGTTCACCAAGATCAATATGTCGCTGGATCAAGCACTACAACAAATGTTGGAGGCAGGGCTGATCACCTTAAGGGCTCCTCTCTGGAATCCAAACACTTATGCTCCTAACTATCATCCCAACGATGGGTGCGCATACCATTCTGATAGCTCGGGGCATACTACGGACAACTGCTGGCCTCTCAAAAACAAGATTCAAGACATGATCGACGCTGGAGAGATTCAGTTTGAAGTACCTGAGACTCCGAACATAATCACTACTCCCTTGCCAAATCATGGCTAGGATTGAGAAATTTTTGTTCATTCGAATGTTCAAGTTGCAATTTTCTTTTGTTCAAACATTTACTCATGTTAAACGTTGTTATTTCATCAATGCATCGCATATGTCTGTTTTGAAGTAATATATTCGTATTCACTATATGCAAATTATTTTCATATTTTTTTTCTGATGATCAATTCTTAAATAATAATTCTAAGCCTCTTGAGGGAGGATGACGAAAACGATACCATAATCTACAGTATGCTTTTGAACAGACCCCGCTGATGAGGTACAGGCATTGTTTCAAATCCCTAAACACTGGAGTTATAAGGATGATAATCCCTCGTCAACCCCTCTGAGCCAAAGAAGTAGGAGTTTTTCTTTTCGAAATTTAAAACCCTTAATCATAACCTGGGGCAGGGTAGTTCTCTCAGTTGATCCAAGTGCATAACGAATGGCACCAAAAAGATCCTTACAAAATAAAGAAAGACAGTGATGGTTCCGAATGATCAATAAAGAAAGGCAGTCCTTATCTCAAAAATAAAAAACCCATTAAGTCAAAACCTATAAAGGAGACTTACCAAACTGGGGCATCCCGCTGACTGTAATTCCACAAAAGGAAACAGTTCAGGCAAAAAAAAGAAAGGGATAACAAAAATCAGACAAGAAAGAGGTCTTACAAACCCTCAACAAAAATAAAAAAAAAATGACTGCCTATTCAAATAAACGTTCAACATCCGAACCATCTCTTTAAGGAATTTTTCTGTGCTTTTGTCCTTTCCATTTGGAGAAAATAAAAGACGGTGGCGACTCTTGCTTCCGCGACATTTCGCGAACCAGCGTTAAACAGTCAGTTCCAGATCCACCGATCACACACCTTATTCTTCAAGGCCCAGCAGTCATCAGTAGAGTGCCCCGGGCTATCGGAGTGATAAGCACAGCGGGCATTTGGATTATACTTGGGGGAGGCAGTGTTCACAACCTTTGGAGCCTCTCTGACAGTCACCAAGCTGGTGGATAGCAACTGCGGCAAGATTTGTGATAAAGTCATACTCAGCCGGGTAAACTCTCTTCTGGGTCTTTCAGCCCTTTGTTGATTGGTTTGCCGAGGAGCGGCAGCAGGCTTACCAATCACCACCGCGTTGACAGATTGGCAGCGCTCAGGTTTATCTTGCCTTCTAGGCCCATACACAGCACTGGCCTCCTTCTTAAAGGGTTTCTTCTCAGAACTTGAAGACGCACCTTTCTGAATCTTCCCTGACTTCATGCCAGCCTCTATCCTTTCCCCAGTTAGGATAAGGTCTGTGAACCCTGCAGACGAATTACCGATAAGATGATTGAAGAATGGCCCGGAGAGGGTTCCCAAGAACATATCTACCAATTCACGGTCAGTTAACGGAGGATGCACCCTGCCAGCCAGATCCCTCCACTTCTGTGCATACTCTTTAAAACCTTCGCCTGACCCTAGTGACATACCCTGGAGTTGGGTACGTGTAGGGGCAAGGTCGGCATTATATTGATACTGCTTGTAAAAAACAGTAGCCAACTCCTCCCAGTTACGAACTTTGGTTCCATCCAGCTGATATAACCATTCGAGATGAGTCCCTGAAAGACTCTCCTGGAAGAAGTGGATCCACAAGTTCTTATCCACTGTGTACGGCTGAATCTTCCGCACATAAGATCTGAGGTGTAACTTAGGGCTGGACGCCCCGTCATACTTGGTGAAGGATGGTGCTTTAAACTTGTGAGGGATAATCACACCAGTAGACAAACCCAAGTCTCCGAAATCCAAGCCAGACACTTGTTGGATCTCCATGGCGTTCAGACGGTCTTCCAACTTCTTGTACCGGTCTTCAGCTGGAGGATACTGCTCCTCATTAAAATCAGTCTCATTGTCAGAGACTACCGGACTTGGAGCCTTTCCCCTCTGGGGACTGTCTTTGCCTACAGAAGAACCAGCTTCCTCATTCTGTAGAGTGTTACCAAAACTCCTGCCCAAGTTGAACAGAACAGTTCTCTTCTTCTTATTCTCCTTCTTCAGGAGCAAAGCCTTCAGCTCTTCTTGGCCTTGAGCCAAACCCATGATCAGCTCCTGAAATTGTGCGTTATGCGCCTGAAGGGCCTTGATAGACATCTCGGTTGATGATTCAGGGTTCATGATGCTGAAATAAACAGCGAAGAACAGTAAGCAACCTGAAAAGAAGAGTACCTGCTATGCACATGATGAATGATATGAGTTTATGCAATGCATTCAAGGGTTTGAAAGTTCAAATTTGTTGTAGACAAAAAGGAACACACGTTATCATTAAGGAAATAATTGTTTGATACATCAAAGCCTCATGGGAAAACATTACAAAACAAATCAATCCCAAAAGACACTACGCATCCTCTTTGGAGCTATGTAAGTGTTGAGATTCCTCTCCTCGTGCAGCAGGCGGGTGAGCTCCAAGACCTTCTTTTCACTAGCATGTAGACTGGTCTCAAGAGAATTCCGTTCTTCCTTAAGCTGGATCCAGCTCTTCTGCATCTCTTCCCAGGACGTGGGCATGTCAGGATGTTGAATGGTGTAGGACACTTCACCTTCCAAAACTGGCTCCTTGATCACAGGGAGAACATGAGGATATGGCATCACTAACTTCTGGGAGCGGGCTCATACCCACTTGAGATAAGGCTCCAACAGGATGGAATTCCTGTGCCCCAGGGTTTTGCTGTCTATCCTATTTGGCATCCTCTAAGCTCCGATGAATCTCTGGTGAAGTCCTTGTGCGTCGTTGTCGAAGTCGAACACTATGTCAGGAATTAACATGTCATGAGGGTCGTCCCTCCGAGCATAACCTAACTGTTTCCAAGCCAAGCATGGGTTGTAAGTAATACCTCCCCTGATTCCAAGTAAAGGAACATTAGGGTACTCCCCGCAACGATCAATGATAGTGACATCCTCTCTGGACCGAGAGCACCAATGTATATATGCATGTGTAAGAGTCATCAATCGTTGTGACCATCTCAAACACCGCTCGTTCTTCAAGACTAATTGTGGAAGGTGCGAAATAAACCACCTTCCCAGGAGAGGAGTACAACACATAAGAACACCCCTTTTTCTCATGGTTCGAGTGTAACATGAGTGAAGGATGTCCCCGAGCAAAGTAGGTATAAGATTCCTGGACATGAAGATCTGGACAGCACTGATATCTATAAGCTGATCTGGATTAGGGAACAACACCAAACCATAGACAAGGAGGGCTACAACTTCTTCAAAAGCTTGTAGGTCAAGGGAGTTCCAACATTCTTGGGCCTTCTCAAACAGAAACCTGGCTAAGAACCCTTTGATACCACTTCTAACTTCCCAATGTCCCTTGAGGTCAGATGACGGTAGGTGTAAGGCTTTAGCAATCTCTTCAAGCTTGGGTTCCTTTTCCGTACCGTTGTAGGGTAGTTGATCAAGGATAGGGATCTTCAGAAGCCGGGAGAACTCTTGCAATGTAGTCACCAGTTGATAATCCAGGAAATTGAAACTGTGATGCAGAGGGTCAAAGAACTGGAATAGGACCTTTATCATATCTTCCTCAATGTTGGTGTTGACCAAGCTGATGAGTCTTCCATGTCTCTCACTGAATGAAGAGCTCTCGGGAATCCTGGAAATAAGCTCCTTAAGCTGAGGAGGGATCCTTACAAGGCTAATCTGAATTGTCTTTCTGCGACCAGTTTCCATGTCCTACAAAAAAAAACAAAGATGAAGATCTGAACCCCTGAAATGGTTAGCCAATGCATATGATGCTGTATGATGTCATGATGCTATGATTAAACACACCACAAATATTTACAAAGGCAAACATGGTAAGGCACACAAGTCACACAAGACAAGCCCTTAGAGTTTAGGCCAGCATGGGGTCTGGGTATTACCCTCTTGAAGTTGGTGGGCTCAACCTGTCCTATTAGAAGTAACCGGGTTCTAAGGGTCCCAATATCACTAGATTGCTTTCATTGTTCATCATTTCGATTTAGCCACTGAACTGGCGACCGAAATATTCCAGGAAAGCAACCCTCAATTGAGTGTAGTATCGAGTATCAACCAACCTCGGACTGCACCAAAGTCAGTTATCTCACTACCCTAAAGAGGACAAGATTGTTCAATTAAGGTTCCTAAGGTCAGTTGATGCTTCACGACACCACGCGGAAGCCCCGTACTCTCCTTGACTGAACTCAAGGGTTACCGGTACACACCAAAGTGCCACATCAACATAGCAGACTGTTTCAACCATGTCGGTATACCCCGCACAGTTCCCTCACAACCTTGTTGCTACTTTCTAAGAAGGTATCCCCAGATCCGGGTTAGGATCTATAGAACTCCCAAGACAATCCCACAATAATAAAGCAAACAAGTCAAAGCAATTGAAAACACAGTTATGAACTATCCTAAGGTACACCTCACTTTATAAGAGTCCCCAGCAGAGTCGCCAGTTCTGTGATCGGTGGATCTGGAACTGACTGTTTAAAGCTAGTTTCGCGAAATGTCGCGGAAGCAAGAGTCGCCACCGTCTTTTATTTTCTCCAATATGGAAAGGACAAAAGCACAAAAAAATTCCTTATTGAGATTGCTCTCGGTTCGGGAGGTAGATTTATAGAAAGGGAAGGTGTTAGCACCCTTTCTATCCATGGTTATCCATGGGCTCTTAGATACTTGCTCATTTGTGTTTTCAAAATGTTTGTTTGCTTTTCAAGGTGAGTGGGTTTGAAAAAGTTTCTTTGAAAGTTTCAGATCGACTCTTGTATCAGTCCTCAAGAGTGTTTGAAAAATTGTTTTTGAAAGCTTTTTGCAAAGTGTCGGTGTGAAAAGAAGTTTTTGATTTGTTTTAAATTAGAGCAAGTATCTACGAGTCATCTACCTACCCTAAGGAATTAGTCTGTGTAAATGTCCTTGGGGTAGTGCTATCCCACCATTGAGAGGTAGGTAGCACTACCGTTGGAGGTGTTCGGGTCAATTCGAGTTTGTAGGGACAGTGTGGTCACCGAGCAACAGTAAGATACCTTAGAAGCTACCCTTATGCCATTGATCTTTTATTCCGAGGCAACTATTCCGAGGCAACTTGTCTCGAGGCAACTAGATCAATGGAACATAAGGACTCACTAAGACGTCCTATAGTCGACGACCACGTTTCGAGGGGCAAGGCAACAGTGTGGTCACCAGAGCAATAGTAGGACACTTTAGAAGCTACCCTTATGCCATGTTCATGGACATAAGGACTTACTAAAACGTCCTATACTCGACGACCACGTTTCGAGGGGCAAGGCAACAGTGAGCCGTACCCTAGGAGTGGTGTGTGAATTGTGTGTCATTTTCAGATAATATTTGTCTTGTCATGCATTTAGTGAGCTACGCTTCGATTTTATTTGGGCATACATTCTTTCATGTGATAGTTAGCAATTAAAAGGTGCGGAAATTAAAATGCGGGAAATAAAGGTCCTACGCTATTACAAGGCGCGGGTCTACATCGCCAAATTAAACAAAGACCCGATTTGAATAAATAAAATGCGGAAAGCAAATATCCTAATTATCTATTACAAAGCCTTGGGGCAATTACATAAAAAAAAGAAAAATAAAAGTAAACGTGCGAAAAGAAATTAGAATCGAATGCGAGGGCGTTGGACCCTTTAAGGAATTGAATTGAAATTATTAAATTTAATTAAATTAAATAAAGAAAAGAACTTATTTTTTTTGGATTTTTCGTACTTATGAAAAAAAAGATTAATTGAAATTAGAAATTTAAATAAAAACCCTAATTCTAGCTTGTATTTAATTATTAGAAAATGTTTAAGTTTGACCTAATTTAACCTAATTATTTAATGACAAGTTTATTTACAAATTAATTAAGAATTAATAATAATGATGATGAGGTAATTTAATTATTGGGAAAAAAAGGTAAAATGCTACAAAACCTAATTTTTATGTATTTTAATTTATTTAAGAAAAAAAACATTAAAATTAACCCTAAAATTAAACTAAATTGATTATTGGAATTTATTTACAAAAATATTAATGCATTAAATAAATAAATATATTTTATTTTATTTTATGATTTCTGATTTTTTTTTGTATTTTTGTATTATTAGAATTAATTTAAGGAATTAAAAGAAAATAATTAAGTTAAAACAAATAAATAAAAAAATAGAAAAAGAAATAAGGGAAAGAAATACAAACAAGAGGGGTTGCTGACCCAATTGTGGAGGTTTGTAGAAAGTAATTAGGCCCAACAGATTCAAGGCCTGTTGACTTTTTCCAGCGCGTGTATGGCATGGTTGACTAGCGTCCATGGTGATCTGCAAATTCTGACCTTTGGATTGGGGCCCCTGGCCACTTGGCAGGCACAAGCGTTGGGGAGTTTGGTGGACCACTGGAAGGGAATTACACCTGAACGCATATTGAACAAAATTATGAAGAATATGGGGGACCTGGGAATCGAACCCAGGTCCCAATGCTTGCATGACAACACACCTTCCACTCAACCAAGCGCGTTTATCTGATATTATAGTGGGCAATGAATATTATGTGTGAAAAACAAGTGTTAGTGGACAAATAAAAAAAAGGGCGCCAGTTATTCAAACTGGCCAATCATCAATCAACACGCTAGCGTCTTCTTCTCCATTCTTCGTTTTCGCCTGAATTTACAGAGTAGATAGCGGGGGTTTTAAACCCCCACTAAATGGTACCTACAAAAATAGCGAATAGAGCACCGTTGATCATAAATTGAGCGCGAGGTGGTCAATTGTTTCGTCCAGATGCCCTGGTTTCGATAGTACTAGTCTGGTTGTCCAATTTTTCCTCAAGCGTAAAACCCTAATTCAAGGTTCCTGAAACCCTAAAAAATGTCCATGGCAATTTTCTATACAAGCAAGATTGGTTCAATTCAATGGCACCATTAGCTTCAGTATGATCATATTAGTATAAAACAATAATGAAAATGCATGAACAAGGCCTGGAAATCAAAACACGATTATTCAATATTTCAAGAAAAGTTTGATTTTGTTATACCGATTCTGGATGTATGGGGCTTGGAAAGGTGTTGAATCACGTTCAGGAAAGTCCCAGCAATTGTTTGGAATCCTTTTTAGGCCTTGAAAGGAGCTCTATGTATGTTTTCAGTTTTGAGAATTTTGTGAAAAAATGCAAAGTTGTTTTGTGTTCTTGGGCGCAGCTTGCTTGTCCTTTTGATTAGGGTTGTGATGTGCACATATATGTCAATGAATTAGGGTAAAAAGATCAAGCCCAAAGCCTTGTTTTAATGCTTTTCAAATTTGTGATTTTCCATGATCTTTTTCAATCTTTTCCATACCAATCTTATGCCAATCATTGAAGATTCTTGCCTTATTGAGTGTGCACGAAATCTTGAGTGAATAAAGAGTGGAAATGCTGCATAAAAAGATTTGAAAGGTGGCATTTAGTTTTTTTTTTCATATTTAATTTTAATTAAGTGAATTAATAATAATAAAAATTCAAATAATTAATAAAAAATGATGAAATAACTCCCTTGGATGTCAATGGGTCGTGCATAGCTTTTGGGTGATGATTCATGGAAGAAATTGAGGCCCATTAGCAATTTTGAGACATTTGAAGCAAAGTTGACTTTTCAAAATTCCCAAAAATTTCCCAACTTCCACAAGGCATATCTTGCTCAATTTTTAAGCTTTGATCATGTTCTTGGACATTTTGGAAAGGTCTTGAAGTCCTATAACCAATGCCTTTGGTCCCATGTCATTTTGATTTACCAATCTCAAGTTATGGTCTTTGACTTAAAGTGCCTTTTTGTTGACTTTTGAAAATGACCTATAATGTTGAGATTGATAACTTTTTGTGAGAGCATTTCTTGGACTTGAAGTGTGAAGAGGAGTTGTAGGAAATGTCATTCTCTTCAAAATGAGCTTTGGATGGAATTTTTCTGATAAACCATGTGGAAGTTATGCCTTGGTCAATTTGCAGTTGACTTTTTCAACTGTCCAAAAATAGAAACTTTTTGCATCTTGAGACTTTTTGAGCCATGCCTTGAGAATCATGATCAAGAATTGATCAAATGATGTTTGTGGCTTCAAAATAAGATGTTGACCAAAAATTTGGACTTTTGACTGTCAAATGACCATTTTGCCCCTACAGTTGACTGTTGAGCAATTAGGTTTTTTGACTGTGCAATTTTGTGCTGTAAGTCTTGAAACTTAGCATATGGATGCTTGACCATGTTTATAGGCATGTGGGACTTGTTTGGACCCTTAGAAACTTCAACTTCTTTGCCAGAACCAAAACCCTAATTTTTGACTGTTAGGAGGCCATTGGACTGTGCAACCTTTGAAAGATTTTGAAGCATGCTCTTAGCAAATCTTGAAGGAAATGGGAGGGCAAATTTTGGGGTACAACATATAGCATACTACATCTCTTCTGCTTGACTTATTATGTCCAGAAGATTCTGGTTTATCTTCTGACCTCTTGTAGTTCCTGAACTTCTTTTATCTATGCTTCCACATATGATTGATCCTTCTAGAGAGCAAAGATAACTCGTCTTCTTCTGATGCAGAATCTTCAGAGTTTCCTTCTTCTGCCTGAAAAGTGTTAGTTTCAATTTTTTTAATGGATTTAAGACCTACAGACTTACCTTTCTTCTGAGGCTCATGTTCATCAAGTTCTATCTCCTGACTCCTTAAAGCACTGATAAGTTCTTCAAGGGAAACGTCATTTAGATATTTTGATACTTTGAATGCAGTGACAATAGGTGCCCATCTTCTGGGTAAACTTCTGATGATTTTCTTAACATGGTATGCCTTGGTGTATCCTTTGTTCAGAACTCTTAGGCCAGCAATCAGAGTTTGGAATCTCGAGAACATAACTTCAATAGACTCATTTTCTTCCATTTTGAATGCTTCATACTTCTGAACGAGAGCCAGAGCTTTTGTCTCTTTTACTTGAGCATTTCCTTCATGAGTCATCTTGAGGGATTTAAACATGTCATGTGTCGTATCTCTGTTGGTAATTTTCTTGTATTCATTTTTCGAGATAGAATTCAGAAAGATGTTTATGGCTCTGTGGTGATTCTTGAAATCTAACTTTTGTTGTTTATCCATGTTCCTTATGTCAATTTTGTTTCCGTCTTTATCTTCTGGACGAGTGTACTCGTCAAGGACCGAATCCCATAGATCATCATCATGGCCTAGAAAGACACTTTCTAGTCTATCCTTCCAGTATTCAAAGTCTTCTCCGTCAAACACAGGAGGTTTGGTGCTGTTGTTGTTGTTTTGTTCAGATGCCATAGTGTTTTCCTTCTGGATCTTTTTCTGACACTATTAGGTGTTTGCACCCAGAACTAGAGCTCTGATGCCAATTGAAGGTTGAGAAAACACTTAGAATGGGGGGGGGGGGGTGAATAAGTTTTTCTTCTTTTCTAGCGCAATACTAATGGAAGGACACTGGAATTTTTATCCTGGTTCATTTGAAACTCAAACTACTCCAGTCCACCCGCCAAGGTGATTTCGCCTCTCTCAACGAGGACTTAATCCATTATAATCGAATTGATTACAAACGCACAACCAAACTGGTGTGACTAACAATATAATGCACAAGCCAACTGCAAGTGACTAAAACCTCTAAGGCTCAACTAGTCCTAGCCCTCTTGAGAAATCTGACCCAACTGGTCTCTCAAGGAACACTTACAAAATTGTCTCTTGATAGTAGTGAAATAGACTTGCTTCTAAAAATCTTTATCACAACTGTGATTTTTTACTAAGATTGTTGCCCAATACTTAATATCTACCCACTATACAGTGTTAGTTTACAAGTATGAAAATAGTGAGTGTAAGTATATTTCACGTGAATCAGTAACCCTTCTTTGATATAAAAGGTCTTCTATATATAGCTTCCAATTCTTGACCGTTAATGCCTTGATGATAGTGCATGAATTTAATGAAGCGTGTTTGCGTGTAGCGAGTAGATTTGGTCTTTATGTTTCCAATGCTCGTGCACGTAGTACACTTGAGTGCGTTAGCCGTATTAGCATTTAATGACCAACGGTACTGTCAGAGCTTGTCTCTGGAAGTTGAAGTGTTTTCTTGCAGCGTTTCCATTTCAGAGTTTTACTTGATCTTTTTCTTCTATCAGAGTATTCTTAAATAAGTGCTCATCAAAGTTTACTTTAAACTTATATTTATCAGATGTTGTATTCAGCGTGCATCTATCAGAGGTTGTTGAGGATTTGATCTTCATTCTGAGTTTGCTTTGTACTTGCATAAAATCCTGTTTCTTTCTAAGATGCGTGAGTCAGAACATCATATGAACTTAGAGAGCATACAAGTCAGAGTATAAAATAAATATAACAAAATTTATTTCATTGTTATCATCAAAACTCTAAGATATGATTAGAACCAAACTTTGTTCTAACATCATCTTGGTGGTTTCCTAAAACTAACAGAAGAACCAGTTAATCCTTCCAAACCTCCTTGCATCATCTTGAAGAGAAATAAAATAATCAAAACCAAAATTGAAGAGATAATGATTTGAATTACAAATTTGATAGTCTAAAGAATACTAAATCACCCTTCATTATTTTATATTAAGACCACGAAAACAAGGAGAATTATTGTACCAACAAAAGTACTAACTAAACTTCAATGAAACAACGTAACAAAGTGCAGACAGTTGATGGTTAATTAGAATTCCTTCTATAAGAAAAATTCATCTTAACATGACTTGAATCAAGTCAAATATAATGTTCCTTCTGATTAGAAGAAAAAACATTCTTCTAACTCTAGTAACAACGATAAAACTTCTGGTAAATCGTGCATCAACATACTAATATGAAAAAGTTTAGGTTGTTTCTTCTTGGATGTCACGACTTGAGGGAAGAGTAATATGTAAGTATTAAAGCTAATGTATACTTTATAAGTTGCAAAATTTTGTAAAAAATGCTTAGTGGTGTGGAAAAGGCAGGAGAGGCGGGAAATAGAGGTATATCGTTGGGTTTCAGGAAGCCAAAGCTAATTAAAGATGGCCCTGCTGGAGGTGAGAAAGCATAAGGCAGAAGAAAATAGTTTTCGACTGATCCAAAAAGAGTTTCCTTGTATTCCTGTAGATGCTGGTAGGCAGCTATATTAAGAAAATATGAATGCTTGTCACAAAGATTGTGTTGAGATCGGAAAACTAAAAGAACGCTTATATAAACTAAAAGAACTAATATGTTACAGAAAAACTAAAAATTAACTTAAAATATGTATTTGGCATATCATATATTGCAGCAATATCTTACCGACTCTTCAAAACATAGATTTTCAGTAGAACCCCCTTCCGACTAGCATACGAAACTGAGGTTGTCATCCCCGTAGAAATCAGGGAACCCTCCATATGGACCGAAGCCCCTCTCGACAAAGAGATGAATGATGTAGCATTAAGGGAGGAGCTCAACCTTGTCAAGCAAATCCAAATAGGGGCGGCCTTACGAGAAGTCTCTCTCAAACAAAAAATCGCCATAAGATATGACGCCAAAGTCATACAGCGGGAATTCGAAATCAGTAGCCTAGTTCTAAAGAGAAATCATAAAGAATCTCGTGAAGGTAAGCTCGCTGCAAATTGGGAAGGCCCTTACCGCGTTCATGCAAAAACGGGGAATGGAGCCTGCTACCTGGAAAACCTATAGGAGGAACAACTTGCTCAACCTTGGAACACCGAAAAACTAAGGTAATATTACAGTTAAGACATTGAACAGTCGGCGTGTCTCGTCAATGCAACGAACACACCTCTGCCCGACCACATGTTCATGCCGAGGTACAAGCATGACACTCGAAATTAATTGAAGAGGAAAGTAGCCACTATTTTGACGAGTATATTCTTAGCCCGGCGTGGATAACTCAAATGAGCTCCATTGTCTTTTTATCACGATGGTAGAACATCCAGCTCGCGATGGGAAGTTCACACCGCCGAGCTCAGGCCCTCAAAACGAGCCATGAGTTTCGGCCCATGCCCAGAAAACAACCTAAGTCGTTTGCCCAGTCTCCCCATACTGGCAAACTCAAAAATCTATGAGCAAACCCCCACAAACTCTTAATCAATATAATAATGTCTCAAGCAGGTGAGCATACAATGACATGCAAACATTCCATAAAAAATAATCAATAAATCCCACATAAAGTAAACTCACAAACACTTAAATAATGCATATTAAAAACAAAACTACCACCATGGTCAGAAATTTTAAAAGACGACCACAAGGGCCGCAATTGTACAAAAGCATTACATAAGGTAGGTCTGAGGCCCCCATTCAAGTAAACAAACTTTTGGCCATAAGGACCACGATTGTTTGGAACCTACATCAAAACGGGTAAAGCCCTAGGAAAAAATACATAATAAGATGGCACGCATGCCGTAATAAGAAAGGTCAAAACTGATCAATCACCATGATGGAGCGAAAGCTCGAGAGCATGCTCCACGCGAGTAGGCTCTCCGACTAGATCGACCCCATCAGTCCGAAGGAACTCAGGGATGATTATCTTACCATCTGACACATAGTAGTGGAGTTCCATTCCAACCGTGTTGAACTCAACACCAGGGTTCAGAACCCAGAGTTACGCCACCGCGTTATCAAAACTCCCCCCAGCATTGGCAAAACCATCTTCCACGGCAAGTTGGAGACGAGCAATCAACTCAGCACGGGTCTTCAGACCTCTGATCTCTTCCGGATCATCCTCGACGGGAGTCGATTTGGTCTTCAGGGACGCCACCAGCTCCTCAGAAGCTTTCTTCTCGAGCAAAATAGCATCGTGCTCCTCAGTCACCTTCGCCAAACCCTCAACTGCCTTCTTTCGGGCAGCCTCCCCGTTGGCGCGTTCCTTCTCAGAAGTCACCAGCTTGGCCTCTAATTTCCTCATCTTGAGCTTCTGAGAAGTACCTCCCTCAGTATATGCAACAGCCATCTCTAGAACCCTAATGATGACACCAGCGTCATTAGCCAATGTCACCCTCTTTCTCGGATGATCCATCTCCTCAAGCAAAAGTGAATCAGCTCGGGGAAGGTGCAGAGTGGCTCCCTCGAAGAAGGTATTGTTATGCCAACAAGAAGGCAGATTAAACCGCCCCTTTTCCTTTTGCACCTATTTCGAGCTCAGGATAGCTGCTCTAGTCATGCGCTCGGCAGCGGGATTCATTCTTTCTAAAAGAAATAACAAATTGAATTCAGCAAAAAGGAATAATAATCAATAAGTTGAGCACACAAATTTAATCAAAATATAAGATAACTGCCCAGATACGCAACGGGATCCTCACTCTCGAGGAGCTCCTTAATTCCTATCAAGCCAAGCTCGTAGACCAAATTACCGTCCTCGTCGATAATCAGCCTTCCTCCTCTGCCCACATGTTGGACTAGGGGGATTCTCGCGACAGAGGCGGATAAACAGTCATAACTAACCTGATCCTCGGGACCAAGCTGGCCTTTCTTCTAGACATAGAGGTCGGTCCCCTTATCATAGTTTTTCCTCGTTCACTGAAAGTGGAACTTAGGCACCAACTTCATCATCTTCTCCCTGTCTACATTCAAGACATGACCCCTGTCCTTACCGAACAATGGGGAACTCCTAAAAATATTAAGTAACACCCTCTCTGATACGAGCTGGATCAAAATATACTTATCTTTGAAGTGTCGGACAGACTCCAAGTAGGCCTTGAACAGTTTCATGATCGCCTGCTTTAAAGAAACCCATCCGAACCGAGTACTAAACATGATCCTATAAAGATGGAAATAGTAGAAGAATAAGGAAATTGTCGCCCATATCTTCAAATAGTCGAACATAATCTCAAAAACACGTACGAAGGTGATCAAGTTGGGGTGCAGTTGTGACAGAGCCAGGCGGAGATGTCGTAAAACAGCCACTTGGAGATCAGTAAAGGGAAGCTGAAAGCCCATCTCTCAAAATAAGATATCATACATGGGAAATTTCCGGCATCAAATTTCGAGCATTTGTGGTGACTTTGGGAGGGAATGTATATCGACCATTCCTTCTCGACACCCTCGAGCTCTAGGGCCACCATCGGGAACAACTCATGTGTGTGCTCAATAAAAAATGAAGAATGCTCCCAAGGGTCTGGCGTGACCCAAGCTAAGGGGTCTTCAACAACCGCTGGCGCATTCTTCCCGACTTCACCAGCAGGAGCCACGGGCGCATCCTCTCCGACTACATACTGTTCAGGCGAGCCCAGTTCTTACACACCCGGTTCAGACTCAAGCGCCCCCGACATGCTCTCCTTGGTAAATGTGTACTCGATGGAACTTTGAGTAGAACCGCTGGGTTCGTTCAAAGACTCGTCATCAGTACTATCAACCATTGTATCTGAAAAGCAAAGGACAAAAGTGAGTTCGACATCAGAGTCAAATCCACCCTTCCATTTCTAATCAAGTGAAAGGGTGCGAAGGAACAAGGCCCCATCCCCAACCAGAGCCCTCACTCGATGATAAAGAACAGGCGTGACGACGGTCTCCCTCGAACACGTTAGGCGCCTAAAAATGGGTCGAAACCTAAAATCTCAGGCGACAACGTCCCCCAAACAACTAAGCTTGAATCACTCAGGAGGCTCATTAGGAATGAACAAAGACCATAACACAAACCCAAAAACGGCCTAACTTCACCAGAGAAATCATCAACACCCGTTGTGACGCAGGACCTCCTAGAAGGGTCCACGGCAGCACCGACGCCCTCACATGCCAGAGCCACCGTCTAGCACCAAAACTACGCCAAGTATTTTTCACCATTCTAGCCCTAACCACATGCATTTCTATGATAAACAAAGTATTTAACCTAGAAAAAGTACAAACCTCATAAAAGGCAGAGGAAATTGAAAAACTTACCAGATTGAAAGGAGTAATGATGGTGACAAGCAAAAATCTATGGCGGAAAGCGGTGGAGAAAACAAAAGCTTCATTGGAAAGCAAGTCGATCAACCAACAATCTAGTTGAGCAAAACGAGAGGAAGCAAAAAAATGTGAATGAGGCTACCTCTCCCCCTTTTATAGACTTCCGGCTAGCACGTAAGCAAGCAGCGCCTAGCAGACCTAGGGATCACCATCATTACACCCTAGTCCCTAGAATAGCCATCATCATGTTGTTGTGACAACACACGACTTGAGGCACACATGACATGTTAACTCTTTAGACTTTAATCAACTGTTCCATGGTTTTATGATTTACTAAAGTTTGGTAAAACATGGTTTTATGCTGATGTTGAGCAAGATGTTGTAACATCTTCATCAATTGTCATGATAGTTCAACTGTTATGTGTTTTCATCTAGATGTCAAAGACAGATGTTGTGACATCCTGGACTGTGTACAGTAGGCGCTGTTGTTGTATATCTCTTAAAATATTTAATTTAATTTGATGAGATCCTTTTGGATATACCACATCATTATGCGCGGGCCAAGGAGATTATTTAGGAACAAAGTGCAGATTTAATTGGATTTCTTAAAAAGGATCTTGGAGACTTTTTAGGAAGATTTAAAAAGATTTCTTCCTATTTTTATAAGAAGATCTTGCAGTTGTTTTGGAATGTGAAGATTGGATTTTTTGAAGAGTCCAAGCCCATTTTGTAGGAGTCTGTATAAAGGAACTTGATAGACCTAAAATAGCTAGCACTTCTATAGAAGAAACCGTGGGTGCAACATAAGCATTAGGTTTTGGGAGTCTTTTAGGTTTTTTAGTGTTTGTGTTCTTTGTATGTCACTCATGCATCTCTAATGCATTGAGTTGACTGATTCTTTCTTGTTTATCAAGCTATTATTCTCACCCATGAGCTTTTAAGCAAAGGGTTGAGTATTATTCTTAGTTAATAGTCTTAACTAAGTATTATGGATTAGAAGTGTATACTTTTGTTTTGATACTAGTTACTGGGATTGTAACTGGTTTGTTTATCACTATGGTAATTGGAAGTGAGAGGTTCTCATATCTAGGAGGTTCCTAGGTAGAAGTTGCACGAGGTAGTGATTAGGAAAAAAGTTGTAAACTAGGATTGTTTAGGCTTTTAACTAATACTATATAGTGGATTTCTTTATTAGCTTGGTAGCCCCCAGAGTAGGTGATGTTGCACCTAACTGGGTTAACAATTGATTGTGTCATTTAAATTTCTGTAATTTATCTTTCTGCACAATCAACATTAGGTTTTCTGTAAACAGATATCATAACATCAGTCCTAACATCGTGTTTCTGTGTTAAGACATTAGTCTTGAACTTTTCATTGCAAGTTCTAGAATTTCAATTGGAATCAGAGCAAGCACTTTGTTTTGTCTATTGGGTGAGTAGGCACCTTGTTCTGGTACTATGGACAAGGTAAGAGTATAGAATAATAGACCACATTTGTTAGATGGTTCCAATTATATCTGGTGGAAAGTTAGAATGATGGATTTTCTGAAATCCATGGACAACAAAGCATGGAAGGTTATTTTGAAAGAATGGGATCATCCTCTTAACAAGGACATAGATGGGAATGTTGCTTTGAAGCCAGAGGAATAATGGAATGATGAGGATGATAAGTTAGCTCTTGGAAACTCCAAATCCTTGAATTCCTTATTCAATGGAGTAGACAAGAATGTGTTCATGTTGATTAATACATGCACTATAGCAAAGGATGCTTGGGAAATTCTCAAATCAACTCATGAAGGTACATCCAAAGTAAATATGTCAAGACTCCAGCTTCTAACTTCTAAATTTGAGAATCTAAAGATGAATGATAATGAGACCATTCAAGAATATCATATGAAGATTATTAAAATAGCTAAAGCATCTAGTGCCTTGGGGGAAAAGATGTCAGAAGAAAAGCTTGTTAGAAAGATTCTTAGGTCTCTACATAGGAAATTTTACATAAAGGTAACAGTCATTGAAGAAGCTCGTGACATCAGCAACATGAGGGTTGGTGAACTTGTTGGTTCTCTTCAAACCTTTGAGTTGGCCATTAGTGACAAGTCTGAGAAAAAGAGCAAGATCATAGATTGTCTTTCCAACATTATTGTATTACTTGGAAAGAAATCAACAAAATTCTGAAAAGGATGGACAGAATAGGAAGACCAAGTTCCAGGAATATCTCATCTGACATCAGGAGCGATGATGGTTTTCAGAAGAATACCAGACCTAAAGAAAAGACCAATCAAAGCAAATTAAATGTTATGAGTGTGAAGGATTTGGTCACATCAAACCAGAATGTCCCACTTTTGTCAAGAGGCAGAAAAAAGTATTTACTATGTCTTGGTCTGATGATGATGAGTCAGAATATGAGGCAACAATGAATCTGCAAAACTTGTGGTGGCTCTTTCTGGAAGATGGGAGAATGAAGTGGGAGCTTATGATGATTGTTATTTCTCTGAAATTAAGATTAGCATACATTTTGGTAAAACCAACTTAGCAACAACATATTGAACAAGATATTCTAACTTGAAGTCTTCAACATGTCGAATAAGATATCCTAACCAGGAGATAGGACATCGCATCTGCAACAGCTGATAGTTATGTTTCAGCTGATATATGTTAGCTACTGAACATTCAAGGAATATTTAGTTAGCTTATGTGGCATACAAGATTGACAAATCAAAAATTCTATGTTGGTTTTTCAAAGATGTGCATAGTTTCTAAATATGGAGACATTTAAGGAAACTAATGATTGAATACCTATTTTCTTGGAGAAGAATTTGCAAACTTTGTGCAGCCTCACTGCTGCATTTTTGAAGCCCAACCCAATCCATAATAATGTTATAAATAGACCGGTGTATACCTAGTATTAGGTGGAACTTATGTGTGTGTTTTTGTTAGGGTTTTTAGAATCCTTATTGTTGGGTTGTAAGTTCTGTGTCAGATGTTCATAAGCTTTTTACCATTAAACATTTGTGTCTCATATGCTTATAAGTTGTTAAGCATTGAGTATTTGTGTGTCAATTCTCATAAGCTTTTAATCATTGAGTTTTGTGTGTTTTAGAAGAGTGACTTACGGTTTTGTTCTCTACTTGTGTTTAAAGTTGCTCTAATTGATGAGTGTAATTGAAGAGGGATTTGAGGAGGGACTCATACCTAGGTATGTCTTAGGTAGAAGTTAGCAAAGGGTGGTGATTATGTGTGTAGGCTGTAAACTGGGATGTTTGTTGTGAGGTCTAAAAATTGATACTATCTAGTTAATTTCTTCCCTGGCTTGGTATCCCCCAAAGTAGGTGTTATTGTCACTGAATTGGGTAAACATATTTGTGTGTTATTTACTTTTAGCATTGTTTACTTTGATCATACATCTTATTGTTGCATGTTGAAATTAGATCCAATGTCTCGACATCTCTTAGGACATCTGGGATCTGATAGCCAGAATTTCAATTGGTATCAGAGCAGGAATCATGCTCTGACTCTGGGTGAGATTCAGGGGAGTTACTTTTTTGTGCAATGGACAAGGATAGTGGAACAGTGGTTAATGTGCCTATTATGGATGGTACCAACTATGACAGTAGGAAACCTCGTATGGAAACCATCATAAAATCTTTGGGTGATAAGGCTTGGAGAAATGTTATCAAAGGATGGGATCCTCCAAAGGTTTTGGATGCAGAAGGGAAGGCCACTCGTGTGTTGAATCCTGGAGAAGAGTGGGATGATAATGAAGAATTATCAGCTCAAGGAAACTTCAAAGAATTAAATTCCATATTCAATGGAGTGGATAAGAATATCCTTAAGCTAATAAAGAATTGAAAGCATGCTAAAGTGGCTTGGGAAACCTTAAAGAAGGTTCATGAAGCAAATTTCAAGGTAAAGATGGCAAAACTTCATTTTCTGTCTTCAAATTTTGAAAATTTAAAGATGAATGAGGATGAAAGTATTCATGACTTTTATATGACTGTTTTAGATATTTCAAATGATTCTGAAGACTTAGGAGAGAAGATATCTGAAGATAAGTTGATCAGGAAGATGCTCAATTCCCTTCCAAGGAAGTTTGACATAAAAGTCATTGCCATCAAAGAATCTCATGATATAAGCATTATGAGTGTGGATGAACTGGTAGGTTCTCTTAAGACCTTTGAATCTGCAATCAATGAAAGGTCTGAGAAAAATAAGAGTATAGCCTTAACCTCTAGTGTTGAAGACCTAGAGGATAGTGAGTTAAACTTAGAAGGAGTATCTGAGGATCTTGTGTTACTAGGAAGACAATTCAACAAAGTCCTGAGAAATTCCAAGTCAAATGCTAAGAACATGTCGTCTGACATCAATAAAAACCAGGATTCTGAAAGGAATTCCATGTTTGAATACAATGAGGAAAAAGAGTTTGGTGCCATGAACGTCAGTGATTTGGACACATGAAATCTAATTGTGCCACTTATCTTAAGAAGTAGAACAAAGATTTGTTTGTGTTATGGTCAGAAGAAGACTCTGAAAGAGATCATGAAGAGGAATCAGCCAAACAAGTGAATGCCTTGAATGAAGTTTATGATTCTGATGAAGAATCAGATGATGAACTTACTTTTGAGGAACTTGCGGCTCCATACAGGGAGTTGTGTGTCAAAAGTGAAAAAATATGTCAACTAGGAGAAGAGTAAAAGATGATCATTTCTCAACTACAGACTGAGAAAGTGAAACACTTATCCATTATCTCTGATCTTGAGGAGAAGGTTATATTGCTAAATTCAAAATTGGATACTATGAATAACACTATAAGGATATTAAATAATGGTTTTGATGCTTTGGATAAGATTCTTGAATCTGGAAGGAATTAAGGGAATGTTAGAGGTATTGGTTATGACAGTCAAGGTATGAATACAAAAAAGTAAAGTCAGTAGTGAAGTTTATACCTCCAAAGAAGGAACAAGAACATAAGATGTCTAAGCAGATTTACCAACGTCAACATAGACATCAAACAAAGTATAAGAAAGGTAGAAATCAAAGATGAATATGTTTTTATTATGGTGGATTTGGTCATAAAAAATCCTACTGCTACAAATTCACAGGTATCCCAAATCTAAATCACAACCTGGTAGAAGACAGGTTGTGGACAAGAAAAGGAAAAGATGGATCCCTAAAAGGCGTACTTTTGAAGAACCGACTCACATATCTCTTAAGGAATTAGCTGGAGAAGCTTGGTATTTTGACAGTGGCTGTTCAAGATACATGACAAGTGTCAAGAAGTTTTTAGTTGGAACTAAACCATCCTCCACTAAAACTGTGACTTATGGAGATGGATCTAAAGGTAAAGTAATAGGTTTTGGGAAACTAGATTATGCAGAGCAACCTAGCCTTGATGATGTGTTGTTTGTTGAAGGATTAGATGCCAACCTGATAAGTATAAGTCAACTTTGTGACCAAGGTCTCTGAGTTAACTTTACTAATTCTGAATGTTTGATAAAGAATGAGAAGGATGAGATTATCATGAAGGATGGCAGATTAAAAGATAATTGATATTTATGGAGTCTTGAAGAAACAAAGTGCTCTGAAAAGTGTTTGAGGGTCAAGAAAGCTATTGAAAGGAATATGAAGTCAAAACTGATGTTGTTTGCCTACAAATTTACAAAAGATGTCAAGACATTATACTATGACAACTTGAGAGTAACAAAAGGCAGTGAACATACTACTCAACAAGGTAGGACTACGCTCAGAAATAGGAAGTCACATGGTGTGAAGGATCAATCCAAAAGGAAAGACTTAATTGTTGGATGTGCAAACATTAAGAAATTAAAAGTGCTTGGGCATGGGGAATTACAACAATTACTATTATTTATGTGGGCCAATAAGATTTTCAAATTTTATAACTCCAACGTCTACCTAAGCCCATCCCTCCAACGCTTAATCATTCGGGCACACTATTTATACCAAACTAATTGTCCGTTCAAAACTGTTGCATCTATTCAAAAGAAATTACTGGTGTGTTTGTTCTCCCTTGGCTCAACTACTAAATTGTCTCTACAAAAATCAACAATGTCTCAACATCATTCAGCGGATTTCATGCATGCCTCGTTTGAAGACCATGAATCATCTCAATCAAATTCTAGGTGCAAGGTGAATGATTAATTTGTCTGACCTAGTCTTAGATATTGTTCCACTGTCCACTTTTCCAGCCTTTACTCAGGAGGAAGCAAGGGCATCAATTTCAAAAGATGGCAGGCCTTTTGGTAAGTCATCTTCTTCTAATACTGGTAAAAATAGGGCCAATGTTAACCTAGAGAGAGAATCTGAAGAGAAAAGTCTTATTGGACTTGTTGTTGTTGATGAATGTTTATCTGAAGGTGATGATGACAACCTTGATAAGAGTAGGAGGATTTTTGTGACCAAAATTTTGAAAGAGGCAGGTGTAGATGTCCTGTCAGATGATGCAACATCTTTGGCAGACGAGACCAGTACTGTTGAGACACTCAGGGCAAGAACTAAGAAATTTACCCCTGAGAAAGTTGTTCGTGAGATATGGAGTAAGAAAATGGTTGATGCTATGGTAGTAGATGTGGTTGATGTTGATAACTTAGTATCTGATGAGGAACCCATCGTCAAGAATTTAGCTCTTGGAATAGCCAAGAGACTTAAGAGTAGAAAATGAAAGGCAGTGATGGTTGATTGTTCTCCTTCTAAGGAGGGTCTAAGAAAAGCTAGTGAAATCAGAAGCAGTCCTTCAAAGATGTTCAGAAGGAAAACTCCTATTGGTCCTCCAAAGCAACACAATAAGGTTGTTGTCTCCACTAAGAAGAGAAATGTTGTCTCTTCCAGTGATTCAGAGTATAATGTTGAAGAATATGTCCAGGATATCATTCCTCATAAGAGATTTGCTCTTAAGAAGATAGGTTATGTTGCTCATAAGAATGCTTCAGTAAACAAAGTATCTTTTCAATTCAAAGAACATACTGAAAAACTGAAGTATATTTCTCATAGAATGGTAGCTCTGGAAAGATAATTAGGAAAATACTTTAAGAAATGTCATGAGATTGTGAAGCTCATAAAGGTTGTTGGCCTAATGAAAACAATCACAAAAATTGGCCCGTGCTATGAGAGATTGGTCAAGGAATTTGTTGCTAGTATTCCTGATGAATGCAACGATGAAGGAAGTAAAGACTATGGGAAGGTTGTTGTCAGAGGGAAGGTTGTGGTGTTTTCCTCTATGATAATCAACAAATATTTGGATTGAGCAGAAGAACCTCAAGCAGAACTAGAGGAGACATATGATCAAGTCTGCAGAAAAATTACAGGTGGACAAGTGTAGCACTAGGTTGTGAATGGAAAACTGTCATCCGGTAGAATCACTGTGAAGTATGCCATTCTTAATAGTATTTTTATTGCTAATTGGGTAACCACTCAACATACCTCAACTATTTCCACTGGGCTTGGGAAGTTCATTTTTGTTGTTGGTACTAAAAGGATCTTCGATTATGGAAGATACATCTTTGATCAAGTCATGAAGCAGTTGCTTCTACTGCTGTGAAGATGTCTATTTTTTCCCTCCCTCATATGTAGAATAATGCTAAATAATCATCTTATAACCTTGTTACCCAATGACAGAGTAAATAAAAGAGTGTCTCTTATATCACTGTGTAATACGACGGGAGAACTAACTTTACTGGTTTTGCGTTTTATTGCAAATGTTGCGGATAGCAAGAGTTACCATCAACTTTTATTTTATCCAACAAAGGAAAGGGTGAAAAGAATAGGAAATACCTTTTATAAAGATTTTGAGTTCGGGGGGTAGGTTATGGAAAAGGAAGGTGTTAGCACCCTTTCCATCTGTAGTTATCTACGGGCTCTTAGTTGCTAGCTCACTTTGAAAATGCTTCTTTTTTGTGTAAGTGTTTTTGAAAATATTTTTGAAAAGATGCCTTAGTGTGGCGAACTTTATAATGTTTCTCATATCGTTGAGAACGTATACAAAGTGTTTTGTCTTTGAAAATATTTTTGAGAAGAGTTTGTGTATGTGTGGAAGATTGTTTTGTTTGTTTTTGTGAGCAAGCAACTATGAGTTGTCTACCTACTCGAATGGTCTTTATTCTTTTCCTCTTTTCCTTTAGACAGTGTTATCCTACTATTAGTCAGTAGGTAGCCCTATCGTTGGATGTTTTGAGGGACAAGCGAGGGTCATCGTACAGTCATAAAGGTAACTTGTAGGATGCTTCAGCAATTTATCGTAAGGGACTAGATCATTTACCGAAAGGCAACATCGAAAGGTCATCGAGGGACTATGATCTTTGTATCGAGGGACTTTGCTAAAGTGTCCCAAGTTCGAGGGACATGACTGTATTATTTTTCCGAAGGCAACAAGTGGAGGTACCTTAGAGGTGCGTGTGTGCAAGTGTGTTGTATTTTAGTTATATTTATATTGAGTGTTGGGTTTGCTAATGTTTTTTTTAAGTCTTTCCATACAAGCCTATTAGCATACATCTAGTAGTTAATTGTATATAAGTACAGAAAATAAAGTGCGGAAAATTGAATCTACGCAATTACAAAGCTTCTAGATGGGGGAAGTTATAAACCAAAATGGGGAAAGAAAAATGTAAAGGGTCCTAAATTAAGCTATTACAACCTTTGAACAATTACATAATTTATGAAAATAATGCGAATAAAAATAGATGAACGCGCGAAGAAGAAAAGAGGGGAAAGATGTAAAACCTAAAAATAATATAAGTGATGAAACTTGTTTTTGTTTAGGAAAAAATAATAATTAAATTAATAGAAACCTAATTCTAATTGATTAATTATTTAAAAAGAAAATGATTAAATAATTAAATCAAAATTTATTTAATTAAAAAAATCTAAGTCTGATATTTTTTGTGATTTTTGATTTTTATGATTAAAAGAAATTAATTAATTAAAAAAAAGAAAATGTAAATTAAGCAAAAAATGATAAAAAGAAATAATGGGCCTAGCATGACATTTCGTTTTGCCACGCCTGTGTTGACCTCCTCTGCATTTTTTAAACCACCATGGAGGGTGGAAGACACCATCATCTCCGATGGGATTTTTCTTCAAAACCTGCAAAATCAATCAAACAAAAAAAGAAGCAAAACTCTAGATCCAGTATATTGGATCCTGCAATCTCAATGGTGCCATTAGTTTGGGTTAAGAACTCATGAATCACGAAATCTGAAGCTTCCTACATTCCATTCCCTAACCATGGCATCATGTTATTTCTGTCTTCAACTTACATGTAAAATGTCAGATTTACTCACAACATCAATAATAACAAGAATGGGTACATAAAACTGGTTTAAGTTACATGATAAGAGAGTTTAGAATCAAAATTTTACCAAAACACTGTGGAATGGTTTTAAGGATGATCTGAGACGCGTGAAGGTTGGGTTATGATATGAATCGCCTCCTGGATACTTTAGAAGGATGAAGGAATCGCTGGTTTTGAATGGGAGAAGCTGAAACTCGGGTTTATGAGTTTTGCAACTTTTGAATTTTTTTGAGAATTTGGGAGAGCTTTGTTATGGAATAACTTTTGTGTCCTTTTTGGCCTGCCTTGTAGTGCTTTATATAGATGGAAGTGGGGAGCAAGTATGGCAAGAAATCAAAGCTTTCAAGGCCATGAGACAAAAATCCAACATATTGAAAGTTTGTCGTATTTGAATGATTCTTTCCAATTCCATTTTTGCATGAACCTAGACAATTTTTTTTGGTCTTTACACAAAATATTGGACTCTATGATGGGTCAATTTAAGCCCAAATGCATTATCCCATGTTTTATTGTATTTTTATTTAATTTATTTGATTTTAAATTAAATTAAATCAAGATAAATATAAATAAAAAAATAAAAATCAAGGTCATGCAAAAATGGACTTAGAGGTCCTCTAAGATGTTATGGACATGTTTGAACATCAAAAACTAGGCTCATAGGTTTAAAAATGCAATTTTGCTTAATTTGTACTTCATGAATTTCTTCAAAATTCCCCAACTAGTGCAACTCATAACTTGCTCAATTTTCATCTTTTGAAGATGATCTTGGACATTTTGGAAATCCTAAGATTTACTCTACAATATCTATGTTGATCATTCTTTCTTTTGAATACATTATCTTGATGTAATTTGCCTTGACAAAAAGTGTCTTTTGTTGACTTTCGAAAATGACCTATAATGTATGAGATCATATCTTCCAAATGAAGTATTTTTTGGACTTGAGAGTAAAATCAAAGTTGTAGAGAATTGAATTTCTTTCAATATGGGCTTTGGTTAGGAAAAAGTTGATGAAGCATGTGAAAGTTATGCCTAGTCAAAGTTCAGTTGACTTCTTCTAAGGAAACCCTAATTTGGTAATTATTGACTTTTGATGATTTGAGGGTTTTCCTTGAGGAATCATGATCAACCATTGATCAAATGATGAATATCACCAAAAATCTTGAAGTTTGACTGTATGTTGACTACAGTTGACTTTTGACCAATAAAGTTGATTTTCAATCATCTAAGCCATTGACTGAGCAAACTTGTGATGTAGGGCTTGAAACTTGACATGAACCTTGTTAAGGATATATGAAGAACCATGGAAGCCAATTGAGACTTTTTCAAACCAAATTTCCTTTATAAATTCCAAACCCTAGTTGTAGGCTTTTGGCTTAGGAGGTGCATCTTGACTAGTCAACCCTTGAGTGTCTCGACTACTTGAAGAGCCTTGAAAGAATGCTTTGAGAAAAATGTGAGGGAAATTTTTGGGGTACAACACACTGCATCACAAATTGTTTGGTGGAACACATAACCTAGACATTGTTGTGACATATTTGGAGGAAACAGTTCCCAACACATCAAGAGGAGAAATAATCTCTCTATTAAAGGAAATTTGCAGGGATTTGGATGAATATATCAGGACTAACACTGCTAGAAAGGCTAAGCTTGAAGAGTTGATTAAAGCCTTAATGGAGGAATTAGAAAAGGAAGATGGGGTTGTTGATGGTGAAGGCAATAGTACGTCTGACAATTATGTGTCTGATGAGAACTCATATGATGGTGATGCAACTGCAAGTAATAAAGATGATGGAGATAGTGGTGACTCTGGCTCTGATGAGAATGATGAAACTGGTGTTGCTGTTGCATGATTGTTGTAGTTGTTTTTCGTTTTTTTTCTTGCTTTCTGTTTATTTTGGTTTATAATTTTGTAAGGGTTAAATTCCCATGATATTTTTAATTTTTTCACCCTGATACTCAAACTTTAGGTGCTTAAATTTTTACTAATATTGTCTACTTACCTTTGTCATATTATGGCTAAAAAGGGGGAGTAGTATGATATTGAGGGTGCTAGAGCTGGCACTAGCTGGTGCTACTGCTGAGGGGGAGAATTTTACAATTTCTATTTTTGATAGCAGGTGTTGGAGGGGAGTACCTGCTGTTCTGAAGAGATGTCTAACATGATGTCTTGACATCATGGTGTTGAGAACGCAGGTTCTATATTGTTGCAGTTGTATTAGTAGATCACAAATTACCATTTGTGCTATTTTGCTGCTTTGCTGCTAACCTTGCTAATGTATTTTCGGCTATTATGCCTCTGATATGCATGTTTGATTTATTTTCAAACATTTTTTCTTGTGCTTTCTTATTCAAGGGTTATTTAGGTGTTTTAGCTAAAATTTGCCAAAGGGGGAGATTGTTATTTCTCTGGAATTATGATTGGCATATATTTTGGTAAAACTAACTTGGCAGCAACATGTTAAACAAGATGTTCTAACTTGAAGACTTTAACATGTTGAATAATATATCTCAACCAGGAGATAAGACATCGCGTCTGCAGCAGTTGACAGTTGTGATTCAGTTGATTTGTTAGCTATTAAATATTCAGGGAATATTTAGTTAGCTTATGTGGCGTCCAAGATTGATAAATCTGAATATTTTATGTTGGTTTTCAAATATTTGCTTAGTTTCTAAATATGGAGACATTTTAGGAAATTAATGATTGAAGACATATTTTCTTGGAGAAGAACTTGCAGACTTTGTGCAGCCTCACTGCTGCATTTTTGAAGTCCAACCCAGTCCAGAATAATGTTATAAATAGACTGGTGTATACCTAGTATTAGGTGGAACTTACGTGTGTGTTTTGGTAGGTTTTTAGAATCTTTGTTGTTGGGTTGTAAGTTCTGTTTCAAATGTTCATAAGCTTTTAAGCATTGAACATTTGCGTGTCAGATGCTCATAAGTTATTAATCATTGAGTATTTATTTGTCAATTCTCATAAGATTTTAAGCATTGAGTTTTGTGTGTTTTGGAAGAAGTTACTTATGGTTTTTGTTCTCTACTTGTGTTTAGAGTTTCTCCAATTGCTGATTGTAATTGAAGAGGGATTTGAGGAGGGTCGCATACCTAGGTGTATCTTAGGCAGAAGTTAGCAAAGGATAATGATTAAGATGGTAGGCTGTAAACTGAGATGTTTATTGTGAGGTCTACAAATTGATACTATCTAGTTAATTTCATCACTGGCTTGGTATCCCCCAGAGTAGGAAGCTTGTTTCGAACTGGGTAAACATATATGTGTGTTATTTATATTTAGCTGTTTATTCTACCTATATATCTTGTTGTTGCGTGTTTAAGTCAGATCTAGTGTCTCGACATATTTTAGAACATCTGGGATCTGACAGTTAGAATTTCAATGATAGTGTTCTTTTTGAAGACCTTGATGTATCCCATAAGGACATATGTGATAGGTGTGAAGAAAGCCTTAAGATAGTAGAAGAACATAGAAAGATCATAGCTGAATTGGAAAATGAGAAGAAGAATCCATTCCACGTCTGTTTCACATCTTCAATGTGAGATATCTCTATGTTGCCTCGCCAGTCTAACCAAGGTAAAATCCATTTCACGTCTGATGTAAGAATTTTTATTTGTTGTAGTGAAATGGTATCAGAGTCGGGGTTCGGCTTGGTGAGGGAACGAGAGCTGGATCCGATGTTAGATCCTATTATAGTATGTGGACGACTCACACTTTAGAGGGAGAATGTTGGGTGCAAGTTGAGTAATTAAAGTCTTATATTGCCTATTAATGGGTAAAATTTTGTATTTATAAGAGAGGGGACTCATTCGCCTATCACCTTAAGGTTTTGCATGGAGATGTGGTGTCTCTTTCTCTTGTGGTCCTGGGGAGTTGGTCTCATTGGTGCTCCCAACTCCCTTGGACTCCCCAATAACTGATATCAGAGGATGGTTCGATCCTGGGATAAGTGTTCTTAGTATGCTACATGGTTGCAGCTTTGTCTGATCTTCCACAGCAGAAAAGAAAGGTAGTGTTCTGAAAGAGTTGTTGAATTGTAGTCACGAGTTTTGTTGTGCAGTTTGGCCTAGAGAAATTGATAGAAGAATTATTTTTTACTTATGGAAAGTTCAAGTCAAATATGTGTTGATACAATCAAGTTTACACAAGGTTTGAGATTATGTTAATGCTTGAAGTGCTCTCTACCAACATGGAAGTTACACCACAAAATTTCAACATAGTTTTCGATATGTGAAAATTCTTGAAGTGGTTAAGCTTCAAGTGAGGTATACTCTCCTTTAGATGGAGTATGATAGTTTTAAAATTATGATTGTCATTGAAGATTATATGAAAATTTTTGGAGTGAGGTAGCTTCAAGTCACTATACTCTTTATGATGGAGTATGATTGTCGGTGGAGAAAATGAAAGTTAATGTATTATTTTTAATCAAGGTGGAAATTGTTGGATTTGGTTGAAAATATACATGTTGAAGAAGTCCAACATCTCTTAGTTTTGTGAAGGAAGAGGGAGTCCAATGTTGTATATAGGATTAAAGTTCTTCTAAGTCCCACAATTCTTAGTTTTGTGAAGGAAGAGGGAGTCCAAGACTATATATAGGATTCAAGTTCTTCGTTACAAGATTCACCAGTTAAAAGCACTTTAACCTTGTATTTAACTTTCTTTGTTCTCTTATACTCTTTTATTAGATTATTGTGAGATGTAGTTAAATATTTAGTTTTTAAGGGTTTGAGTGTAATGGGGGGCTAGGGTAGTGTAGGGTATATTATGTGTTGTAACAATATTATTGTGTTCCTCTTTTTTTTTTCTTAATGCTTTATTTCTTCCCAATAACTTGGTGAAGTCCGGGGAGCAAGTCCCGGAAGTTTCAATGGACCAAACGTTCATGGTCACAAGATACCTTAACACCACATATCCACCCAAAATCTTAAGGCAATGGGGGTATAGGTCACCTCTCTTATAAATCCAACATTTTCTCCATTACTAGTCGATGTGGGACTTTAACACAACTTTCGCACTTTAAACCCATCAATATCCCCCATAAGTGTGAGTTACCCATAATGTTACCCTTCTTTTCTGATGTGGAATACCAGACAAAGCTGCAACTACATAGCGTACTAAGAACACTTATCCTCAGATTGAATCAGACTCTGGTATTAATTATTGGGGAGTCAGAAGACCAATGGAACCAATGCTCTAGGACCACAAGAGAGAGAGAGAGAGAGAGAGAAATACCACATATCCACCCAAAATCTTAAGGTGATAGGTGAATGGGTCATCTCTCTTATAAATTCAATATTTAATCTATTCATAGGTATGTGGAACATTAATCACTCACATTTTCACCCAACATTACTAACTAGGAACACTTGTCATATTTGTGACTCTCAGTCATTTTTGCACAGATATCAATGAATTAATATAGGTATCAAATTTTATTTGGTCCTTGCGGGGAAGTCATAGAGTCTTTAGGTACCCATGTTACGAGACCACTTGGAACATTAACATTCCTCACATGACATTAGAGTTTTATCTCGCATTTTTCCCAACAATAGTGACAAATTGCTATAGGAGAAATATTCTTTCTATTTTCCCTAGTGATATAGGATTTTTTATTATTATATATTCTAAAACTTTGCTCTTTATCACTTTAACTCATAGTAGGAATACCATAGTGATCTTACCTGATCATACTTGGACCGTTACGACTGGCTCGGGCAGAATGTGAATGAGATGGGGGGGGGTATCTGCAAGGCACTCCGATGCTAAAGTGAGAGACAGAATGAGCAGGTAAAAAGTGTATATATGCGTCAGAGATAAATTACCTGACCCTCTGGGAATAAAGGGTATTTATAGCCCCCAGCGTTGGGCCAAGGTCCCCTTACTGGGCCGACCAGAACGGGCCCAAATAAAGGAACTGCCAGGTTCTACGTGTGTAGTGGGGCCCCGCACGTGGTCCCCTTCCTGGTGATGCTCTGCGAAGAATGGGGAGGGACGAAGACGCGGTCTTTCAGAGTTTAGATGATTCGATAACGGTCAGAGAGGACAGAGTCTGCCCTACGGGGATAGTGTTCGAGCAGGGCTCGAGCTGGAATTCCCTTGGTCGGGGACACCATGTGTCGCGGGCAGTGGCGGGCATGGCTGCAGTCTGTAGTCGAGCACACTGGTGGTAGTCCGTGTGCCCGCGTTCCTCGAGGAGCTGCTTGGATTGGGCCTTTATCCATTCTTTTTGGGCCAGGGCGGGCTCAGTCCAGAACAGGATCCCCCCAAGTCGTTGCTACTGGGGCAGGAGTTATGACTTGACTTCAGCTCGCCTTTGCCACGGGGTCTGATGCCCGGCCCAGGATATTGATCCTCATGCGTGCTCGAGGAGTTTCTCATGGGTAGCATAATCCTCGTCGACGCTTGCTCGGAGCATCCTCGCGAGCTGTGTTTGTTGGGTACACGAGGCACTCCTTGGGAATCGTGACGCCACCCTAGTGACAGTAGGGCCATCATTGCTTAGGGGGGTAGATGTCAAGGAGGGGAAGTTCGTGGCTCCCCGAGGTGACGTTTCGTATTCCACGTCATCCCTATAAATAGGATCCTTGGGTCCCATAATTTGTTTTTCTTCTTCGCGCTTCTCCTTCTTCCTCTGCTTTCTCCGCCGCTGTTTTTCTACAACCTCGCAAGATTACCGCATCTTCCTCCGTTGACTTCCTTCATTACTGCCGTACATTCTTCCTTGCTTCCAAGTAAGTGTTTATTCCTCCTATTTTTCCTCGTTGTAGGTAGTTTTACTGTTATCCAGATGTTTAGAAACCCTTATCTGGGATTAGTGCCCGGTATGTTCATGTTTGTGACTGGTAAACTCATAGCTTTAGGCAGATGACTTGCGATGTTGCTCGTGGCCTTAATGGTTTCAGGCGCATAATCCATGATGCTTCCCGGTAAACCCATAGTTCTATGTGTAGGACTCATGATACTACCCGGTAAACCCATAGTTCTAGGCGTAGGATTCATGATATTTCCCATCACATTCATAGCTTAGGTCGGCGCACCCATGAGCTTGGCCGGGACGTTGACCCCTTAGGAAGTATGTGGGACAACTCGTCGTAGCATTTTAGCGTCGGGGAGGCGAAACCAAGGTCTTGTTCGAGTCATCAATGTTTATCGCGCGGGGTGTTCATGCTATCCTCTTGTCGTTCCCGACGTCTGGTCGAGCGTGTCTGGCTTGTCGCCCACTACTTCCCGTTGCTATGGAGAGCATGCGGATTTGCTCTCGAATTTCACTGGTTTCTTGTGCTTTGCAGGTAAATGGCTGACGAACCGGAGTCTTCGAGGCGTAATGAGGTCGAGGACCAAGGTGCCGAAGAGAACGTGACTCTAGTTGATACCGTCGATGATCCTTCATTGGATTGGGTGGGCGAAGAGCCTCGAGGGATTGCCTCAGTGTATTGTCGGCGTAGTCGGCACGCATACACTATCGTCGAACACGGCGGTAGTCAGCCGGGTTTCCAGAAGAATTTCATTGTGACGAGGCCGTCCCTCGATGCACGAATTTGCTCGAAGTTCACCGAGTATGGGTTTCCAATGTATGAGATCGTGTTCAGGGATCTCGGCCTCAAGCTTCCTTTCAGTGATTTCTAAGTCGGGGTGTTCTGCCATCTGGACTTGGCCCCCTCGTAGCTTCATCCTAATTTGATCGCCTTCCTTCGGGCGTTCGAGCTGACATGCCACTTTTTGAGGATCGGGGCGACCATTCCTCTCTTCTTCAAAGTTTTTCACCTCCAGCGTCAGTCTCGAGGAGGCAGGCATAGCTGGGTTTCCCTGAAGCAGTCGAAGAGGCTGTTCAGGATGTACATGGATTCGGTTCGGGGCTTCAAGGACAAGTGGTATGTTCTACAGCGGGTCACCCAGACTGCTTTGGATTCTATATACGAAGAGGAAACTGAGGTGGTCGACGAGAACGGGGAGCCTCTTATGGACACCGAGGGTCGTCCGACGATGGGGCGTGTATCCAAGTTCCTGTTACACTGGTGCTCGCGCCATTACGAGCATGGTACCGGGTACTACCATACGCCCATGGGAGGAATGAGTGTCGAGGATGAGGAAGCCTATGGCACCCTTTGTAGGTATGTCGACAGCTTTTTCCCTGCCCGGTGGGTTACGAGGGAGGGGGAAGATATTCTTGATGAAGAAGGTTACCCGACATTCGAAGCCCGTCCTATCGATACCAAGGCGCTCGTCGAATGCCAATCCTACGGTAAGGCCGTAGATCTACTAGGTTGTCTTTGTCTTATAGTTTTATTCCAATTTCATTGTTTGTTACTTGCTCGTAACTAACCCGAGTTTTCTTCTTTGCAGGCGACATGGCCGAACGAAGGAAGAGGCTTTCAAAACTGTCTCAGGAAAAAAGAGTAAACAGAAGGTTGGTGCGAGCCCCGCAGGCCACAAGGATGGGCCCGCCGACCAGTTCAGGCGATGCTTCTAGCAGGTCTCCGGGCTCCCATGACATCGAGCAGCCCACTGAGCTGATCACGAGAAAGAGAAGTCGGGCAGACAACCATTCGGAAGTTGGCGACGAGTCTGTCGCGGTGAGGGCTTTTGGCTTGCCCCCTGTTTTAAAGAGGAAAGTTTCTTCGAGGGGTTTCCCTTGACAGTGAGCACCGAGGAGGCTGAGACCATCAGGCGGCTCAACAAAGAAAGTCGGAGAAAACATCTGGCCGCCAGTATGGTCGAGATGGTTAAGATGGCCGAGATGGTCGTTGTCCTTGCTGAGGAGGGGTCGGACTCCTCTGACCACGTCAGGGAACTGGAGTTGGAGAAAGACTCCCTCGTTGTCGGCTCTCATAAGTTAAAGGCTGCTCTTGAGCGATCTGAGGAGATGTTCCGTGAACAAGCCGAGTTGTTGGCCGTGGAGAAGGAAAATTCGGGGAAGGTAGCTAAGGAGAGGGATTGTTTTCGACTGGATAGGGAACGCTTGGAGGCCGACAACGAGTGTCTATCTAAGGAAGTCGAGGAGCTGAAAGCTACCATGCTTCCTGTTGAAGATGAGTCGGAGGATACAGCCCCTTTGTGGAGCCGTTCCGATCTGGTCGCGCGCATCCATCTCCTCGAAATAGACTGCGTCGGTGCCTTAGCGGACGGTTTTGAGGCCGCGGTTAGCCAGCTCGCCATATTGAATCCGGGAATGAATATCGAGTGAGTGGGTTTCATGTCTCAGATCATTGACGGCCAGGTCGTGCCTCCTCCTAAGTCTCCTGTTGTGGATGCTGGTAGTCCCGGGGAAGTTTAGTCGTGGAATTTCTGGTCGGGCCTGCATGCCCGTTTATTGGTATTTGTTTTGGGGCCTGCGTGACCGTGCATATTTTTGGGGTCTGCGTGCCCGTACATATTTCTTTTGGCCGTTGTGCCATAGCCTGTAATTCTGAACATCGTCGGCCTTTTTGGTCGGTTCACTTTTATTCGTTTTGCGTATGAGCCTTTACATGGACGTTCATTTTGACTTTAAGACTTGCTTGTGTTTAAGTTTTTATATTGTGACGAAATTTGTCTAAGTTATGTCCCTGAGCCACGCTTGTGCTCGGCTGTTACTTTGTGGCGAAATTTGCCTAAGTTATATCCTCGAGTGGAGATCCTTTCGACCCATTTGGTGGTCCGACGTACTTCAAAATGCGTCGGTCGTGCGGAGTAAAGCCCGCTTGCTCGGGCGTATGACCCAGATCGAGGTCGTATGCCCGTGGCGTGAACTACCCATCGCGAGCTGGGTGTTCTGCCAAGTGGGTACTTCGACAGTGGAGCTCGATTGAGGTGTCCCTGTCGGGCACCGTCGTTCGTCCTTGTTTGGCTGAACGGTGTTATGTCGTTTGGGCGTAGATTGGGCCCGTACCTTGGCCTATCTACGTGGTCGAGACATTTCTCTCTGTTGACTAGATGTGGATGTTCGACGGCGAGAATCCTTAGTGTTTAAGGTTTTTTTAACTATAGTACTGCTTTAGTTTAGCAGCGTTCCAGGGTCGTGGTAGCGGTTCTCCGTCTAGCTGCTCGAGGTAGTACGCCCCGGTGCCTGTGGCACCGTGGACGCGGTAGGGCCCTTCCCAGTTCGCGGCCAATTTCTCTTTGCGGGAGTCTTTCTGGTTTCTTCGTAATACCAGGCTACCGATCTTGAACTCACATTTGATGACCTTGTCATTGTGATGCAAGGCCACTCGTTGTTTTAGAGTGGCCTCGCGTAGGGCTGCCCCCGAACGAATTTCCTCAACCAAGTTGAGTTCGTCCCTGAGTGTTTCATTGTTCATTTCTTCGTCGAGGGGCATTTTTGTCCTCCTGGAGGGTTCCCTGATTTCTACGGGGATGACAGCTTCGGTGCCGTATGTTAGTCGAAAGGGGGTTTTGCCCGTCGTTGAATGTGGCGTGGTGCGATACGCCCATAAAACACCGTGCAGCTCCTCGACCCACCCTCTTTTAGCTTCGTTGAGCCGACGTTTGAGTCCTCGGAGGATGACTCTGTTAGCGGCCTCGGCTTGCCCGTTGGTTTGAGGGTGCTCGACCGAGGTGAAGTGTTGTTTGGTTCCCAGTTTGGTGACGAAGTCTTGGAACCCGTGGTTGGTGAATTAGGTGCCGTTGTCGGTGACTAGTGCTCTCGGGATTCCGAATCTGGCGAGGATGTTTCTTTTGTAGAAACGGAGGATGTTATGCAAGGTGATCTTCGCGAGAGCCTCGGCCTCAATCCATTTTGTGAAGTAATCCACGGCTACGATAAGGAACTTGTTTTGGTAAGTCCCTTGCATGAATGGTCTGAGGATGTCCATCCCCCACCACGCGAATGGCCACGGGGATGACAGCATGCTCAGCTCGTGAGGGGGAGCGAGATGCATGTCACCGTGCTTTTGGCACTTGTCACACTTCTTAACGTGTTCCTTGGCGTCCTGCTGCATCGTCGTCCAATAGTACCCCGCTCGTAGGGCTTTCCTCTCCAGGGACTTACCGCCCATGTGCTGGGCGTTAATCCCTTCGTGTATCTCCCGTAATACCTCGGGGACCGTGGATTCGTCGATGCATTTCAGGAGGGGAATGGAGAATCCCATGCGGTATAGTTTATGCTCGAGCACCATGTAGGAGCATGCTCGTCGTTTCGTGGTGGTCGCTTCTGTCTGGTCCGAAGGGAGTTCGCCTTTTGTCAGAAAATTGTACACCGGGGTCATCCAGCACGAGGTGTCTCCGATGGCGTGCACCTCGACTGGGGTCGAGGATCTCTCGATGCTCGGGCGTGATAGGGATTCTTGTATGACAGATTTGTTTCCTCCCTTCTTCCTCGTGCTTGCGAGCTTGGATAATACGTCTGCCCTTGTGTTTTGCTCGCGCGGAACATGTGATATTTCTGCTCGTTCGAACTTTTTCATGTGTTCTTTGACTAATTTTAAGTATTCGACGAGGTTGTCGTTTTTAGCTTGGTAACTCCCTTGGACTTGGGAAGCAACGAGTTATGAGTCCGTGAAGATTTGTATCTCGCGGGCTCCTAGGTCCTCGGCTAGCCTTAGTCCTGCGAGCAGGGCCTCGTACTCTGCTTGGTTGTTCGAAGTCGGGAAGGAGAGGGTTAACGAGTGCTCGATCACTACGCCCTCCTCATTTTCTAGGAGGATCCTCGCGCCGCTTCCGAACAAACTGGAAGCTCCGTCGATGAAGATGGTCCATTTGTGCTCCTTCCTCGAGGGCGGGTCGTGAGCGGTCATTTCCGCGACGAAGTCGGCCAGGGCTTGTGCCTTTAGAGCTTTCCTACTTTCGTATTGAATGTCGAACTCGGAGAGTTCCAAGGACCATTTCAACATTCGGCCCACCATATCAGGTCGACTTAATAGTTGTTTTACCGGTTGGTCGGTTCGCACTATGACTGTGTGGGCCAAGAAATAGTGTTTGAGTCTCCTTTCCGCATTGACGAGGGCTAGAGCTACTTTTTCTATTTGTTGGTATCTGCTCTCAGGTCCTTGTAGGGCTTTGCTCGTGAAATAAACGGGTTTCTGCCCGTCCGTGGTCTCGCGAATGAGAGTCGCACTGATGGCTTCGTTCGAGACGACCAAGTATAGGAATAAAGGCTCCCCGCCGACTGGTCGAGACAGTATGGGTGGTTGGGATAGACTTTGTTTTAGGTGGCGTAGTGCCCGTTCACATTCCTCGGTCCATTTGAAGGCCGCTTCTTTGCGAAGGAGTCTGAAGAAGGGGAGGGCGTGCTGAGCGGATCTTGCGACGAAGCGGGACAGTGACGTGAGCATACCGTTCATGACTTGTATTTATTTCTTCGACGTGGGTGTCGGGAGGTCGGAGAAGGCTCGACATTTATCGGAATTGGCTTCGATTCCTCGTTCCGTCAGGTAGAACCCGAGGAATTTCCCGGCCTTGACTTTGAACGTGCATTTTTCGGGGTTGAATCTCATCTTACATTGTCTCGCTTGGGTGAAAACTACCTTGAGGTGTGCTGCATGATCGGTGTCTGCTCGGGACTTGACGATCATGTCGTCCATGTAGACCTCGAGCATGTCTCTGATTTGCTTGTGGAATACTCTGTTCATCATACGTTGGTAAGTTGCCCCTGCATTCTTTAACCCAAAGGGCATTACGTTGTAGTAATAATTGCTCGAGCTGGTCATGAAGGCAGTGCAATGTTTATCGCCCATGGCCATTGGGATTTGGTTATAGCCTGAATAGGCATCCATGAACGACAATATCTTGTAGTCGGTCGAGTTGTCAACCAGCATAACTATGTTCGGTAAAGGGAAAGCATCCTTTGGGCATGCTCGGTTGAGATTGGTATAATCAACACACATCCGCCATTTTCCATTATTCTTTTTAACTAGTACAACGTTTGACAGCCAGGTTGAATACCGGGCTTCAGAAATAAAAATTTGCCTCTATGAGGTCTTTTACAGCTTTTTCAGCAGCCTCTATTTTCTCCAGAGACTGCCTACGCCTACATTGTACTATTGCCTTAGCGGCAGGATCTATGGCGAAACGGTGACAGGCGACCTCGGGGTCGAGTCCAGGCATCTCTGCGGCGCTCCAGGCGAATAGGTCAGCATTCTCGCGCAAGCAGGCTTTGATCTGCTTCCTTGCTAGGTCGGGGAGGTCAATGTCAATCTTCACTCCTTTGCTTGGGTCTGCATCGAGGGGGACGAGCCTGAAGTCCCCGTTCGGGATTGCTCGGAGGGGGATTTGCTCGCCGTTGGGAGGTTCGTCCTGATCGAAACGGGTATCCAGAGCTATGGAGTCAACCTTTGAGGGAGCTCTCTGGTCTTCTACTTTGGCGGGCTCTGACTTGTCGGGCTCCTGTCGTGTCGTCGTCGGTCTCTTGGCGGGCCTTGTCTCGGTGTCGACAGTGTCGCGTCCTTTGGATGCAGCGTTGAAACACCTTCGAGCAGCGGCTAGGTCCCCTTAGATGGTAGCCACCCGTGCCCTCTTGGTGTAGAACTTCATCTTCAAGTGGACGGTGGAGGGCATCGCGGCCAGTTATGCTAGTGTTGGTCTCCCCAAGATGCAATTGTAGAGGGACGGGCAGTCGATGACGAGAAAGTGCACCTTAACCTGCCTCGTCGTCGTGCCCTCGCCGAAGGTAACCATGAGCTCGACATACCCCCAAGGCTTGGAAGTCGAGCCGTTGAAGCCCTATAAGTACGACCCTACATACGGTGAGAGGTGCGAGTCGTCTAGCTGCAGAGTCTGGAATAGTTGACTGTACATCACGTCGACGGAACTTCCCTCATCGACGAGGATGTGGTGCACGTCAAAGTTATCCATCCTTGCCCTTATCAGCAGAGGAATGACTGTGTTGGGGGCCCCTCCGGGGAGCTCTTCGAGGTAAAAGGTGATAGGCTCCGACCTACCTTTTACCCTTTCAAAGGTCACTGTCTGCGGAGGTGCCGAGTCGACCAGTTCATCCAGCTTTCTCTTGGCCGAATTGATAGTTAGGTCGTTGAATCCTCCACCATTGATGACCATGGCAGAGGGAAAGTATTCCCACCTGCTGTGTGTCGTGAGCAGCCCCTGCAGGTGTTCGGGGACGTAGAAGTCCTCTGGTCTAGTGACGGAGAAGGCAGTCTGGACGGGGACCGACTCGTCAGATGGTCGGGCGTCTTCCTCCAGTTCTCTTGTCTCCCGGGTGTCACAACGAGGAGCGTCGTTTCGCCGATATTGGGCGAGCCTCCCTCCCTTGATGAGGGTTTCGATGGCGTCCTTCAGGTGGACGCAGTCTTCAGTCAGATGACCATGGCTCCTATGGTACTGACAGTACTTGCTCTTGTCTACTATGGGCTTGGCAGGAGCAGGTCGGGGGCGTTTGATGTTGCCGTCTTTGAAGTTCGTGCTGGCACACTCCACCAAGATGCGCTCGCGGGAAGCTGTGAGTGGAGTGTATTCTGTGAAGCGCCCCGAGGGTCCTCTCTGTTCGCGGACTTCTCGGGGTCTGTCCTCTTTTCTTTTCTCCCCAGTTCGTCGAGGAGGAGCGGCTTCCTGGCGCGGGTTGCTGCTGGATCCACGAGTTCTAGGGTCCCGGGCTCTGTTGTCCGCCTCCCTTTCCTCGTAATCCATGTATGCCCCGGCCTTCTCAAGGAGAGCATCGAATATTCGGGGTGGTTCGATGCCCACTGCCTTTCTGAATTCCGTGCCGGGGAGGAGCCCCCTTTCCAACAAGTATCTCTTCATGTGGTCCGCGCAGGGGACCTGTATGGCTTCGCGATTGAAGCGATTAATAAATTCTCTCAAGGTTTCATCCTGTCTCTGGATGATGGCCTCGAGCGCTGCCTCGGTCTTCGGGTGTCGCCGAGACGCGGTGAACAAACTTATGAATTGATTCTTCAGGTTTCGCCACGAGGTGATTGATCCCGGGGCGAGGCCTTTATACCAATCCATTGTTGCCTTTCTGAGGGTCGTGGGAAACAACCGGCATTTGATGGGTCCCCCGACGTTGTGGTAATGCAGCATAGCCTCGAACCCGTTTATGTGGTCGACTGGGTCCGCGACTCCGTCGTATTCCTTCAAATGTGGAGGCTTCTCCATGCCCGGGGGAATGGGTGCTTCCATGATGGCTTGTGACAGGGGACCGCAGGGGTCGTCCTTGTCACTTCGCTCCGGGGACAGGGATGGGGACCTGAGATATTGTCTTGCCCAACGGTCCTGGTCGTGTTAGGTATCCCTCGAGCGGGGTGCTTGTTGGTCGATTCTTCTGTGCCTGTCCCCAGAGTGTCTCCTTTCTTGCCGTATGGGGGCATGGTTGCGCCCTCCGGCTTCAATGACGGGTTTCCTCTCCAAGGGGGGTCGTCTCCTCGAGGGTCGGGGCGACGGGCTTCGGGAGGTGTCTCTGTATTGTCTCCGCGGGGGAGATGAGAGATATACCTCTGTCACTCGAGGAGGTGGAGTTTGGGGTCTCCTGTGTCTCCTCGCGGGTCTTCTATCGTCTTCTAGCGCCTTCAATCTTCCCCCTGGGAAAAGATGAGGTAATTGGTTTGATTGATCGCCGCGAATAATGCGCGGGTTGTGGTATCTGCCCCGGCGGGGACGGGGACTTCCTGAAATTGGGCATCTCGATAGTTTTGGGGGGTTGCGTTGTCTTCTTCGAGCGGCGGAGGGACTAAAGAAGATGAGGTAGTAGCTCCGTCGCAGTGGACTGAGGGCCCGGGGATGGTGCCCCCGGGGAGTGCGCTATGGTCGGGGTTATTGGTGCTGTCGGGGACTCTATTTTTATCTGCGAGGCCGTTGTTGGTGTCGACGACGCGGATGTTCTGGTCTTCCCGAACTTGGTCATCCATGACGGTAGGAGGTGATTTTGAGCTTTGGTCTTCGAGGTTTTGCAAGACGGGGAAGCTAGTTTCCCACAGACGGCGCCACTGATCTTACCTGATCAGACTTGGACCGTCACAACTGGCTCGGGCAGAATCTGAATGAGATGGGGGGGTACCTGCAAGGCACTCCGATGCTAAAGTGAGAAACGGAATGAGCAGGTAAAAAGTGTATATATGCGTCAGAGATGAATTACCTGACCCTCTGGGAACATAGGGTATTTATAGCCCCCAGCGCTGGGCCAAGGTCCCCTTACTGGGCCGACCAGAACGGGCCCAAATAAAGGAACTGCCAGGTTCTACGTGTGTAGTGGGGCCCCGCACGTGGTCCCCTTCCTGGTGATGCTCTACGAAGAATAGGGAGGGACGAAGACGCAGTCTTTTCGGAGTTTAGATGATTCGATAGCGGTCAGAGAGGACAGAGTCTGCCCTACGGGGATAGTGTTCGAGCAGGGCTCGAGCTGGAATTCCCTTGGTCGGGAACACCATGTGTCGCGGGCAGCGGAGGGTATGGCTGCAGTCTGTAGTAGAGCACACTGGTGGTAGTCCGTGCGCCCGCGTTCCTCGAGGAGCTGCTTGGATTGGGCCTTTATCCATTCTTTCTATTTTCCCTAGTGATATAGGATTTTTTATTATTATATATTCTAAAAATTTGCTCTTTATCACTTGAAACTCATAGTAGGAATACCATAGGATTTGTAGAGTTGTTTTCATTTTTCTTTCAAGTTATCTATTAACAGTTTTAAACTAGGACAAGTATCACATTCAACTATAACTACCATACTTTTAAAGTGTTAGAGATACATAATTGGTCATTAACAAGAGTTGCATGATCCTCTTCCAAGGATTCTAAAGCACTTTTAAGTGTTAAAACTTATCCCTCAAGTTTAAAAATAATTTTCTTTTAGAGAGAAATATTCTTAAAAGTGTTTAAGACTTTAACATTCATTTCATAAAAAGCTTTAGACAAATCATTATAATAAATTAAAGAATGTGTATCAAAATCACTTACCTTCGAATCTCTTCGCTTGTGTCATCATCAAACAAATATTAGCTACTTCTTCATTTGAACTTGTATTGGGAGATGAAGAATATCCATCTAGTTCCTAAGCAGTGTAGCATCTAAGACTTTGTTGTATTTATGGCCCTTCATCTTGTAGAATAATTGCTTTCTTTCACGCTTAGTTAAAATTTGACAATTAGTCTTGTAGTGTCCGAGTTTAGCACGTTCCTAATAGGTCACTTGCCTTTCTTATTTCTTTTTATCTATATTTTATTGATGGGTTAGACTTTCTAAACCTTGCTAAGTTTGTATCTGGACACTTTAGATTGTTTCTCGTCATGTATTTGTTGTAGCATCTGTTAAACATACCCATCTCTTCTTCTTTCGAAGAGTCACATCAGTATTATCTTCCTCATATTGTACCTTGGTCTTGGAAGTGGATGCCTTCAAGGAGATGCTTCTCTTTTCACCTTTAATCTTTTCTTTATTTTTCACATTTACTTCACTTGTTTCGAGTCTTTTCAACTTACCATGTTCGGTAAACATTTCAAAAAGAGTAGATATGTATAGTTTTTTAAAATCTTGGGACTCTATGTTCAAAAAAATATTGGGACTCTTTTACGACAGTCACCTTTGATTGATATTTCCCGCATACAAACTTTAATATTTTGTTAGCACAATCCTGATTAGATAAAATATTTTCCAAAATTTCTAACTTGTTGATTATATAAGAGAACCTCATCTGCATGGAAGCCATGTTTTTATCGGGTACCATACAGAAAATTCATACTCTTTTGTTAAACTGTTAATTTTAGATTGCTTCACATCCTCAGTTCCCTCGTTAAGAACATGGAGTGCATGCCATGTTGTTTTAGATGTTTAATAATGCAAGATTAAAAATATATATCAGCGTTCAAGGAGGATATCAGTATATTCCTTGCTTTCAGATTATAAGACGTATTTTTAGTTTCATCAATGATACTTTTTGGGACAAAATGGTCGTCATCGATTACAATCCAAAGCATTTTATCAATTGACATCAAGTGTACATACATGCATTATTTCCAATATGCGTAATATTCTCCCTTGACTATGAGAGTTCTATTGTACACACACTTCGAATTATCCTTACCCATATTCATAACTTTTGAGATTACGAGACTTGATCAAAAGATCGACTCTGATTCTAATTGTTGTTTTGAATGTCGGTGTAGAATTGTCTAGAAGAGGTTGAATAGACTTTTCCCTAGTAAAAAAAATATTTTCAAATTGAGTTAAGAAGTGCGGAAGTGAAAGTTTTGAAAAATATTTTAAAAGAGAATACGTGATTAAATTACTCTACATATAAAATCAATAATAACAAAATAATAATGAAATAAAAAATAAAAAATATATTAATTAATTCAATTAAATTCAAGCAGAGATGTTTCAATAGAATATGATTAATTAATACAATATTATAGAATTACAATTTTTCAGAACAATCACCAAAAAGAAATATTTAATAGACAAGATCTCACGCAAACATAAGGTCAAACATTAAATCGGTATGAAACACAAAATCTAACTATATGCAAACTAGAAAGAAAATAAAATTTAAAAACATACAAATTCCATACAGAAATTAAAAGAAAAAGTGATAGAGAAAGTGTACATTGAGACTTATACTAGTTTGGTGTTTTATCCTTGCTTGCACTTGATCGAGTCACCAATGGATTAGAAATTGTTGGATCTTCCACTAATAGAAAATTCTTGGATAAATTCATTGTATTTTATTTACACTAAACTTTGAGAAAGTGACAAGGGGTTTAAAATATTTTATAAATAAAATTTTATAAAAGCTTAGAGAGGTGTTCAATGTAAAAAAAAGATTTAGTTAAGTAGTATGCAATATTTTAAATATAAAAATAAATAAAATGATCTTCTCCAAATTTTCTTATTATTTATGTTAAATCTGCAAATTTAAGCAAGGGAGTCACAGAAAGAGACAAAACATAATTAACATATCAACTCAAAACACTAATCTTTTTTTTTGTTGACAAACTTAAAACACTAATCTTAAATAAACACTCATTATAAAATTGTTGAAATGAGAGATTATTCATTAAAATCACTTTTACTAGTTAATTACTTTTTTATAAGTCTTTGCAGCTACCAACTAACTACAAGAGTGGCTATATATACTAGAGTTGCATTGTCAGTGCTCAAGTCTCTGATATTATAGTAACATGGAGTTCTCAGTAGAAGCTTTAGAGGAAGATCTAAACAACATGAGAAAATATTATGGAAGTGGAAAAACAAAAGAAACATCATGGAGAAAATCACAGCTAAATGGTTTGCGAAACTTTGTCATAGAAAATGAAGAAAAAATCTTGAAGGCCCTTAAAAAGGACTTAGGGAAACATCATGTTGAAGCTTTCAGAGATGAGGTTTGTTTCATAAACTCTACTTATAGCAAATAGTAACACATTATATATAGATATAGATATAGATATATAGCTATTTGTTTAAGCTTGTTTTGTTGATTATGTTCTTGCAGGTTGGAATTTTGAAGAAATCTATAGATTTGGCAATAAAATCCTTCAAACAATGGATGAATGGCAAAGAGGCTAAACTGCCACAAATAGCACTGCTTTCAAGTGCAGAAATTGTTGCTGAGCCTCTTGGTCTAGTTCTCATAATCTCATCATGGAACTTTCCATTTGGTGAGTAAAAATATACGCGCGTATATTAGTTTTACACATGTATCTGATCAAATCACATGTTTTCGAAATACACTTTTAGCGCGTATAAATCAAATCTAAGTAAAATTTTAAGGTTATGTGTGTGTATGTTACCATATGAACGAGTTACATGTAATTGATTTTATGAAAAGGACTGTCCTTGGAGCCATTAATCGGAGCTGTAGCTGCTGGAAACACTATCGTTCTAAAACCTTCAGAGATGGCCCCAGTTTCTTCTTCTCTCCTAGCCACTGTTCTACCAAATTATTTGGACATTAATGGTATTAAGATTATTGAAGGGGGGCCAGAGGTTGGAGAGATACTCTTGCAACAAAAATGGAACAAGATTTTCTTCACAGGTCAACTTTACTTTTTTAGATCAGATACATCAGTTATTCGTTTAAAAAGTGAAATTTTTCTTATAAAGAATAGAGGGTGTAAATTTACATGACACAGTTTTTTTTTTAGGAAATGCGCGAGTCGGGAGGTTAGTTATGTCTGCAGCGGTGGAGAATTTGACTCCAGTAACTTTGGAGCTAGGTGGAAAATGTCCTGCACTGGTTGATTCACTATCAAATTGGGACAGAGAGGTAAATGTTCATTCAATTTCATCACATGTAATGTTGAAACTTATAATACAAGGGACAAAACAAAGACAAAAAATCTATATATCCGAGTGTTAGTTTCGTGGTAAAAACTTAAAATATTTGTAAAATGATTATTAGTGTCACTGAACGTCTGTTTTGAACAAAAAGGTCGCGGTGAAACGGATCTTGGGGGCAAAGTATGGATCTTGTGCAGGACAAGCATGTATAGCAATTGATTATGTTCTTGTAGAAAAGAGATTCAGTTCAACATTGGTACAGAAGCAATAAGTGGTATTTTTTTGTGTTTTATTATATGTTAGTACTTTTGATTTTGAAGCATGTCTTTTTTTTTTATTCTATAGATTGAATTAATGAAGGAAAGGATTAAGAAAATGTATGGAGATGATCCAAAAGGTTCTAACACCATTGCAAGGATAGTTAACAAACATCATTATAACAGAATCAAGGGTTTTCTCAATGATCCTATTGTCAAAGAATCTGTGGTTTTTGGTGGTTCAATGGAAGATGATGATGAACTGTAATAAATACTCTCACTTTTTTTACTTTTGTTTTCATGATTATCTTTCTCATTTAACACTTCGTACTAAATTATTATGTAGATTTATTGAACCAACAATATTACTGGATCCACCACTTGAATCAGCAATTATGACAGAAGAAATATTTGGTCCCATTCTTCCTATAATTATTGTAAGATAAATGTACAACTTAAGTATTTTGTCATTTTCTTAGTTTCAATTATTAATTTCATGGTTTTTGCAGGTAGAGAAGATTGAAGATAGTATTGAGTTCATAAACTCAAAGCCTAAACCTCTAGCTATTTATGCATTCACAAAAAACAAAACATTGCAGAGGAGATTGGTATCTGAAACATCATCGGGAAGTATTGTATTCAACGATGCAATTCTACAGGTATTCATATGATGATAAGTTTTTTGTTATCAATCTACTAACTTATCTCCTATCTTTTTTACCAACCAGAATCTGAGATAACCAGTCTGATTTATTTTTGTGCAGTATGCGGGGGATACTATACCATTTGGAGGAGTTGGTGAATCTGGATTTGGCAAGTATCATGGAAAGTTCTCATTTGATGAGTTCAGTCACTATAAGGCTGTGGTTAGGAGAAGTTACTACTCTGATTTTTGGTTCAGGTTTCCTCCATGGAATCTTAACAAGTTTCAACTACTTGAAGAAGCTTACAATTTAAACTACATTGGAATAGTTCTTGTTGTACTCGGCTTGAAGAGATCAAAACGTTCATTATATCAGGCTTGTAGTAACTGATTTCCAATCATTTTCCGATTACTTATTTTTATGACCATCATATAATAAGGTTAACTGGTTCTAGTTATTATGTATGTTTATGTTTATGACTATTTATGCTATCAAACATTCAAAGTGTCTGTGTTTCATTGATTATGTATGTCAAGATTTGGATTAAGGGTCTTTTATTGTACTTCTATCACTTTAATTATATTTTTGAAAAGACAATCACTTGATAAGGAGTTAAAATGTAGACCCACAAACAGAAAACACCAAATAAGGAAAAGCCACAACTATAAAACACGTAATGAGTTATGTACTCTTAAGTCAATTAGTTAATGACTAATTGAACCATTTAAATCAATACATATCAACTCATAATTGAGGATGAAGTTTCCCTGTCAAGCAATGTTTCCTCTGTCCTTTAATATATAACTCAGTTTACCTAATTGGTCAAAATCAAAAGATTGGGATTGATCAATGGAATTGATCAAAACCAACCGCCACATGGGAGAAGTATTGGGATTGACTTGTCACAGGAATTAAAACCCAGCCCAACTAAATAAATAATTGCATTTGCAGTTGCGGGGTGTATTGAAATACAAAACCATGAAGTACAAATACAAGTAGAGCCTAAGCTTGCTGCAAGGATGAGGTCTTGTGCCAGAGAGACCGCCCTAAAATTGCATTTCCGTGTACTGAGAGATATGCAGCATTTAACCTGGCAAAGCAATCAAGGATATGTCAGAAATACACAAGAAATCTATATGTTCAAGTTTGGTTGTTTATCTCCCATGTTATATAAAGAAAGAGGAAACAATTACTTATCAACATCGGGCATTGCCAGAGGATCATACAACTCCTCCCTTGGTTCCATTGTAGGCACCGACATAGCTGATATGTCTTGGACACCTTCAACCTACAAGCATGAGTGGTCCAATAAAGTTATTGCCTTACATAAATAAGAACCAATGCCATGTGTAAACTGAATTTAATATTAGATAACTTACCTGTTGGGGATATTGTGCATAGCCAGCATATCCAGCATATGCATACATTGAAGGATCCTGAGCAGCCCCATATGCATAAGCTTCATAACCCTGCTGTCCATACCCATAGTATGCACTCCATTGATTTTGATCCACCTGTTGTCCCCAGCCACCAGGTACGTCCTACAACCATGAACCATTTAGGGCCAACAATTTGTTAGAGCAAACATGAGCTACTTATTTAACTAATCAGAGATATCAAAACTCATTGATGTATAACCTTGAGTATTTTAAACATCAACAACCATATCTATATACATACGACTCCAACGACATCATCTCCTATTTCATTCTTTAACTATTAGCATGTGTAAAGGACTCTCAATGTCCCACATTGACCATTCACGTGTTACCATACCTTCACAATTTCAAGGTTTTCTGTAGAACTAGAATCTAGGCACATCTTCCATACATGCCCTAACAGACAAACTTCTACATCAAAGCATGGAAGGACATAAAAAGGGCAAAAAAAAGGTATGCTAGAAGTATAACTCCATATATGGATTCTTAAAAACCTAAAGAATTTTGGATGACATGCAATCTGCGACTCCACATCAAAAGAGTTTCTGAAATTCAAACGAATGATATACACGAGTGCACAAGGTTATATAGCATAATATATTTTGTCAAGAAAGTAACCATCTCTAGAGGAAAAATACCTGTCTAGCTGTTAGGGGCCTGCCCCAAGAAACTCGGACCACTTGTTGACCTATTATCTTTCCCTGCATCTTCTGAATGGCTTCTTCAGCAGATGCTCTACAGACATCAGATATGAAAAAGGTTAATGATTCATCACATAATAGGTGTAAGGAAAAAGTATAAAGCGATCGTGAAAGAGCTCGGGTTAACTGATTCATCACATAATAGGCTTAAGAAAAAGTATTGAGGTCGTGAAAGAGCTCAAGATGTATGGTGAAATGGGGTAACGGGAAACTTCTTTCTTTTGAAAGGCAACATATCAAAATCTTATCATTTCTTTTTAGTTTCAATTTTAAAATATTTTACGAAAAGATTTAAATGATTAGAAAGAGATTAGGGGGGAAAGAAGACCTAGCCCCAAATTGAACGAAACCACATGCTTTGCCGGGATGTACTTTGACAGAAACAACCTCTCCAAATTGCAGAAAATGTTGCTTCAGCTCCTCGTCTGAGACATTAAGATCCAAATTACCAACATAAACCTGTATTGCAAAAGTATGTAAGAGCCCCGATAGGGAATGAAAAGTTCAAAAATGTTGGGGCTACAAGACTTACGGTAGTATTGTTTGCATCATATTCTGGTGGAACTGTATTCAGTGGGGCAGTGTATGCTGGAACTGGATATATTGCTGCAAAGGAGATCATAGATAAGTTGTTAGGATATGGAACAATGGTTGATTAGAGTCAATGTAGTCAAGCACAGGATTTTAAGTAGGATCGGTCGGCTTGTGAAAGATCGTAAAACTCGAATCGTTAGCATGGCACATAAGATCCTAGCGAAGGGAAAAAGGGTAATTTCATACATATGTATATACACACACGTACACAAAAACATGAAAATCATAAAAACAAGCCCAAAAAAAGACCCAGCACGTTTTTCTTTTAAGATCTTGCTTCAAAAAGCTTGATCTTGACCACGCCAGCGACGGAAACGATCTCTCTCTGATCGTAACACTCTCAGGCATCCTTAGCACGTAAGATCTTACGATCCAGCACACGATCTTGACTACACTGATTAGAGTAGTTAAGAGTGGTTATAGAAGTTAGTTAGCTAATTAGCTGATGTTGTTATAGGTCATTTGTATAAATAGGAGAATACAATGTAGAGTTGATTATTATTGAATATTGTAATCATTTATGAAGAGTCGCAACTTTATTGTGAAGGGGAAATCCTTGGAGAGATTGCTTTCCTACTTCTTAGTAAAAGTGCTCCTTCTTTGGAATCCAATTATTGGATTCCTAACATAAGTATATCTTCTAAGTTGTACTAAGTGCTTGTGTAGTTTCACGGTGAGGAAAGCGTGTTGCATTGAAAGGTAAGGCCATTTAGATTAATTTATTTGAACTTATCTTCTGACATAAACCCTTGTAAGATTGTTTGAGAGAGCTTACGGAAACAACACAAGCCATGTCTAGAAGCCAATTCCAGTTTATTTCCATAAATTATCCAAGATGGCTTAAGCTTATATGAAAACAGTTTGACTTCATTTCAACTTTTTTTTGTTATACAAGCAACTTAAACATAAACCCTTACATGAAAAGGGTTTATGCTATAAGCCATTACTTAAACTCATCATCCAAATACACCTAACTATAATAGCACCAATCATGTACAATTTTCTTACACTCTAAATCAGTCCAGAAAGAAAATTCAAACTATACGTGAAATAGAATGTTGTTGAATGTTATACAAAACAACAACAACCAAACTTTATCCCACTAACTAGGATCGGCTACATGGATCAACTTTCACCATAATGTTCTTTCCTGGACCATACTTCTATCCAAATCATTAATCTCGAGATCTTTCTTAATAACTTCTCTTATAGTCTTTCTAGGTTTTCCTCTTCCTCTTCCTCTATAGTTGTTTAACATCTCTCTATATAATCTACTCTCTTTACCACATAATCTACAATCTACAGAGTCTTCTCTCTACATGCTCAAACCGTGTAAGTCTATTTTCCTCTAGTTGTTGAATGTTATGTAGTCAAGGAAAAGCTAAAAAGCATACTGCATTTATGGTCTGTTTTATGGTAATCAATAAAAGCTAAATGACATATACATTACATAAACACAAACATCATAAGCACTTAATGAAACTCTTTATCCAAAAGAGTCCTAATTATAAAAGGGTAGGTTTTGCTTTACCTTTAGGAGCAGGTGCAGGAGCAACAACAGCAGCAGCACCAACAGCCGCATAAGGATTCTGCGGATAAGCAGTAGTTTTCTTGGGCGTAGCAGCACTAATCCTCATCGGCCTAGTAGAACAATAAACCCCATTCATTTCAGACATAGCCCGATTCCTCTCACTCTCATCAGCAAATTTAACAAACCCATAACCCTTAGACCTCCCCGTATTGGGGTCAGTCACAACCTTCGCACCACGAACCGAACTATAATGAGTCCGAAACGTCTCTTGCAAAAGATAATCAGTAACATCCGGAGCAAGATCCCCAACGAAAATCGAGTGATCGGGACCGGCATCCGGACGGCGTTCACCGATACCGAACGAAGCCCAGTTTAACCGGAACGTTTGTTCGGTTCCCGGCATTTGAGTTCCGTTGTAGCTTTGAAGAACTCGCTCTGCGGCGGCGTGGGAGACGAATTCGACGAAACCGTAGCCTTCTGGTTGGCCGGTGATTTTGTTGCGGATGATTTTGATGGAGATGACTTCGCCGGTGTGGGAGAAGCAGTTTGTGAGGTAGTTCTCGTCGACCCAGTATTGTAAATCGCCGATCCATAGGGTTCGGACTTCTTCTATTGTGGTGGGTTGGTGATAGGTTGTTGCCATTGTTACAGTCTAAGAGAGTTTTTATGCTTGGCAGCAATGCTGGGGTTTAGAGTTTTTATGCTGAGTCTAAGAGGGTTTTGAGTTTTTATGGGTTGGGGTGAACTCGACGCACTTCCAATGCTGCCACCGCCGATTCTAATACAAAATATACAACCTTTATAAAGGAATACTGAATAACAAATTATAATTAGTCACCAAATCTTTTTACTTTATTTATTACTAGTATTTTGTTTTAATCTCTTATCTAAAAAAAAGTAATATTTTGGTTCTTTAAATTAGTATTTGTTCTGAACTAACTCAATAAAACTCAATCTATTTTGGGCTAATGACTTTGGCCCAATCAATTGAAATTAATAAGGGATATTTTCTCCTTTTACCCCTCATTCGAAGAGTCGTGGTCGGTTGACTCTGAGGATCAACAAGATCATATCTGCTCGTTCAGAACAGGCTAGTCCTCATCATGTCAGTCACACGAGGATAGCCACCCAAGAACAATTAGACCACGCTTGTCCGTAAACACCTGTTTGCTCGTCGTAACGGCTAGTTCTGAGCACTTATGTCCGTTACAACGGCTAGTTCCTGGCAGTTATCTATTTTTGAGGAATCTGGTATTCAGGCCTAAAAATAGGGACCAATAACCAAGCGTCGGGGGCACTATATAAATCATCACACTTGTGAGGGCCAAGTATCCAAGATTCACTCTAAAAAACTCTAATCTCTCTCTTGTATCTATTTGCACCCTTTCTTACTTGATCGTCAGAGTGTCTTGCAGGTACACCCTATTCTTCCTCATTTTGCCAGCACAACAGACGAAGTTATCGGTCCATTACATGTTTTGATCACCGCTCCCCGGTTACCAAGAAGACCCGGGGGAGCCACGCTCAGACATTCGCCACTCGTCTCCCCCGAGGTCAAGGATCCACTTCAGGAGCATGTCCCTCTGATGAGCCGAAAGACCACGTCAGAGAAGGAATAAATACTCTCTTCCCCGGTCCAAAAGCTGGAGCGACGACGACGACCCCCACAGGCTGCTATTATGAGAAATCATGGAGACACCACTCCCTATCGGGCTGGAGAAACCCTCCAACCTGGAGACACCACTCCCTATCGGGCTGGAGAAACCCTCCAACCTGGAGACATATGGGGACCGCTGACCCATACGATTACCTCGAAAACATCGACGCCCTGCTCGATTACCGAGGGGTCAAAAGGCGCAATAAAGTGCATGTTATTCCCCACCACACTCAGAAAGGGAGCGATGACGTGGTACAAAAGTCTGCCCGACGAGTCCATCACATCCTAGCAGAACCTCTGAAACCATATCTCCAGGCACTTCATGGCATCTAGTCGACACCCTAAGTCAAAAGCATTGCTCAAAGCGATCATCCAAGGCAAGGATGAGTTTCTTCGGGCATATATTGAAAGGTTCAACTGTGAGGTCGTTCAGGTCTCCACCATTGATGATATGAAGAAACACATGCTCGAGCGTGAACTGTGCCCGCGCAACGACTTTGTCAAAGTTGTTGGCATTGAGACCCCTGATACCTTGGATGCCTTCCTCCTCAAGTCAGAGGCGTACATCCAGTACTAAGAAAAAGGAAGTTTCTAACTTTGCCTGGGACTCGAGGCACTAGGAGAATGCCAAGGGTTCAAAGCATGACAACCCCTTAACATCTTGTCGGGGAGGAGAGAAGAGAAATGAGGATAAGCCCCGAGACTCGTGGGAATACAAGGGACCACCTGGTCATTTTCATGACTACACACCTCTAACCATCTCTCGCGAGTGCATCCTAACCGACTGCGCCAACTCAAATTTTTTCCAGGCAAGGGTTTGGTTTCCTCGACAGACACTGTCCAAGCCCGGGACGAAAAAATCCAAATATTGCAGGTTCCACGAGAGCCATGGGCATACAACAGAAGATTGCATCCACATGAAAGACACTATTAAGATCCTCATCAGAGATGGGCATCACAAGCAGAACAAGAAGAAGGATCGTCCCCCCGAGGACACACGTGAGTCAAAGAAAGTCGAGGAATATAACCCTGCCCCAGACAACATCAACATGTTCGTCACCATGTGCATTTCACGGCTTCAAGACTTCTACATCCCCAACGAAACTGAACACCCCCTGTACTTTGCGACACACGGTTCCTGGGATACATTCCCTTCTGCCATCTCCGACGGAAGTTTTAATAAGTTCATTGTGGGATCGGTGATGATGAAGTTCGAACAATTGATTAAGACAAGCTTCAGCAACAACTCTACCCTCGACAAATTTCGGGGAAGCTCCATCCCAATTTCCTTCTACAATGAAGAACTGCCCCGTGGGGCCCCTAATTCAAGCACCCCTATGCTCGTGCAAGCGCAGATGGCCAACTTTGATGTCAGGCGAATCATTGTCAACCAGGGAAGCTCGATGGACATAATGTATTCCCAACTATTCACCACACTACAACTCAACTAAATGCACCTGACACCTTATGTAGGCTCAGACCTCCAAGATTTCAACGGTGCGGTCACCAAGCAATGGGGTTTCGTCGAGTTGATTGTCACTTTCCGGGCAGACAAAACGGCCAGGTCGATCAAAACCTAACTCTTGGTGATAGACTGTCCCTCTTTATACCAATGCATCTTCGAGAGGCTGACCCTGGCCGAGCTCATAGATGTGCCCTTGACAATACACCTGAAAATGAAGTGCTACACTTCAGGAGGACTGGTCGCAACCTGTTGTACCCTAAAATTTTCCCTCCCTTTTCTTCAAGACATTTCCCATAAAAGATCTCAAATGCTCAAGGATGCTCAAGAGTTGATCAGACAAGCTCGCCTCCTAAGCACTGAGACCACAAATTAGGGTTTTAGTTTTCACAAGGAAAGTTGGACTTCTAATTCCTCAAATGACTTTCATGGTTCATTATAGGTCTCCAATAATGCCCATACCAAGTTTCAAGTCTTGTACCACAAACTTGCTCAGTCAATTGCTTAGATGACTGAAAATCGACTATATTGGATAAAAAGTCAACTATGGTCAATATACAGTCAAACTTCATGATTTCTGGCCAACATCAACATTTTTAAGTCATATTCATCAATTGGTCAAGGGTTGATCACAATTCCTCAAGAAAAGCACTCAAATCATCAAAAGGGAAAAATTGACCAAATTAGGGTTTTGACTGAGAATGGCTAATCATTGACTTTTGACCTAGTACATGGCCTAATGGCTTGAAGCATGATCTCAAGGATTAAAACACAATATGTTGACCTAATTTCATGTCTCAAATCATTTCTCAAGATCAATGGATTGATAGTTGAATTTTGGATCAACTGATGAAAAGTCAACTGATACACAAAAAGTCAAACTTTAACTTTTTGGTCAACATTGAATTTCAAAGATCAAGATTCATCGAGACATTCAAAAATATAAAACTTGATCTTCAAGAGTCAAGAAAGTCAAGAAAGTCAACAAAAGTCAAGATTTTCAAGACTTAGAAAAATTTCTAGGTATTTTTTATCCTTGATAATTCCACTACTTCATGACAAATTTTGAACTTTGATTAACTTTGCATATGACATATGGAAAGTTGTTAATGGAGGTTTATGGAAAATCTTGAACTTGAATGCCTTGCATTATTGGCCCTTAATTCCAATTGAAACTCATTGCATATGACATATACAAGTGATCAGAAACATACACAAGACCGAAGCTGCGCTGCAACCTCAGAATCAAGTTTGCATTTTTCACCAAAATTCTCAAAACTGAAAACAGAGATAGTGCTCCTTTCAAAGCTTACAATCCATTCCAAAGGCTTGCTGGGACATTTTTGGACGTGCCTCAATCATTTTCCACTCTCCATACACAAAGAACAGGTATAACCAAGTCACCCTGTTCATGGTATTTTGCATATTCGTGTTTATATTTTCAGGCCATATTAATGCATTTTAATGTCTCATTTGTATTAATATGATCATTCTAAAACTAATGGTGCCATCCAATTGAGTTTTCAAGGCCTATACAGAAATCTACTGTTGTACCCCAAAATTTGCCCTCCCATATTCTTCAAGAAATTGCCAAGTCAAGCCTCAAAATATCCCCAAGGGTTGCATAGTGTAAGGGCCTCCTAAGTAGTCAAAATTAGGGTTTTGGTTCTGATCAAGAAAATGAAGTTTCCAAGGGTCCAATCAAGTCCCACATGCCTATAAATATGGTCAAGCATCCTCATACCAAGTTTTAAGACTTTCAGCACAAAATTGCACAGTCAAAAACCCTAATTGCACTACAGTTAACTGTAGGGGCAAAATGGTCATTTGACAGTCAAAAGTTCAAATTTTTGGTCAACATCTCATTTTGAAGCCACAAACATCATTTGATCAATTCTTGATCATGATTCTCAAAGCTTGGCTCAAAAATCATCAAGATGCAAAAGTTTCCTTATTTGGACAGTTGAAAAAGTCAACTGTAAATTGACCAGGGCATAACTTTCACATGGATTATCAGAAAAATCCCATCCAAAGCTCATTTTGAAGAGAAAGACATTTCCTACAACTCATCTTCATACTTCAAGTCCAAGAAATGCTCTCACAAAAAGTTATCAATTTCAACATTATAGGTCATTTTCAAAAGTCAACAAAAAGGGACTTTAAGTCAAAGGCCATAACTTGAGATTGGTAAATCAAAATGACATGGGACCAAAGGCATTGGTTATAGGACTCAAAGACCTTTCCAAAATGTCCAAGAACATGAGCAAAGCTTAAAAATTGAGCAAGTTATGCCTTGTGGAAGTTGGGAAATGTTTGGATATTTTGAAAAGTCAACATTGATTCAAATGACCTAAAATTGCTAATGGGCCCATTTTTCTTCCACAATTCATCATCCCAAGCATGTGCACGACCACTTGGCCCAAAGGGAAGTTTTTATTCATTTTTTATTTATTTATTTGAATTTTTATTAATAATAATTCATTTAAATCAATTAAATATATGAAAAATACTTAACCTACCTTATCAAATCTTGTTGTACATGTAATAGGCTCAATGATTCGTGCATGATCAGATTTGGAAGGAGTTGAATTGATTGGACATGATTTGTACAAAAATAGCATGAAAAAAGATTGGAAAAAGATCTTGAAAAATCAAATCTCAAAAACCATGAATGCAAAGGATTTGGATTGTTTTTCTTGACCTAATTCATTCTATACTTAAGCCTGATCACAAACCTAATGCAAAAAACCACTAAGCTGCGCAGAAACTCCATTCACAAACTTGAAATTTTCTTTGAAAACTAAAATTCTGAAAACCTACTTGCAGGTCGATTCAAGCCTCAAAACCTATTCCATTAGCTTGCCAGGGTTGCCAGTAAACGATTCTAATCAAAAACATCCATCATAACTTCAAGAATTGGTAAAACGAGCTGGACCTGTACAAAGAAAATTTCTAATTCGTGCATCTCAATTCATGCATTTTTTGTGAATTTTAACGCTTGATTCATGTTTATTGTAAGATTCTGATGCTAACCATATGGATTAATTGTATTTTTATGCACTATACGCACATATGCCATTGTTGTTCATTAGGGTTCATGAAGCTCCAAATTGGGGTTTTTTAAATGAGGAAAAATTGGAGTGTGAAACCAAGGCCATTCAATCCAGTGCGATGAGACGATCAGGAAGCCACCCTCGCGCTCAATTTATGAGCGTCCTAGAGCTATTCGTTATTTTCTGGAAAGGGACCTTTTAGAACGCTTGCAAAACCGTTGCTTATTGCCTTTGAGTTTCAGGAAAAAAACACAACGAAGGGGATGACTCGGTGGCATAAGCTGATTGGTTAATTTAAAAATTCGCGCGGAAATACGTGTTAGCTTTTGTTTTATTTTATAATGTTTGTGGTTTATTTAATTAACAAAGTGATTCAGTGGCGCAGCTGGCAAGGAAGTAAACTGATGACATTCAGGACCTGGGTTCGATCCCAGGTCCCCATCCTTTCCATATGTTTTTTTTCAATTGATAATTACATGCAGATTCAACGCTGGATACCACCGTGCGTCCTCACAATCCAACCATCCACGCGTCCAGCTTCATCAATCCAAAGGCATAGATTTGGAGAACATGGTGCCCTGCAGTCAACCACCCCACGCGTTGCATGAAAAGGTCAAAAGGGCCTCAGATAAATGGGCCAGAATTATTGGACTTAACCTCCACTTTAGGGACAGATACCCCCCTAGGTTTGCATTTTTTTTACATTCTTTCTCTTTTGTTTTTTTTTCTTCTTTCTTTTAATTATTGTTCTTTTTTAATTAATTATTTTTTTTCATAAAAACACAAAACAATAAAAAAAATCAGAAAAGAAAAAAATAATAAATATGTTTTTTATTTTAATATTTCTTGTAAATAAATTCATAAATTAACTAGTTTTTTTAAATTAAGTTTCAATTTTAATTCTTTTAATAAAAATCTAAAAAATATAGAATTAGGGTTTTAATTAAATTTTTATTCCTTTTTTCTTTTTCTCCCATAATAATTAAATATTAGATATTTATTTTTATAATTAAATTGTATATAAAAATTAGGGTTAATTTTAGGTTAAAAACTTCAACATTTTTCTTAATAAATTAAAAACAACTAGAATTAGGTTTAATTTTAATTAATTTTTTCCCATTAAACATAAAACCAAAAAATACCAAAAAAAAACAATTCCTTTCTTTTTTTAATTAATTAATTTCACTATTTAATTTAATTTTGCAAAAAGGGTCCAACGCCCTCGTTTAATTCTCATTTAATTTGCGCATTTAATTTTATTCTTTATCATTTTGATGTATCTCTCCCGAAGCCATGTAATTAATTGCTCGCACTTTTCTTTACTTTCATTTTTCTGTCAAATCGGGTTCGAGAAATTTTGGCGATGTGGACCCGCGCCTTTTGTAATAGCTTAGAATTTTTACTTTCCCGCAATATTTTTAACTGTTAAATAATAGCATGCAAGAATGAATGACGAAATAAAAACAAACGCGTAGATCACCTATGACATGACAAGACAAATTATCTGAAAACGACACACAAATCACACACCACCCCTATGGTACGCCTCACTGTTGCCTTGCCTTCGAAAGGTGATCGTCGAGTAGAGGATGTCTTAGTAAGTCCTCATGATCCGGGAACCTGGCATGAGGGTAGCTTCTAAGGTGTCTTCCTATTGCTCCGGTGATCACCATGTCCCGAACCTCGAATTGACCCGAACACCTCCAACGGTGGTGCTACCTACCTCTCAATGGTGGGATGGCACTACTTTAAAGGACATTTACACAGACGAATTCCTTAGGGTAGGTAGGTTCTCGTAGATACTTGCTAAATTTCAAAACAAATCAAAAATACTTTTCACACCGACACCTTTTCAAAAAGCTTTCGAAAGCAATTTTTCAAACACTCTTGAGGACCGATACAAGAGTCGAACTGGAATTTTCAAAGAAACTTTTTAAAACCCACAATTGAAAAGCAAACAAACCATTTTTGAAAACACAAATGAGCAAGTATCTAAGAGCCCATGGATAACCATGGATAGAAAGGGTGCTAATACCTTCCCTTTCTATAATCTACCTCCCGAACCGAGAGCAATCTCTTTAAGGAATTTTTCTGTGCTTTTGTCCTTTCCATTTGGAGAAAATAAAAGACGGTGGCGACTCTTGCTTCCGCGACATTTCGCGAACCAGCGTTAAACAGTCAGTTCCAGATCCACCGATCACAGAACTGGCGACTTTGTTGGGGAAAAAAACTTAAAGTGAGGTGTACCTTAGGGCTAGTTCATAACTGTGTTTTCAATTGTTTTCCTTGTGTGCTTTAAATTGTGGGTTGCTTGGGAGTTCTATAGATCCTAACCCGGATCTGGGGGATACCTTCTTAGAAAGTAGCAACAAGGCTGTGAGGGAACTGTGCGGGGTATACCGACATGGTTGAAATAGTCTGCTACGTTGATGTGGCACTTTGGTGTGTACCGGTAACCCTTGAGTTCAGTCAAGGAGAGTACGGGGCCTCCGCGTGGTGTCGTGAAGCATCAACAGACCTTAGGAACCTTAATTGAACTATCTTGGCCTCTTTAGGGTAGTGAGATAACTGACTTTGGTGCAGTCCGAAGTTGGTTGATACTCGATACTACACTCAATTGAGGGTTGCTTTCCTGGAATATTTCGGTCGCCAGTTCAGTGGCTAAATCGAAACGATGAACAATGAAAGCAATCCCGTGATATTGGGAACCTTAGAACCCGGTTACTTTGATAGGACAGGTTGAGCCCACCAACTTCAAGAGGGTAGTACCCCAAACTTCATGCTGGCCTAAACTCTAAGGGCTCTTTTGTGTGACTTGTGTGCCTTCGTACTTGACTATCTGCATGCTTATTACCTGACACTTGTTTCTTGCAGGTTTTAGTTTGTAGTCCTTAATTGGGACTCATAACAGGGTATTAAGTTTCTTGCAGGTTATGTTTTAAGTCCTTAACTGGGACTCATAACAGGTTTTACTTGAGTTTCTTGCAGGTTTTGGCTTGCAGTCCTTAATGGGGACTCGTAACAGAGTTACCTACATTATCCCATGCATACCATAACATCATACCATTGCATACATCCTAACCCATTTCAAGGATCTCAAGGGCTTGTGATGCAGGTCATGATGAACCAACTGTTCAGCAAGGGGCAAAGGGGATTTCTTTTCCTCTAGACAAGGTTGTCAGGGGCTATGACCCACTGGATATGGTGAGCCTTTGACCCTTGAAGAAGGACTATCAACAAACATGAAGTACCTTCAATCAAGTTACCAGTTTCCAACTCTAACAATTTGTTTACCCCTCGAGGTCCTTGAAATCATTGCATGCATATTGTGATCGGTGGATCTGGAACTGACTGTTTTAAAGCTGGTTCGCGAAAATGTCGCGGAAGCAAGAGTCGCCACCGTCTTTTATTTTCTCCAAATGGAAAGGACAAAAGCACAGAAAAATTCCTTAAAGAGATTGCTCTCGGTTCGGGAGGTAGGTTATAGAAAGGGAAGGTATTAGCACCCTTTCTATCCATGGTTATCCATGGGCTCTTAGATACTTGCTCAATGTGTTTTCAAAATTGTTTGTTTGCTTTTCAATGTGGGTTTCAAAAATATTCTTTGAAAAGTTTCAGTTCAACTCGTACGTCAGAGTGTTTGAAAAGTTTGCTTTGAAAGCTTTTGAAAATGTGTTGGTGTGAAAAGATTTCAGTTTGTTTTGAAGAGAGCAAGTATCCATGAGTCGTCTACCTACCCTAAGGAATTCGTCTGTGTAAATGTCCTTTAAAGTAGTGCCATCCCACCATTGAGAGGTAGGTAGCACCACCGTTGGAGGTGTTCGGGTCAATTCAAGTTTATAGGGACATGGTGATCACCGGAGCAACAGGAAGACACCTTAGAAGCTACCCTCATGCCAGGTTCCCGGATCATGAGGACTTACTAAGACATCCTCTACTCGACGATCACCTTTCGAGGCAAGGCAACAGTGAGGCGTACCCTAGGGGTGGTGTGTGATTTGTGTGCCGTTTTCATTGATATTTGTCTTGTCATGTTCATTGTGATCTACACTTGATTTTATTTTATCCATTCATTCTTGCATGCATTTAACAGTTATAAAGTTTGCGAAAAAAAAATAAATAAATAAATCTAAACTATTACAACTGGCGCGGGTCCACATCGCCAAAATAAACCGAACCCGATTTGACTGAAAGTAAAGAAGCAATAAAATAAAAGTGCGAGAAATAACGTAAAAATTGTTACAAGGCTTTGGGAGAGATACAAAATTATAATAAATGACATAAAATAAATGCGCAAAATAAAATGATTAAAAACGATGGGCGTTGGACCCTTTTGCAAAAAATTAAAGTTGATGAATTAATTGGAATTAAAGATTAAATGTTTTTTTGGTATTTTATGTTTAAAAGGGAAAGAGTTAATTTAGTTAGAATTAAAATAAAGAGCTAAACCTAATTCTAATGTTTTTTTTTTTAGTTTATTATGAAAATATTGAATTAACCTAAATTAAACCCTAATTTTTATTTATATACATTTAATTATAAAATAAATAAATAAATGAATAATATTGTGGTAAGAAAAAAAAAAGGGAAAATTTAAAGGATATAAAAATTATCAATTAACCTAAATTAACATTTTTGGATTTTTTGTATTATGGAAAAATATAAATTAAACCTAATTTGAAATTAATTTATTTACATGCTAAGAAAATAATTATAATAAAGTAAATATTATTTTTTGGTCTTTTCTGAATTTTTGAATGTTTTTATATTTTTATGAAAATAAATTAATTATGTTAAAACAAATAAAATAAATAAAAATAGCAAGAATAAAATAAGAAGAAAAATAGAAAATGCAAACCAGGGGGGGTAGCCCCAAATTGGAGGTACAGGCCTGGTGATTTCTGGCCCATTAGCTTTGAATTCGTTGACCTTTTGAATTAGGTGTGATGCGTTGACTAGTGCTTACAGCGTTCTTTGAATCCTGGCCATTGATCTGGATTGGATGGACGTGTGTATGGCCTGATCTGGATGGGATATGGTAGTCCTTAACGCTAGTGTTGCACAGGAACCTGTATTGAAAAATAATATTGGAATTTGCAAGACCTGGGATTTGAACCCAGGTCATGAGAGTCACATGCACGTATCCCTGCCCACTGAGCCACTTGTATTTCATTTAACAAATAATAAACAACAAATATTATAAGAGGAAAACGTTAATGACTTTGGAAATTCGCGCGAGATTTGAATGGACCTATCACGTTTTGACACGGCTTCTTCTTCTTCGTTTTCCTGAAACACAAAACACATTGGCCACGGTTTTAACGCGTAGCATTAGGCAGGTTTACAGAAAATAGCGACTAGCGCTATGAGGTTCATAAATTCATCGCGAGTATAGTGTCTTCTTCGTCCGGACCTACTGAATGCAACCATGGTACTCATGAGTCTTAATTTTTCCTCTATGCAAAAACCCTAATTTTGTACCCTGCAAAACCCTAAGGAACGAACATGGCATCTTGGCCAAAAGCGCACGAAACTTCAATTAAAAGTTATGGTTAGCTTGCAAACTTCATCAGGAACAAAAATTCATGAATAAAAATGCAAAAGGACGTATGAATTGTGATATGCGATTTCAAAAGTTATGTGACACAGTTTGAGTTCTCCCTACCAATTCCTGGAGTTTTGAAAGATGTTTGGAGTTGGGATGTGTTCAGAAATAGTCAAGGAAACTTTTAGAATCAATCTTATGACTTGAAATCACCTCCAACTTTGAAATCAGTTTTGTGTTTTTATCCAAAAATTTCAATGTTGCAATCAGCTTTTTAGCGCAGCCTTTGATGTGTTATGGTTAGGGTTTGACTTGGTGCTTATGATGGAAGAGAATTGGCTTGCTAGCTGACCTAGATTCATGCTCATGAGAGAACTAGTCCTAGGGTTTTTCCATTAACAAATTTTTCCTTCTTTTAAGCCAAGACCAAGACTTAGTGTGCATTTTAACCCTAGCCTGAGTTTTTGAGTTGGCCCATGATATATGGAAGTTGTCCAAATTCAAATGACACTATTCCATTGGTTTTTGAATTTTATTTGAATTTTTAAAGATTTAAAATGAATTAAATTATCAAAAATTAAATAAAATAGAAAAATCAATATTTGGTCTTGAAATTAATCATGGGACACGTGTGTGGCATGACAAGGATGAATCAAGTGGAAGAAAGTGGGCCCTTTTGTCAAAAATTGGAGTTTCAAGGATAGTTGACTTTTGCCATTTCACAAAAATTTCCCAACTTCTACAAGGCATAACTTGCTCAATTTTTAAGCTTTTCACATGTTCTTGGACATTTTGGAAAGGTCTTTGAGTCCTCTAACCAATGCCTTTGGTCCCATGTCATTTTGATTTTCCAATCTCAAGTTATGGCCTTTGACTTAAAGTCCCTTTTTGTTGACTTTTGAAAATGACCTGTAATGTTGAAATTGATAACTTTTTGTGAGAGCATTTCTTGGACTTGAAGTATGAAGATGAGTTGTAGGAAATGTCTTTCTCTTCAAAATGAGATTTGGATGGAATTTTTCTGATAATCCATGTGAAAGTTATGCCCTGGTCAATTTCAGTTGACTTTTTCAGCTGTCCAAATATAGCAACTTTTGCATCTTTGATGATTTCTGAGCCAAATTTTGAGAATCATGATCAAGCATTGATCAAATGATGTTTGTGGCTTCAAAATGATATGTTGACCAAAAATTTGAACTTTTGACTGTCAAATGACCATTTTGCCCCTACAGTTGACTGTAGTGCAATTTAGGGTTTTGACTGTGCAATCTTGAGCTGAATGCCTTGAAACTTGATATGAGGATGCTTGACCATGTTTGTAAGCATATGAGACTTGATTGAGCCTTTGAAAACTTCATTTTCTTGATCAGAACCCAAACCCTAGTTTTGACTGTATGGGAGACTGTTGCACTGCACAACCCTTGGGGAATTTTGTAGCTTGGCTTGGCAATTTCTTGAGGAATATGGGAGGGCAAATTTTGGGGTATAACAGTTGCCCCTGTTCAATCTTCTTAGACCTGAGGATGCAGATTGGCTGACGTGCCTTTCGTAATCCGAGGGTAAGAGATGATTGGACACTAGAGTGCCCGGAAATTTGCGCTCACATGTTAGCAATGATGGGGGAATGGGCTTATAGATGCCATCTGGATGTTTGATTGCGTAAGAGATTCCTTGGCGAGAACCTGCATACCTGCAAAACAGAAAATGAGTACCTGACACGTTGCAGGAGCTGATTTTTAGATGCCTGGTATAGATGTGTCCTGACTGGTTACAGGAGCTGGGTCTGGAGCTTCAAACGGCGATGAAAGAACCAGGGACGGTTACTACCTTAGCATGAATGGTAAAAGAACCTTGGGCGACTTTAACTTCAACGACGCTTGTTGAGAAAAATCTTGGGTGTCTTCTACTGGGATAAGAATCAGGGAGATCTTAGGGTCGATCTGACTGAACCAGAGAGGCCTTTGACTGGGTAAGCATCAGGAAAATCTTAGGATCGATTTGACTGAACCGGTCTAGGTCTTGAAATGTCTTCAACTGGATAAGCATCAGGGAGATCTTAGGGTCGATCTGACTGAACCAGAGAAGGCCTTTGACTGGATGAGCATCAGGAAAATCTTGGGACGATTTAACTGAACCGGTCTAGGTCTTGAAATGTCTTCAACTGGATAAGCATCAGGGAGATCTTAGGGTCGATCTGACTGAACCAGAGAAAGCCTTTGACTGGATAAGCATCAGGAAAATCTTGGGATCGATTTAACTGAACCGGTCTAGGTCTTGAAATGTCTTCAACTGGATAAGCATCAGGGAGATCTTAGGGTCGATCTGACTGAACTAGAGAAAGCCTTTGACTGGATAAGCATCAGGAAAATCTTGGGACGATTTAACTGAACCGGTCTAGGTCTTGAAATGTCTTCAACTGGATAAGCATCAGGGAGATCTTAGGGTCGATCTGACTGAACCAGAGAAAGCCTTTGACTGGATAAGCATCAGGAAAATCTTGGGACGATTTAACTGAACCGGTCTAGGTCTTGAAATGTCTTCAACTGGATAAGCATCAGGGAGATCTTAGGGTCGATCTGACTGAACCAGAGAAGGCCTTTGACTGGATAAGCATCAGGAAAATCTTGGGATCGATTTAACTGAACCGGTCTAGGTCTTGAAATGTAGCTTGAGAACTTAACTGGATCTTTCCTGAAAGGTAAAAGTCGGTCATATGCAATGCATGATATGGATCAAGCAATGATGTTCTCAACATAAATGAGATTTGTATGATGCAGTGCGTTATGCATGCTATAATGATGTATGTGATGTTTTATGTATGTTTTCGTCTAGGAAAGTAAATCCTTGACGGGTGCCGGGAAGTCGTATCCTGGGCTGATATTGAGGAATAAACTTGTACTTCCGCTGGGGACGATAGTTGCAAGAATACCGGTAGGAGAAGATGACTCCGTTGCGGAATAAACTTGGCAAATGGACGATTCTGTGGGGAGAAAAGATACTCTGACGACCACGCTGGGAAGCAATACTCTGTGGGGAGAGAAATACTTCGTTAAGTGTTGACGATTATTTGCTGAGGATGCCTTTGTTGTTGGAAGTGTTAATGGACTTCGCTGAGGATAGGAAAGAACTATGTTGACGACGACCTTTCCGTGGCTTTTGGCTGAGGATAACCCAGTTATATCCTGTTAAGGAAATAACTCTTTAAATAAAGCCGGACGACGCGTTCGTGCTCTGTGAAGAATAAGCTTCCAGAATTTAACTGGGGATAAGCTTACTGCTTGGGGTGATGAATTCCATCTTTCCTGGGGAACTTGGATGGGACTCTCCTGGGGAAGTTTTGATATGCTGGGGAAGTGATTCCTTTGAATGTTGATGTATGCCGCCGGGGAACAATCTTTAGACCAAGACTGCCGGGGATGCTTGTTAAGAATATATGCTACTGGGGAATATTGGGATCTACTGGAGGGTACCCAATTTCCTTGAGACTTGTTAACTTTGTTGGGGAAGAATGCACTGACTTGCTGTCTCACTCTCTGGGGAATTTAATATGCCTGGTTAGGTTCTTTAGCTGAACCTACCTTGGTACCTTGGAGGATAGAACAATTAGAATGCTCAGACAACTCTTTATTGCCCCTGTTTCTAGTGTCACCTGCAATTAATTCTTTGTTTCGTATGCAAATATTTATGAGCTAGCAAATTATTGTCAATGCATATATCATAAATTGAACCTTGGACGTTCTTCGCAAAACAAAACAGAAAAAGAAAAACAGTTGGCACGTTTAACTGAAAAGTATATTTGTATTGATTTTGAATAGCCTGTGAATAGGCGTTTTGTGTACAAGAGGCTGACATCCTAGTAAGAGAAACGTCGCCGAACGAGAGAGTTTATACAAGTTTTGTACAAAAGAAAATAAACAGCTATGTGAAATATGAATGATCCACTGGGTTTCAACTCTGCTATCGCCTTTATAACTCTGAGCGTCTCATCACTTGATGACCTTGGTTGAAGGTGAAGCTGACTGATCGATGCCGTCTTGATGTAGATACCGGATTCTGGATGCAAAGTGATCCAATGAGACATAGTATTACGCTTTTATCCCTAATTTTTGCCTGGACCGCCCTTTCGGGTTTTCAGCCCACCGGGATACCCATTTTTGCCCAAGCCGCCTTTTCAGGTTTTCGACTTGTCGGGTGTACAGATTTTTCATTTTCATCCCTTCATTTTGCCCGAACCCTTTTGGTTTGACGGGAAGCCCTAATTTTTGCCTAGACATGTCAGCCTAGCGGGTCTTTTTTCATGCGTAGTATTTTTTAACTATGTCTGCATTGGCGGGGTGAGGAAGGTCGTCACCATCCATGTTGGTTAATATCATTGCTCCTCCTGAGAACACATGCTTAACCACAAATGGCCCTTTGTACGTAGGGGTCCATTTGCCCCTTGGATCACTCTGAGGAAGGATGATTCGCTTGATCACCAGATCCCCAACTTGATATTCCTGTGGTCTGACCTTTTTGTTAAATGCCCTGATCATTCGTTTCTGATACGTCTGACCATGACAGATAGCAGCAAGTTTCTTTTCGTCAATAAGGTTGAGCTGATCAAGTCGTGTCTGGATCCAATCATCTTCATTCAGATTTGCATCCTTCATTATCCGGAGAGAAGGAATTTGTACTTCGATCGGCAAGACTGCCTCCATGCCATAAACCAGAGAGAAAGGAGTTGCCCCGGTTGACGTCCTAGCTGAGGTACGATACCCATGCAGAGCGAACGGTAACATCTCGTGCCAATCTTTATACGTTACTGTCATCTTCTGCACGATCTTCTTGATGTTTTTATTAGCTGCTTCTACAGCCCCATTCATCTTCGGTCTGTAAGGAGAAGAATTGTGGTGCTGTATCTTGAACTGTTCGCAGAGCTCAGCGATCATCTTATTGTTCAGATTGGTACCGTTGTCTGTAATAATCCGCTCAGGGACACCGTACCGACAGATTAGGTTGTGCCGAATGAATCGTGCCACAACAGTCTTGGTTACCGTAGCATAGGATGTTGCCTCAACCCACTTCGTAAAATAATCAATCGCCACTAGGATGAAGCGATGTCCATTGGATGCCGTAGGTTTTATCTCGCCGATCATGTCTATGCCCCACATTGCAAACGGCCAAGGTGCCGTCAGAACATTCAGGGGAACCGGAGGAACATGCACTTTATCTGCATAAATCTGGCATTTGTGGCATGTCCTGGAATGTTGGTAACAGTCAGCTTCCATTGTAGACCAGTAATATCCTGCCCGTAGGATTTTCTTAGCCATAGTATGTCCACTGGAGTGCGTACCAAAAGTCCCTTCATGCAGCTCTTCCATGATTCTTTCTGCTTCAGTCTTATCCACACAACGTAGTAAGGTTGAATCATGGTTTCGCTTGTACAAGATGCCGTTGCTTAGGAAGAACTTGGCTGCAAACCTCCTCAGGAATTTCTTATCATTGACAGATGCTCCTTCAGGGTATTCCTGAGCTTCCAGATATCTTTTCACTTCGTGGTACCAAGGCTTCTCAGTTACCAATTCAGTTTCGAGATCACAGCAGTATGCCGGTTCGTCCAGTTTCCAGATGATGATCCGGGGAGCTTCATTATCCCATTTAACCTTGAACATTGAAGACATTGTAGCTAACGCGTCCGCCAGCTGGTTCTCTTCTCTTGGAAAGTGCTCAAATGTTATCTCTGTGAAGTGGGGGATCAAGGCCAACACACATTCTCTGTAAGGAATCAAGTTTGGATGTTTCGTATCCCACTCTCCTTTGATCTGATTAATCACGAGAGCGGAATCTCCGAAGACACTCAGAAATTTGATCCTCAGGTCGATCGCAGCTTGAAGACCCATAATACACGCTTCATACTCCGCCATGTTGTTGGTACAGTTGAAACACAGCCGGGCGGTGAGTGGAGTATGAGTACCTTGTGGAGATACGATTATGGCGTCGATACCATTTCCCAAAGCATTGGAGGCTCCGTCAAAGTGCATAGACCATCGGGATCCTGGTTCAGGTCCTTCATCCGGTCCAGGTATTTCACAGTCAGTTACTATCATAATGCTTTCATCTGGAAACTCGAAGTTCATTGTTTGGTAGTCATCCACAGCTTGATGTGCTAGGTGGTCCGCCAATACACTTCCCTTGATGGCTTTTTGGGTCGTGTACTGAATGTCGTATTCCGTCAAGATCATCTGCCATCTTGCAATTCTCCCAGACAGAGCAGGCTTTTCAAATATGTACTTTATATGATCCATTTTTGAGATTAACAAGGTAGTGTGAGTCAGCATATACTGTCTCAGCCGGCGAGCAGCCCATACCAAAGCGCAGCAAGTTTTCTCAAGCAATGAGTATCGGGTCTCACAGTCGGTAAACTTTTTGCTAAGGTAATAAATGGCATGCTCTTTTCGGCCAGACTCGTCATGCTGCCCCAGCACACACCCCATTGCATTATCAAGTACTGTCAGGTAAAGTATCAAAGGTCTCCCTTCAACTGGTGGCATAAGGATGGGTGGTTCTTGGAGATATTCTTTGATTCTGTCAAAAGCAGCCTGACATTCATTATTCCAACGTACTACCTGATCTTTCTTCAGCAGCTTGAAGATTGGTTCACAGGTAGCAGTTAGGTGTGAGATGAACCGAGCAATGTAATTCAGACGTCCTAGAAAGCCTCTGACTTCCTTCTCTGTCTTAGGAACTGGCATCTCTTGAATGGCTTTGACCTTAGCAGGGTCCACTTGAATTCCCTTGTCACTTACCACGAAGCCTAGCAACTTTCCCGATCTTACCCCGAAGGTGCACTTGTTCGGGTTCAACCTCAGCTTGTACAGTTTCAAACGGTCAAACAGTTTCTGCAGATGATCAAGGTGCTCTTCCTCAGTCTGGGACCTAGCGATCATGTCGTCAACATACACTTCTATCTCATGATGGATCATGTCATGAAATAAAGCAACCATGGCACGTTGGTAGGTTGCCCCAGCATTCTTTAGTCCAAAAGGCATGACTTTGTAGCAGAAGGTGCCCCATTGAGTAACAAAGGTAGTCTTTTCCATGTCTTCCGGGGCCATCTTGATCTGATTGTAGCCTGAAAAACCATCCATGAAAGAGAACACTTTATGCTGAGCTGTATTATCAACAAGGACATCAATGTGGGGTAGAGGGAAGTCATCCTTGGGGCTGGCCCTGTTCAGATCCCTGTAATCGACACACATCCTGACCTTGCCGTCCTTCTTAGGTACCGGCACCACATTAGCAACCCACTGAGGGTAAGAAGTCACTGCAAGAAAACCGGCATCAAACTGCTTCATAACCTCGGCTTTAATCTTCTCAGACATCTCTGGACGCATACGGCGGACCTTTTGCTTAACCGGAGGGCAATCTTCTTTAGTTGGTAAGTGATGGACCACAATGTCGGTATCTAATCCGGGCATATCTTCGTAGGACCAGGCAAAGATTTCCTTATAGTCATGCAGCATCTGAGTCAACCGTTGCTTCACGCTGAGTTCTAGGTTGGCACCAATCTTCACCTCTTTCTTGTCTTCCTCAGTACCCAAGTTTATTATTTCCACTGGCTCTTCATGGGGTTGAATTGCCCTTTCTTCCTGTTGTAACAGTCTTGCAAGTTCACCAGGCACTTCGCAATCATCTTCACCTTCGTCTTCGGCTAAGTTGATCGGATTTTCGAAGTCATAACTGGCAGTAGCAGAGTCGTTACCAGTGAGATCCAGAGTGGATTGAAACCTGTATGAGTGAGTGTGTGTGTAAATACAGCTGTTTTGCAATATGTAAAGAAAAGAAAGAAAAGGAGCGCAAAATTTGAATTGTGAAAAACGTCCAATGCTTTTATTCATGATATATGATAGTGACAAACAAAAGCCCTCATAAATAAAACCACGGTGCCCCGGGTAAGACACCGGGCCATATAGTTTCAAATTATTGTTTATTACAAATCAAAAAACAAAGAAATTCATTACTGGGGAACAAAAGTTATGGGTGTAAAATCTTTAGCAGTCCAATTGGTCAATCCACCGTCGGCCGTCGGGTAGATCCAGCTATCGAACTCTGACTCTTCTATTTCATCTTCCTCTCCAATAGCATTCACTTCTGAGTGGGTGATGAGCACAGGAGGTCTTCCAATTCTCGCCTTGCGCATCGCTTTCTGAGCTTCTGTGGTGAAACCCAGCCCAAACTTGTTAGTCTTAGGAGTAAGATCAGGGAGCTTGCCCCAGTTTGCACATTCACCTCTTTCGATCACAGCCCGGGCATCCTTTAAGGAGGCCATCTTCAAAGGAGAAACCTCTTCATCTGCTTCTGTTGCTGCCAGGGTTTGTGGTACTTCCTCAAAATGTTGAAAGGGGGTTTCAATGAATTCCCCATCCATTTCTACGTATCTGAAGGAGTTGAGGTGACTGACCATGTACTCCTCTTCCCCTTGCACTGTTACGATCTTCCCCCTGACCGGGTACTTGAGCTTCTGATGCAATGTGGAGGTCACAGCTCCAGCCTTGTGGATCCACGGGCAACCCAGCAAACAAGAATAGGACGGATGGATGTCCATCACATAGAATTTTGAATCAAATACCTGGGATCCAACCCTGATTGGGATGTCCACCTCACCATGTACCATTCTTTTGGACCCGTCAAAGGCCCGGACAACAATGTGAGTTGGTTTGAGCTCTAGACCCTCACAATCCAGCCTATCCAGAGCCTTCTTAGGCAGCACGTTTAATGAAGAACCTGTGTCAACCAGCACATGAGCAAGAGTAGTGCCCCTGCATTCAATGGAGACATGCAGGGCATCATTATGGTTCTTCCCCTTTGCTGTTAGATCGGCATCAGAGAAACCCAGGCCATTATCAGCGGTTAGGTTGGCCACACAGTCGGTGAACTGGTCAGCAGACGTCTCTTGGGGTACGTGGGCTGTCTTTAAGAAAGCAATCAGAGCCTTTGCATGGGCCTCTGAACACAGCAGCAGTGACAACAGGGAGATTTTAGAGGGGGTGTGCCCCAGCTGTTCTACAATGTTGAAATCACTTTTCTTTATTATCTTGAGGATTTCTTCCATTTCCTGCTTGGAAGCCTCAACAATGGTCTTTGGTGCCTCCGTCCTGGCAGGCACATCAGCAGCAATCCCCTTGCCCCGAGTATCAGATGACTCAGTAGCAGGGGTGGATACTTGGTCAGAGGGAGAAACAGGCACACTGGCAGGTGTGAAGATCAAAGGCCTATGAATTACCGGAGGAGCAATGTCTGGCGAGAACAGTCTTCCACTACGAGTGACCTTAGCAGGCCCGGTGATGTTGGAGACACCAGTATCAATGTTGAACTCTTGTTTCACACCCAGAACATAAACATCTGCCCCATAGTGCCATGGGACAGCCTTATCAGATTTGTAGGGTATAGGCCCCGGAACAGTAATGGTGATGGGAGCACTCTTGTGAACTGACAAAATTTGGACAGGCTTCTTTGAAGGAGCCTCGGAATGGTTGTTGAAGATGGTAACAATCGACACTTCTTCAACAGGAGCAGCAGGAACAACAGTCTTTCTGAACAAAATCTCCCTACTATCTATCAGGTTTTGGACACCTGACTTCAGCAGAGAACAACCAGCAGGGGAAGCAACACATAGAGGGCAACCTTCGCTACATCCCGGAAATAAACCGGCTAGCAACAGATTCCTCTTGACCATCAGCAACGGAGTAGCAACATCATCCACCGAAGCTACATACAAATCCTCCTCAACAGCATTCACTCCATGCTGGGGCATGGGAGCAGTTACAACATTCGGCCTCTCGGGCGCCTCGAACTGTATTTCCTTTGCATCAATGAGGTCTTGAACCTTATTCTTTAGGGCCCAACAGTCATCTGTGTTATGCCCCGGGCTATCAGAGTGATAAGCACAGCGAGCATTTGGATTGAACTTGGGGGATGCAGTATTGGGAAACTTTGGAGCCTCCCTGACAGTCACTAAATTGGTGGATAGCAACTGTGGCAGGATCTGTGATAAGGTCATGCTTAACCGGGTATACTCTCTCCGGGGTCTTTCAAACTTTTGAGGATTTGTTGGCCGAGGAGCGGCAGCAGGTTTGGCAATCATTACCGCACTGACAGATTGGTGGCGTTCAGGTCGCTCTGTTCTCCGGGAGCTATATACAGCACTAGCCTCCTTTTTGAAGGGTTTCTTCTCAGTACTGGAGGAGGCAACTTTCTGTATCTTCCCCGATTTTATACCGGCCTCGATCCTTTCACCAGTTAGGATCAGATCAGTAAACCCAGCAGAGGAATTACCAATGAGATGATTGAAAAATGGACCAGATAGGGTCCCCAAAAACATATCTACCAGCTCCCGATCCGTCAATGGTGGCTGCACCCTGCCAGCCAGGTCTCTCCATTTCTGGGCGTACTCCTTAAAACCTTCACCCGACCCTAGCGACATACCCTGGAGCTGGGTACGCGTAGGAGCGAGGTCGGCATTATACTGATACTGCTTGTAAAAAGCAGTGGCCAGATCCTCCCAGTTACGAATGCTGATTCCATCCAGCTGATAGAACCAATCGAGGTGAGTCCCTGAAAGACTCTCCTGGAAGAAGTGGATCCAAAGGTTCTTGTCTGCTGTGTAAGGCTGAATCTTCCTTACATAAGAACGGAGGTGCATCTTGGGACAGGAAGCCCCATCATACTTCACGAAGGCAGGTGTTTTGAACTTGTGTGGGATCACCACCCCAGTAGATAACCCCAAGTCTCCGAAATCCAATCCAGGCACCCGCTGAACTTCCATAGCCTTTAATCTGTCTTCCAGCTGTTTGTACCGGTCTTCAGCAGGAGGGTACTGTTCGTCGTTGAAGTCTGTTTCAGTATCAGAGCCCACAGGAGTAGGGACCTCCCTTTCTTGGTGACTACCTTCCGTCACAGATGGAGGAGTCCTTTCAGCTTCAACCAAAGTGTTCCCGAGTCTGCGCCCAGTGTTAAATAGCACAGTCCTCCTCTTCTTCTTAGTCTTCTTCAGAAGCATGGTCTTCAACTCTTGTTGACCCTGAGCCAAGCCCTTGATCAGCTCCTGAAATTGGGCGTTCTGCGCCTGAAATTGGACGTTCTGCGCCTGAAGAGCCTTGATAGATGCCTCGGTTGATGATTCAGGATTCATGATGATGAAATAAACAGCGAAGAACAGTAAACAACCTGAAAAGAAGAGTACCTATGATGCACATGATGAATGATATGTGTTTATGCAATGCATTCAAGAGTTCGAAAATTCAAATTTGTTGTAGACCAAAAGGAACACACGTTATTATTAAGAAAATCATTGTTTAATACATCAAAGCCTCATGGGCAAAAGTACAAAAAGATCAAATCAATCCCAAAATATGTTGCGCATCTTCTTTGGAGCTATGTAAGTGTTGAGGTTCCTTTCCTCATGCAACAGGCGGGTGAGCTCCAAGACCTTCTTTTCACTGGCATGCAAACTAGTCTCAAGAGAATTCCGCTCTTCCTTAAGCTGGATCCAGCTCTTCTGCATCTCTTCCCAGGATGTGGGCATATCAGGGTGCTGAATAACATGAGACACCTCTCCTTCCAAGGCAGGCTCTTTGATTACTGGAAGCATGTGAGGATAAGGCATTACTAACTTCTGAGAGCGGGCTCGTACCCACTTGAGGTAAGGCTCCAAAGGGATGGAGTTCCTGTGCCCCAGTGTCTTGCTGTCTATCCTACTAGGCATCCTCCAAGCTCTGATAAACCTCTGGCGAAGTCCTTGAGTATCATGGTCGAAGTCAAAAACTATGTCAGGAATCAACATGTCATGAGGACCATCCCTCCGAGCATAACCAAATTGTCTCCAAGCCAGGCATGGACTATAAGTAATACCCCCTCTGATTCCAAGTAAAGGAACATTGGGATACTCCCCGCAACGATCAATGATAGTGACATCTTCCCTGGACCTAGGGCACCAATGTATATCTGCATGTGTAAGAGTCATCAACCGTTGTGACCATCTCAAACCCCGCTCGTTCTTCAGGACTGATTGAGGAAGGTGCGAAATAAACCACTTTCCCAGGAGAGGAGTGCAACACATAAGGACACCTCTTTTTCTCATGGTTCGAGTGTAACATGAGTGAAGGAGGTCCCCCAGCAACGTAGGTATAGGATTCCTGGACATAAAGATCTGGACAGCATTGATATCAACGAGCTGGTCTGGGTTAGGGAACAACACCAAACCATAAACAAGAAGGGCCACAATCTCTTCAAAAGCTTGTAAGTCAAGGGAGTTCCAACATTCATAGGCCTTTTCAAACAGAAACCTGGCTAAGAACCCTTTGATACCACTTCTAACTTCCCAATGTCCCTTGAGGTCAGATGACTGTAGGTGCAAGGCTTTAGCAATCTCTTCAAGCTTAGGTTCCTTTTCTGTACCGTTGAAGGGTAGCTGATCAAGGATAGGGATCTTCAGGAGTCGGGAGAACTCCTCCAATGTAGGTACCAACTGATAGTCCAAGAAGGTGAAACAGTGATGCAGAGGGTCAAAGAATTGGAACAGGACCTTCATCATATCTTCCTCAATGTTGGTGTTGACCAAGCTGATGAGACTTCCATGCCTTTCACTGAATGAAGAGTTCTCGAGAATCCTGGATATAAGCTCCTTAAGCTGAGGAGGGATCCTTACAAGATTGATTGGAATTGTCTTTCTACGAACAGTTTCCATGTCCTACAAAACAAGAACAAAGATGAAAATTCGAACCCCTGAAATGGTTAGTCAATGCGTATGATGCTGGATGATGTCATGATGCTATGATTAAACACACCACAGATATTTACAAAGACAAACATGTAAGGCACACAAGGCACACAAGACAGGCCCTTAAGGTTTAAGGCCAGCATGGGGTCTGGGTAGTACCCTCTTGAAGTTGGTGGGTTCAACCTGTCCTAATCAAAGTAACCGGGTTCTAAGGTTCCCAATATCACGGGATTGCTTTCATTGTTCATCGTTTCGATTTAGCCACTGAACTGGCGACCGAAATATTCCAGGAAAGCAACCCTCAATTGAGTGTAGTATCGAGTATCAACCAACCTCGGACTGCACCAAAGTCAGTTATCTCACTACCCTAAAGAGGCCAAGATAGTTCAATTAAGGTTCCTAAGGTCTGTTGATGCTTCACGACACCACGCGGAGGCCCCGTACTCTCCTTGACTGAACTCAAGGGTTACCGGTACACACCAAAGTGCCACATCAACGTAGCAGACTGTTTCAACCATGTCGGTATACCCCGCACAGTTCCCTCACAGCCTTGTTGCTACTTTCTAAGAAAGGTATCCCCCAGATCCGGGTTAGGATCTATAGAACTCCCAAGCAACCCACAATTTTAAAGCACACAAGGAAAACAATTGAAAACATAGTTATGAGCTAGCCCTAAGGTACACCCCACTTTAAGTTTTTCCCCAGCAGAGTCGCCAGTTCTGTGATCGGTGGATCTGGAACTGACTGTTTTAAAGCTGGTTTCGCGAAATGTCGCGGTAAGCAAGAGTCGCCACCGTCTTTTATTTTCTCCAAATGGAAAGGACAAAAGCACAGAAAAATTCCTTAATGAGATTGCTCTCGGTTCGGGAGGTAGGTTATAGAAAGGGAAGGTATTATCACCCTTTCTATCCATGGTTATCCATGGGCTCTTAGATACTTGCTCAATGTGTTTTCAAAATTGTTTGTTTGCTTTTCAATGTGGGTTTCAAAAATATTCTTTGAAAAGTTTCAGTTCAACTCGTACGTCAGAGTGTTTGAAAAGTTTGCTTTGAAAGCTTTTGAAAATGTGTTGGTGTGAAAATATTTCAGTTTGTTTTGAAGAGAGCAAGTATCCATGAGTCGTCTACCTACCCTAAGGAATTCGTCTGTGTAAATGTCCTTTAAAGTAGTGCCATCCCACCATTGAGAGGTAGGTAGCACCACCGTTGGAGGTGTTCGGGTCAATTCAAGTTTATAGGGACATGGTGATCACCGGAGCAACAGGAAGACACCTTAGAAGCTACCCTCATGCCAGGTTCCCGGATCATGAGGACTTACTAAGACATCCTCTACTCGACGATCACCTTTCGAGGCAAGGCAACAGTGAGGCGTACCCTAGGGGTGGTGTGTGATTTGTGTGCCGTTTTCATTGATATTTGTCTTGTCATGTTCATTGTGATCTACGCTTGATTTTATTTTATCCATTCATTCTTGCATGCATTTAACAGTTATAAAGTTTGCGAAAAAAAAATAAATAAATAAATCTAAACTATTACAACTGGCGCGGGTCCACATCGCCAAAATAAACCGAACCCGATTTGACTGAAAGTAAAGAAGCAATAAAATAAAAGTGCGAGAAATAACGTAAAAATTGTTACAAGGCTTTGGGAGAGATACAAAATTATAATAAATGACATAAAATAAATGCGCAAAATAAAATGATTAAAAACGATGGGCGTTGGACCCTTTTGCAAAAAATTAAAGTTGATGAATTAATTGGAATTAAAGATTAAATGTTTTTTTGGTATTTTATGTTTAAAAGGGAAAGAGTTAATTTAGTTAGAATTAAAATAAAGAGCTAAACCTAATTCTAATGTTTTTTTTTTTAGTTTATTATGAAAATATTGAATTAACCTAAATTAAACCCTAATTTTTATTTATATACATTTAATTATAAAATAAATAAATAAATGAATAATATTGTGGTAAGAAAAAAAAAAGGGAAAATTTAAAGGATATAAAAATTATCAATTAACCTAAATTAACATTTTTGGATTTTTTGTATTATGGAAAAATATAAATTAAACCTAATTTGAAATTAATTTATTTACATGCTAAGAAAATAATTATAATAAAGTAAATATTATTTTTTGGTCTTTTCTGAATTTTTGAATGTTTTTATATTTTTATGAAAATAAATTAATTATGTTAAAACAAATAAAATAAATAAAAATAGCAAGAATAAAATAAGAAGAAAAATAGAAAATGCAAACCAGGGGGGGTAGCCCCAAATTGGAGGTACAGGCCTGGTGATTTCTGGCCCATTAGCTTTGAATTCGTTGACCTTTTGAATTAGGTGTGATGCGTTGACTAGTGCTTACAGCGTTCTTTGAATCCTGGCCATTGATCTGGATTGGATGGACGTGTGTATGGCCTGATCTGGATGGGATATGGTAGTCCTTAACGCTAGTGTTGCACAGGAACCTGTATTGAAAAATAATATTGGAATTTGCAAGACCTGGGATTTGAACCCAGGTCATGAGAGTCACATGCACGTATCCCTGCCCACTGAGCCACTTGTATTTCATTTAACAAATAATAAACAACAAATATTATAAGAGGAAAACGTTAATGACTTTGGAAATTCGCGCGAGATTTGAATGGACCTATCACGTTTTGACACGGCTTCTTCTTCTTCGTTTTCCTGAAACACAAAACACATTGGCCACGGTTTTAACGCGTAGCATTAGGCAGGTTTACAGAAAATAGCGACTAGCGCTATGAGGTTCATAAATTCATCGCGAGTATAGTGTCTTCTTCGTCCGGACCTACTGAATGCAACCATGGTACTCATGAGTCTTAATTTTTCCTCTATGCAAAAACCCTAATTTTGTACCCTGCAAAACCCTAAGGAACGAACATGGCATCTTGGCCAAAAGCGCACGAAACTTCAATTAAAAGTTATGGTTAGCTTGCAAACTTCATCAGGAACAAAAATTCATGAATAAAAATGCAAAAGGACGTATGAATTGTGATATGCGATTTCAAAAGTTATGTGACACAGTTTGAGTTCTCCCTACCAATTCCTGGAGTTTTGAAAGATGTTTGGAGTTGGGATGTGTTCAGAAATAGTCAAGGAAACTTTTAGAATCAATCTTATGACTTGAAATCACCTCCAACTTTGAAATCAGTTTTGTGTTTTTATCCAAAAATTTCAATGTTGCAATCAGCTTTTTAGCGCAGCCTTTGATGTGTTATGGTTAGGGTTTGACTTGGTGCTTATGATGGAAGAGAATTGGCTTGCTAGCTGACCTAGATTCATGCTCATGAGAGAACTAGTCCTAGGGTTTTTCCATTAACAAATTTTTCCTTCTTTTAAGCCAAGACCAAGACTTAGTGTGCATTTTAACCCTAGCCTGAGTTTTTGAGTTGGCCCATGATATATGGAAGTTGTCCAAATTCAAATGACACTATTCCATTGGTTTTTGAATTTTATTTGAATTTTTAAAGATTTAAAATGAATTAAATTATCAAAAATTAAATAAAATAGAAAAATCAATATTTGGTCTTGAAATTAATCATGGGACACGTGTGTGGCATGACAAGGATGAATCAAGTGGAAGAAAGTGGGCCCTTTTGTCAAAAATTGGAGTTTCAAGGATAGTTGACTTTTGCCATTTCACAAAAATTTCCCAACTTCTACAAGGCATAACTTGCTCAATTTTTAAGCTTTTCACATGTTCTTGGACATTTTGGAAAGGTCTTTGAGTCCTCTAACCAATGCCTTTGGTCCCATGTCATTTTGATTTTCCAATCTCAAGTTATGGCCTTTGACTTAAAGTCCCTTTTTGTTGACTTTTGAAAATGACCTGTAATGTTGAAATTGATAACTTTTTGTGAGAGCATTTCTTGGACTTGAAGTATGAAGATGAGTTGTAGGAAATGTCTTTCTCTTCAAAATGAGATTTGGATGGAATTTTTCTGATAATCCATGTGAAAGTTATGCCCTGGTCAATTTCAGTTGACTTTTTCAGCTGTCCAAATATAGCAACTTTTGCATCTTTGATGATTTCTGAGCCAAATTTTGAGAATCATGATCAAGCATTGATCAAATGATGTTTGTGGCTTCAAAATGATATGTTGACCAAAAATTTGAACTTTTGACTGTCAAATGACCATTTTGCCCCTACAGTTGACTGTAGTGCAATTTAGGGTTTTGACTGTGCAATCTTGAGCTGAATGCCTTGAAACTTGATATGAGGATGCTTGACCATGTTTGTAAGCATATGAGACTTGATTGAGCCTTTGAAAACTTCATTTTCTTGATCAGAACCCAAACCCTAGTTTTGACTGTATGGGAGACTGTTGCACTGCACAACCCTTGGGGAATTTTGTAGCTTGGCTTGGCAATTTCTTGAGGAATATGGGAGGGCAAATTTTGGGGTATAACAGTTGCCCCTGTTCAATCTTCTTAGACCTGAGGATGCAGATTGGCTGACGTGCCTTTCGTAATCCGAGGGTAAGAGATGATTGGACACTAGAGTGCCCGGAAATTTGCGCTCACATGTTAGCAATGATGGGGGAATGGGCTTATAGATGCCATCTGGATGTTTGATTGCGTAAGAGATTCCTTGGCGAGAACCTGCATACCTGCAAAACAGAAAATGAGTACCTGACACGTTGCAGGAGCTGATTTTTAGATGCCTGGTATAGATGTGTCCTGACTGGTTACAGGAGCTGGGTCTGGAGCTTCAAACGGCGATGAAAGAACCAGGGACGGTTACTACCTTAGCATGAATGGTAAAAGAACCTTGGGCGACTTTAACTTCAACGACGCTTGTTGAGAAAAATCTTGGGTGTCTTCTACTGGGATAAGAATCAGGGAGATCTTAGGGTCGATCTGACTGAACCAGAGAGGCCTTTGACTGGGTAAGCATCAGGAAAATCTTAGGATCGATTTGACTGAACCGGTCTAGGTCTTGAAATGTCTTCAACTGGATAAGCATCAGGGAGATCTTAGGGTCGATCTGACTGAACCAGAGAAGGCCTTTGACTGGATGAGCATCAGGAAAATCTTGGGACGATTTAACTGAACCGGTCTAGGTCTTGAAATGTCTTCAACTGGATAAGCATCAGGGAGATCTTAGGGTCGATCTGACTGAACCAGAGAAAGCCTTTGACTGGATAAGCATCAGGAAAATCTTGGGATCGATTTAACTGAACCGGTCTAGGTCTTGAAATGTCTTCAACTGGATAAGCATCAGGGAGATCTTAGGGTCGATCTGACTGAACTAGAGAAAGCCTTTGACTGGATAAGCATCAGGAAAATCTTGGGACGATTTAACTGAACCGGTCTAGGTCTTGAAATGTCTTCAACTGGATAAGCATCAGGGAGATCTTAGGGTCGATCTGACTGAACCAGAGAAAGCCTTTGACTGGATAAGCATCAGGAAAATCTTGGGACGATTTAACTGAACCGGTCTAGGTCTTGAAATGTCTTCAACTGGATAAGCATCAGGGAGATCTTAGGGTCGATCTGACTGAACCAGAGAAGGCCTTTGACTGGATAAGCATCAGGAAAATCTTGGGATCGATTTAACTGAACCGGTCTAGGTCTTGAAATGTAGCTTGAGAACTTAACTGGATCTTTCCTGAAAGGTAAAAGTCGGTCATATGCAATGCATGATATGGATCAAGCAATGATGTTCTCAACATAAATGAGATTTGTATGATGCAGTGCGTTATGCATGCTATAATGATGTATGTGATGTTTTATGTATGTTTTCGTCTAGGAAAGTAAATCCTTGACGGGTGCCGGGAAGTCGTATCCTGGGCTGATATTGAGGAATAAACTTGTACTTCCGCTGGGGACGATAGTTGCAAGAATACCGGTAGGAGAAGATGACTCCGTTGCGGAATAAACTTGGCAAATGGACGATTCTGTGGGGAGAAAAGATACTCTGACGACCACGCTGGGAAGCAATACTCTGTGGGGAGAGAAATACTTCGTTAAGTGTTGACGATTATTTGCTGAGGATGCCTTTGTTGTTGGAAGTGTTAATGGACTTCGCTGAGGATAGGAAAGAACTATGTTGACGACGACCTTTCCGTGGCTTTTGGCTGAGGATAACCCAGTTATATCCTGTTAAGGAAATAACTCTTTAAATAAAGCCGGACGACGCGTTCGTGCTCTGTGAAGAATAAGCTTCCAGAATTTAACTGGGGATAAGCTTACTGCTTGGGGTGATGAATTCCATCTTTCCTGGGGAACTTGGATGGGACTCTCCTGGGGAAGTTTTGATATGCTGGGGAAGTGATTCCTTTGAATGTTGATGTATGCCGCCGGGGAACAATCTTTAGACCAAGACTGCCGGGGATGCTTGTTAAGAATATATGCTACTGGGGAATATTGGGATCTACTGGAGGGTACCCAATTTCCTTGAGACTTGTTAACTTTGTTGGGGAAGAATGCACTGACTTGCTGTCTCACTCTCTGGGGAATTTAATATGCCTGGTTAGGTTCTTTAGCTGAACCTACCTTGGTACCTTGGAGGATAGAACAATTAGAATGCTCAGACAACTCTTTATTGCCCCTGTTTCTAGTGTCACCTGCAATTAATTCTTTGTTTCGTATGCAAATATTTATGAGCTAGCAAATTATTGTCAATGCATATATCATAAATTGAACCTTGGACGTTCTTCGCAAAACAAAACAGAAAAAGAAAAACAGTTGGCACGTTTAACTGAAAAGTATATTTGTATTGATTTTGAATAGCCTGTGAATAGGCGTTTTGTGTACAAGAGGCTGACATCCTAGTAAGAGAAACGTCGCCGAACGAGAGAGTTTATACAAGTTTTGTACAAAAGAAAATAAACAGCTATGTGAAATATGAATGATCCACTGGGTTTCAACTCTGCTATCGCCTTTATAACTCTGAGCGTCTCATCACTTGATGACCTTGGTTGAAGGTGAAGCTGACTGATCGATGCCGTCTTGATGTAGATACCGGATTCTGGATGCAAAGTGATCCAATGAGACATAGTATTACGCTTTTATCCCTAATTTTTGCCTGGACCGCCCTTTCGGGTTTTCAGCCCACCGGGATACCCATTTTTGCCCAAGCCGCCTTTTCAGGTTTTCGACTTGTCGGGTGTACAGATTTTTCATTTTCATCCCTTCATTTTGCCCGAACCCTTTTGGTTTGACGGGAAGCCCTAATTTTTGCCTAGACATGTCAGCCTAGCGGGTCTTTTTTCATGCGTAGTATTTTTTAACTATGTCTGCATTGGCGGGGTGAGGAAGGTCGTCACCATCCATGTTGGTTAATATCATTGCTCCTCCTGAGAACACATGCTTAACCACAAATGGCCCTTTGTACGTAGGGGTCCATTTGCCCCTTGGATCACTCTGAGGAAGGATGATTCGCTTGATCACCAGATCCCCAACTTGATATTCCTGTGGTCTGACCTTTTTGTTAAATGCCCTGATCATTCGTTTCTGATACGTCTGACCATGACAGATAGCAGCAAGTTTCTTTTCGTCAATAAGGTTGAGCTGATCAAGTCGTGTCTGGATCCAATCATCTTCATTCAGATTTGCATCCTTCATTATCCGGAGAGAAGGAATTTGTACTTCGATCGGCAAGACTGCCTCCATGCCATAAACCAGAGAGAAAGGAGTTGCCCCGGTTGACGTCCTAGCTGAGGTACGATACCCATGCAGAGCGAACGGTAACATCTCGTGCCAATCTTTATACGTTACTGTCATCTTCTGCACGATCTTCTTGATGTTTTTATTAGCTGCTTCTACAGCCCCATTCATCTTCGGTCTGTAAGGAGAAGAATTGTGGTGCTGTATCTTGAACTGTTCGCAGAGCTCAGCGATCATCTTATTGTTCAGATTGGTACCGTTGTCTGTAATAATCCGCTCAGGGACACCGTACCGACAGATTAGGTTGTGCCGAATGAATCGTGCCACAACAGTCTTGGTTACCGTAGCATAGGATGTTGCCTCAACCCACTTCGTAAAATAATCAATCGCCACTAGGATGAAGCGATGTCCATTGGATGCCGTAGGTTTTATCTCGCCGATCATGTCTATGCCCCACATTGCAAACGGCCAAGGTGCCGTCAGAACATTCAGGGGAACCGGAGGAACATGCACTTTATCTGCATAAATCTGGCATTTGTGGCATGTCCTGGAATGTTGGTAACAGTCAGCTTCCATTGTAGACCAGTAATATCCTGCCCGTAGGATTTTCTTAGCCATAGTATGTCCACTGGAGTGCGTACCAAAAGTCCCTTCATGCAGCTCTTCCATGATTCTTTCTGCTTCAGTCTTATCCACACAACGTAGTAAGGTTGAATCATGGTTTCGCTTGTACAAGATGCCGTTGCTTAGGAAGAACTTGGCTGCAAACCTCCTCAGGAATTTCTTATCATTGACAGATGCTCCTTCAGGGTATTCCTGAGCTTCCAGATATCTTTTCACTTCGTGGTACCAAGGCTTCTCAGTTACCAATTCAGTTTCGAGATCACAGCAGTATGCCGGTTCGTCCCAGTTTTCCAGATGATGATCCGGGGAGCTTCATTATCCCATTTAACCTTGAACATTGAAGACATTGTAGCTAACGCGTCCGCCAGCTGGTTCTCTTCTCTTGGAAAGTGCTCAAATGTTATCTCTGTGAAGTGGGGGATCAAGGCCAACACACATTCTCTGTAAGGAATCAAAGTTTGGATGTTTTTCGTATCCCACTCTCCCTTTGATCTTGATTAATCACGAGAGCGGAATCTCCGAAGACACTCAGAAATTTGATCCTCAGGTCGATCGCAGCTTGAAGACCCATAATACACGCTTCATACTCCGCCATGTTGTTGGTACAGTTGAAACACAGCCGGGCGGTGAGTGGAGTATGAGTACCTTGTGGAGATACGATTTATGGCGTCGATACCATTTTCCCAAAGCATTGGAGGCTCCGTCAAAGTGCATAGACCATCGGGATCCTGGTTCAGGTCCTTCATCCGGTCCAGGTATTTCACAGTCCAGTTACTATCCATATGCTTTCATCTGGAAACTCGAAGTTCATTGTTTGGTAGTCATCCACAGCTTGATGTGCTAGGTGGTCCGCCAATACACTTCCCTTGATGGCTTTTTGGGTCGTGTACTGAATTGTCGTATTCCGTCAAGATCATCTGCCATCTTGCAATTCTCCCAGACAGAGCAGGGCTTTTCAAATATGTACTTTATATGATCCATTTTTGAGATTAAACAAGGTAGTGTGAGTCAGCATATACTGTCTCAGCCGGCGAGCAGCCCATACCAAAGCGCAGCAAGTTTTCTCAAGCAATGAGTATCGGGTCCTCACAGTCGGTAAACTTTTTGCTAAGGTAATAAATGGCATGCTCTTTTCGGCCAGACTCGTCATGCTGCCCCAGCACACACCCCTTTGCATTATCAAGTACTGTCAGGTAAAGTATCAAAGGTCTCCCTTCACCTGGTGGCATAAGGATGGGTGGTTCTTGGAGATATTCTTTGATTCTGTCAAAAGCAGCCTGACATTCATTATTCCAACGTACTACCTGATCTTTCTTCAGCAGCTTGAAGATTGGTTCACAGGGTAGCAGTTAGGTGTGAGATGAACCGAGCAATGTAATTCAGACGTCCTAGAAAGCCTCTGACTTCCTTCTCTGTCTTAGGAACTGCATCTCTTGAATGGCTTTGACCTTAGCAGGGTCCACTTGAATTCCCTTGTCACTTACCACGAAAGCCTAGCAACTTTCCCGATCTTAACCCCGAAGGTGCACTTGTTTCGGGTTCAACCTCAGCTTGTACAGTTTTCAAACGGTCAAACAGTTTTCTGCAGATGATCCAAGGTGCTCTTCCTCAGTCTGGGACCTAGCGATCATGTCGTCAACATACACTTCTATCTCATGATGGATCATGTCATGAAATAAAGCAACCATGGGCACGTTGGGTAGGTTGCCCCAGCATTCTTTAAGTCCAAAAGGCTATGACTTTTGTAGCAGAAGGTGCCCCATTGAGTAACAAAGGTAGTCTTTTCCATGTCTTCCGGGCCATCTTGATCTGATTGTAGCCTGAAAAACCATCCATGAAAGAGAACACTTTATGCTGAGCTGTATTATCAACAAGGACATCAATGTGGGGGTAGAGGGAAGTCATCCTTGGGGCTGGCCCTGTTCAGATCCCTGTAATCGACACACATCCTGACCTTGGCCCGTCCTTCTTAGGTACCGGCACCACATTAGCAACCCACTGAGGGTAAGAAGTCACTGCAAAGAAAACCGGCATCAAACTGCTTCATAACCTCGGCTTTAATCTTCTCAGACATCTCTGGACGCATACGGCGGACCTTTTGCTAACCGGAGGGCAATCTTCTTTAGTTGGTAAGTGATGGACCACAATGTCGGTATCTAATCCGGGCATATCCTTCGTAGGACCAGGCAAAGATTTCCTTATAGTCCATGCAGCATCTGAGTCAACCGTTGCTTCACGCTGAGTTCTAGGTTGGCACCAATCTTCACCTCTTTCTTGTCTTCCTCAGTACCCAAGTTTATTATTTCCACTGGCTCTTCATAGGGTTGAATTGCCCTTTCTCCTGTTGTAACAGTCTTGCAAGTTCACCAGGCACTTCGCAATCATCTTCACCTTCGTCTTCGGCTAAGTTGATCGGATTTTCGAAGTCATAACTGGCAGTAGCAGAGTCGTTACCAGTGAGATCCAGAGTGGATTGAAACCTGTATGAGTGAGTGTGTGTGTAAATACAGCTGTTTTGCAATATGTAAAGAAAAGAAAGAAAAGGAGCGCAAAATTTGAATTGTGAAAAAACGTCCAATGCTTTTATTCATGATATATGATAGTGGACAAACAAAAGCCCTCATAAATAAAACCTCGGTGCCCCGGGTAAGACACCGGGCCATATAGTTTCAAATTTTTGTTTATTACAAATCAAAAAACAAAGAAATTCATTACTGGGGAACAAAAGTTATGGGTGTAAAATCTTTAGCAGTCCAATTGGTCCAATCCACCGTCGGCCGTCCGGGTAGATCCAGCTATCGAACTCTGACTCTTCTATTTCATCTTCCTCTCCCAATAGCATTCACTTCTGAGTGGGTGATGAGCACAGGAGGTCTTCCAATTCTCGCCTTGCGCATCGCTTTCTGAGCTTCTGTGTGAAAACCCCAGCCCAAACTTTGTTAGTCCTTAGGAGTAAGATCAGGGAGCTTGCCCAGTTTGCACATTCACCTCTTTCGATCACAGCCCGGGCATCCTTTAAGGAGGCCATCTTCAAAGGAGAAACCTCTTCATCTGCTTTCTGTTGCTGCCAGGGTTTGTGGTACTTCCTCAAAATGTTGAAAGGGGGGTTTCAATGAATTCCCATCCATTTCTACGTATCTGAAGGAGTTGAGGTGACTGACCATGTACTCCTCTTCCCCTTGCACTGTTACGATCTTCCCCTGACCGGGTACTTGAGCTTCTGATGCAATGTGGAGGTCACAGCTCCAGCCTTGTGGATCCACGGGCAACCCAGCAAACAAGAAATAGGACGGATGGATGTCCATCACATAGAATTTTGAATCAAATACCTGGGATCCAACCCTGATTGGGATGTCCACCTCACCATGTACCATTCTTTTGGACCCGTCAAAGGCCCGGACAACAATGTGAGTTGGTTTGAGCTCTAGACCCCTCACAATCCAGCCTATCCAGAGCCTTCTTAGGCAGCACGTTTAATGAAGAACCTGTGTCAACCAGCACATGAGCAAGAGTAGTGCCCCTGCATTCAATGGGAGACATGCAGGGCATCATTATGGTTCTTTCCCCTTTGCTGTTAGAATCGGCATCAGAGAAACCCAGGCCATTATCAGCGGTTTAGGTTGGCCACACAGTCGGTGAACTGGTCAGCAGACGTCTCTTGGGGTACGTGGGCTGTCTTTAAGAAAGCAATCAGAGCCTTTGCATGGGCCTCTGAACACAGCAGCAGTGACAAACATGGAGATTTTTAGAGGGGGTGTGCCCCAGCTGTTCTACAATGTTGAAATTCACTTTTCTTTATTATCTTGAGGATTTCTTCCATTTCCTGCTTGGAAGCCTCAACAATGGTCTTTGGTGCCTCCGTCCTGGCAGGCACATCAGCAGCAATCCCCTTGCCCCGAGTATCAGATGACTCAGTAGCAGGGGTGGATACTTGGTCAGAGGGAGAAACAGGCACACTGGCAGGTGTGAAGATCAAAGGCCTATGAATTACCGGAGGAGCAATGTCTGGCGAGAACAGTCCTTCCACTACGAGTGACCTTAGCAGGCCCGGTGATGTTGGAGACACCAGTATCAATGTTGAACTCTTGTTTCAACACCCAGAACATAAACATCTGCCCCATAGTGCCATGGGACAGCCTTATCAGATTTGTAGGGTATAGCCCCGGAACAGTAATGGGTGATGGGAGCACTCTTGTGAACTGACAAAATTTTGGACAGGCTTCTTTGAAGGAGCCTCGGAATGGTTGTTTGAAGATGGTAAACAATCGACACTTCTTCAACAGGAGAGCAGCAGGAACAACAGTCCTTTCTGAACAAAAATCTCCCTACTATCTATCAGGTTTTGGACACCTGACTTCAGCAGAGAACAACCAGCAGGGGGAAGCAACACATAGAGGGCAACCTTCGCTACATCCCGGAAATAAACCGGCTAGCAACAGATTCCTCTTGACCATCAGCAACGGAGTAGCAACATCATCCACCGAAGCTACATACAAATTCCTCCTCAACAGCATTCACTCCATGCTGGGGCATGGGAGCAGTTACAACATTCGGCCTCTCGGGCGCCTCGAACTGTATTTCCTTTGCATCAATGAGGTCTTGAACCTTATTCTTTAGGGCCCAACAGTCATCTGTGTTATGCCCCCGGGCTATCAGAGTGATAAGCACAGCGAGCATTTGGATTGAACTTGGGGGATGCAGTATTGGGAAAACTTTGGAGCCTCCCTGACAGTCACTAAATTTGGTGGATAGCAACTGTGGCAGGATCTGTGATAAGGTCATGCTTAACCGGGTATACTCTCTCCGGGTCCTTCAAACTTTTGAGGATTTGTTGGCCGAGGAGCGGCAGCAGGTTTGGCAATCATTACCGGCACTGACAGATTGGTGGCGTTCAGGTCGCTCTGTTCTCCGGGAGCTATATACAGCACTAGCCTCCTTTTTGAAGGGTTTTCTTTCTCAGTACTGGAGGAGGCAACTTTCTGTATCTTCCCCGATTTTATACCGGCCTCGATCCTTTCACCAGTTAGGATCAGATCAGTAAACCCAGCAGAGGAATTACCCAATGAGATGGATTG
>CATIWC010001781.1:0-54739 GCA_948472305.1 Vicia faba
TAACAAATTGGATTTCATTCAAATATATTAATAAAATGTACGACACAAAATTATAAAAATGAAAAGAATTAATTTTTTCTAATTTTAAAATAATACCACATATATATTATATTTCACTAAAAACAATTTTAATATATATATATATATATAATATATATATATATATATATATATATATATATATATATATATATATATATATATATATATATATATATATATATATATATATATATATATATATATATATATATATATATATATATATATATATATATATATATATATATATATATATTTGTGTGTGTATTTCTATAAAAAAAACTATCTTTTATAGTTCTTTTTTCTTATTTATATATAATATTTTATTTTTCAATAACCTACATATGAGTAGGGGTTAAATTATTCACTAGATCGTTATACCGAGTACTACACTCATTCAATAACCTCAAGTAAGATAAATAATTTTTTATGGTAAACTATTGAATTGAAAAATATTAACATATATATCATACCTAGAAATATTTAAATTAATTTATAATCTTTTTATAATTTATCAAAATTGTGTAACTTAAAAAATATATAAAAGAGACTAAAATTGTTTAAATATCCTTTTTTATAATTTGCAGATACAAATTGCTTTAGTAATGATGAAACACAATAGGTGGTAAAGGCCTTCCTCAAAATAAAAATAAAAATATTTAGTTTTAAAACTTGTAAATTATTTATATGGTAAATACATATGGAATATACAATGTTATGGATTAAAATATTAATAATTAAAAAATTATTTAATTATGTAATTAAAAAATAAATATATTTATACATTTCTAACAATGAGTTATAAATATTATTCATAAAATATTCAAAAAATTTAAAAATATTCCAATTAATAAATTCAATAAAAAATTTCCCTATAAATAAGAGTCTAACAAAAACCTTTTTTAGAGTGAGTATTAAGCAAGGTTTGAAACATCACAAAGTTGTGAATTTGAATTGGGTTTTAGAAGAGTGATGGGTGTCTGTCAAATTAAAAAATGTGTTGTGATGATGTCGGTGATGATTTTAGTTATAGTACAAGTTGAATACATCAGTCAATCCCAAGAATTTAAGTTAAATAAGATTAATGAGCCTTGGTGCACCATGAGGTGTGAGTTGATTTGTGGAAATGGTCTATCTCCATACTTTGATGCATGTATGGCAGATTGTAAGAAAACAAAATGCAAACAACAACATTGATACGATTCTTTGCATGACCAAGGTATTTTATATTCTGAGATTTTATTTAATAAAATATAATAATGAAGTTGAATTACTCAAAATGTCTTTTTCTAGATATTTTAATTAACAATTTTTAAGAAATTATTGTTATTTTTTGTTTATTTTCTATGCATGATTCATAAAATTTAGTTACATCTGATTACCGTTTGTGGAAGACTATGATAGTCACTACTTAGATCAGATATGCATTAATGATATACAAGTAGATGTGCGATAAAATTAATCTTTCATAATAAGATTCAAATGCTTAATCAACATCAAGTCGCTTTTCCAATTCATTTCACATTTATGCCAAATTTCTATCAATGCAAATAAAACCTTGTTCACCACCAAGTTCTTTTCAAAATCTTTTCTTAATAAACACTATCGAATGCCACGAGCCCTAAGTGGCGAAGAAGAAATGATTACACGTATGTGCCATTGTTCTGAGTCCAAGGACTCATGTTTTACAGCTTGTCATTCGAATGCTCACCTTCAATCATGAACTTTAACTTGATTCTCATTAAACACTTTTTTCAATAAAAGTGGTGAAATTGACTATTTAGGCGTATGCCCCTTTTTTCTCGAGTATTTGGATACCTACTATATATTTTTCTTTTCGAATGTCCGTCTCCCTCCCAAAATCAATCTCAACCAATCAAACTATCTTTTCCGCCTTTGTGTGATGTTAAAATATTTTCATAAATTAAAGATGCTTCGTCCATTCAAAGATGATGCAAACTAAGCTTCGGTCCTACATTATGAGAATAGTGAAGGTTTTTCGCTCGAATGCGATGAGGACATAAATCTTCGAGAATCCAGATTATGTTATCCATTATTGATGCAATGAAAATGTTCACTTCTCGAGGTTTTGCCTAGCAAGCAATATTTTTCATTCGAATGCGATCGAGTACCTCTCACTTAAATCAACCAACCATTAAACCTTCCCTACCCATAACTACACAGACTTGAGTTCTTCATCACACATAGAGATATGTAGGATCGAGATTCAATATCTCGTCATGCACATTAATAAAAAACCCTAAAATGTCATTTTTCTTTATTTTTTATAAATAACTCGCAATAAGTAGAAGATCACAAATAAACATGAGCTAACATTCTATTTCAGAACTAACTAAATATGTCATATTGAGAACAACAAATGTGAGAGTTGCTAATACCTTCCCTTGCATAACCGAATCCTACATCTAATTTGGTTGTGATGAACATATTGTCCTTCTTTAAGAGTTTTGTCGATATTTTCCTTTTTCTTTAAAAATAAATAAAGTTCAGCGGCGACTTTGTTGTATTTCGTGCATGTGATACACTTTATTATTTTTGCAACGCGATAACTTGCAACCGCCCCACTCTCATAATTTCCTCTGGCCCTAATGGAGGAAGAGGGTGATAAATAAGAAAATTAGAATGTGTTTCAATGTAAAAACTTTACTTATAATTTCCAAGAGAAACTACATTTATGCCCCTTACTTAATATGAATTTCTAGTAACTCTCTTGGTATAAATTAATTTCCATAGTAGCTTTCTTGCCCATAATTTTTGGCATAAGACATAATAATTTACCTACATCTTTTAAAAGACAGGATTTACATAAATCTTTGTAAAATGAATAATTCAACATTCAAAAATTATAAGTTACCAAAATTCCCTTATTTCATTGCTTAACTACCAAATCATATCAGACTTCTAGTTTAGGTTTAGGTAAAATATCATTTTTAGTCCTTTAACCTCAGGGTCCATTCTGGTCCCTTATCTTTAAAAAATTCCAAAGTAGTTCTTTAATTGTTCAAAAAGGTCCACATTAGTCCTTTGCCGTCCAATTTTTCCAAACGACATCAACTTTTCCATGCTGGCATCTGAGGTAATACACATATTTATACACGTGGAATTTGATATGGCATATGTTTATTAACGTCATTAAAACTCTGAAAAAACAATCCAAAATTTTGGGCTTACATAAGATTCGAGCCCAGGACTTCTTACTGGCAAGCAATTGCCACTTACCACTACAACACTTCACAATTGATGTTAATTTCTCCATTCAGATTTATTATCAAGTCTATTCCAAAATTCTATTTTTTTAAATATTAATGTCCCTGCATTACATTCAAAAACCAACCATATACATTCCATTACCAATATGATGTATATATAAAAAGCTTGCCATCGAATCAAAAACACAACCAACCATTGCAACTCTTGTGAGTGTTTGTTTTTAGCCTTTATAATGATTTCATCTGTTTTGGATGAAAAATATAAAACCAGAGAGACCGGAGAGACCAAAATTCAAAATGTAAAACCTAGGGTCATTATTCACTTAAAAAGTATGCAATAGTACGGTCAGTTTTCTATGGATATTGTGGAAGCTCAGAGTATATGATATATGGGTTATATAAGGTTTATATAATTGGCGATGTAATAGCATATTTAATGATCATTTGGAGTATATGAGAAATGGTGCATAGGTGGGGCTAAAGTCATGTGGATCTCACAGCATCTTTATGATTACCAAAACTTTGGTGTCAAAGGCTCAAAACAAATATCAGAGGGAAGTGACGTGAAGATTCTGTTCTATGCACCATACCTCGTTATAAAAGAATGTGATATATATATAATATATATATATATATATATATATATATATATATATATATATATATATATATATATATATATATATATATATATATATATATATATATATATATATATATATATAATTGAAACACACTTCAATTCAAGTCTAAACTCAAAACACATACTACACCACACAATAATTTTCCAAACCATGGTTTTGCAAGAAAGCATTAATGTTCCTCACTTTGTACTATTTCCCTTAATAGCCCAAGAACACATTATTCCAATGATTGACATAGCTAAACTCTTAGCACAACAGGGTGTTATTGTTCCCATTTTCACAACACCAAAAAATGCATCACGTTTTTCTTCTGTTCTTTCTCGTGTTATTTCTTCTGGTCTTCAAATCTAGGTAATACTTAATTTTCCTTTAAAACAAGCTGGATTGCCAGACGGTTGCGAGAATTTCGAAATGGTTGATATTTCAAAAGACATGGTATATAGTAAGCAGTTCTAATATTAAAAAAATAGAACTTTGGAATAGACTTGATAATAAATCTAAATGGAGAAATTAACATCAATTGTGAAGTGTTGTAGTGGTAAGTGGCAATTGTTTGCAAGTAAAGAGTCTTGGGTTTGAATCCAACATAATTCCAAAATTTTGGAATATTTTTTCAGAGTTTTAATGACGTTAATAAACATATGTCACATCAAACTCCACTTGTATAAATATGTGTAACACCTCAGATGCCAGCATGGAAAAGTTGACGCCGTTTGGGAAAATTGGACGGAAAGGACTAACGTGGACCTTTTTGAACAATTAAAGAACCACTTTGAAACTTTTTAAAGATAAGGACCAAAATAGACCCCGAGTTAAACTTAAGGGACTAAAAAGGATATTTTACCTTAAGTTTATGGGATTAATTATTGTTCTATAATAACCTAAGTAGACTTGAAGTGTCACAAGACATTGTAAAATGACCAACATAGACGTTAGGGTAAAATACCTATTTTATGCCCTCAAACTTTTAACTCTATGGTCTGGGACACATCCTTGGTTCCCCGCACCCTTATAAATTTTAATACATCATAATAAACCCCTGATTAATACCAAAATATATTCATCAATGAGAATATGAGAATGTGAGATGATATATTACCATTTAATTTCTACGTAAAACATTAAATTGATATTTATATATTTTTAGATGAAATATTTTAAAAAATACCACCCCAATATATTAATAATCAATTTTAGTAATAATTTTATTTATTTTATTTTATTTTTAATATTTTAAAATATATAATATTGATAATGATTATTATTATTTAATATAAAGTCAAACAAATATCAAATAAATATTTAACCTAAATATATTTTATGTTTTTTTTAATATTATACTTTAAAACTAAAATCATCTTATAAGTTTTAAAAGGGATATGTAAATTCTTTATATATAAGCCGCATAGATTTTATTTTATTTTTTTAAATACTGTTTGTACAATTGATTAACAAATTAGATTTCATTCAAATATATTAATAAAATGTATGACACAAAATTATAAAAATGGAAAGAATGTTTTTTTTTTTATTTTAAATTAATAACATATATTATATGTATTTCTCTAAAAAATTATATGTATTTTTACAAAAGGGAGAGTTACACCAAGATTTTCGATTGCTCATTAACAACACATTAGATATATACATTTTTTTAAATATCCATTGAATTTAAAGATATTACCGTATATAAATTAGACTTACAATTATTTTAATTAATATATAATTGTTTTTTAGATTATTAAAATTGTGAAACTTAAAAATGTGAAAGGGAGACCTAAGTGTAAATAAGCCTATTTAATTGTATAAAACAACCACCATAATATGACATAATATATTTCAATAAATTTTTCTTATATACTACAAACTTGATTAGAAATATTTTACAATTTATATTGGAATTTCAATAAATATTTTGACAAATTGAATTCATTCAAATATCTTTATAAAATGCATGACACACAATTATAAAATGGGAAAGAAACTTTTTTTCTTTTTTTTTTATAAATTAATAAATACATATAAATAAAAAAGTTTATTCTTATATATATATATATATATATATATATATATATATATATATATATATATATATATATATATATATATATATATATATATATATATATATATATATATATATATATATATATATATATATATATATATATATATATATATATATATATATATATATATATATATATATATATATATATATATATATATATATATATATATATATATATATATATATATATATATATATATATATATATATTTGTGTGTGTATTTCTATAAAAAAAAACTATCATTTATACATTTTTTTTCTTATTTGTATAATATTTTTTATTTTTAAATGACCTACATATGAGGAGGGAGTAAATTACATACTAGATTGTTATACTGAAACTTACACTCACTCAATAACATCAAGTTAGATAAATAATTTTTTATATTAAACTATTGAATTGAAAAATATAACCATATATATCATATCTACAAATATTGATATTAATCTATAATCTTTTTTTAATTTATCAAAATTGCATAACTTAAAAAAATATGTAAAAGAAACTAAAATTGTTTGAATATCCACTTTGAGAATTCACAGATACAAATTCCTTGCATAAAGATGAAACACAATAGGCAGTTAAGGCCTCACTCAAAATAAATAAATGATATATTTAGTTATAAAACTTGTAAATTATTTTTATGATAAATACATATAGGATATACAATGTAATGGATTAAAATATATTATTAAATAAATATTTATTTAATTATGAAATTAAAAAATAAATATGTTTATATATTTCTAACAATGTGTTATAAATATTATTCATAAAATATTCAAAAAATTTAAAAGTATTCCAATTAATAAACTCAATAAATTTTTTTTCCTATAAATAAGGGTCTAATAAAAACCTTTGTAGAGTGGGTATTAAGCGAGGTTTGAAACATCACAAAGTTGTGAATTTTAATTGAGTTTTAGAAAAGTGATTGGTGTCAGTCAAATAAAAAATTATGTTGTGATGATCTTGGTGATAATTTTTAGTTAAAGTACAAGTTGAATGCATCGTTCAATCTCAAGAATTTAAGTTAAACAAGATTAATGAGCCTTGGTGCACCATGAGGTGTGAGTTGATTTGTTGAAATGGTCAATCCCCCACATTTTGATGTGTGTATCACAAATTGTAAGAAAATAAAATGCATACAAATGATGGTACGATTCTTTGCATGACCAAGATTTTTTGTTTATTTTATTTCTCCAAATTTTTTATTTAATTTATTATCAAAATAAAATATTGAAGGTTGTTTTTTATTCTGTAGGTGCTCTAGTATATAATGCATACATACGATGTTTCAATCTTGGAAACTTGCATCAATAATAAATAAGTTTTTTTGAATGTTTTCCGAGATTTTATGTAATAAAATGTAATCATGAAGTTGAACTACTCATAATGTCTTTTTTTAAATATTTTAATTAACCATTTTTAATACCCGGTGTTATACTTATTCTCTAATGATATTACTAAGTTGTTTGGTGATGATTATTATTGTGCAAATATAGTATACTCATTCAATTTAGTGATATATGGAAAATAAGAGAAATTAACTAAGTGAGAGTTGGGGGCATTATAGTCTTTGATCACTCTAGAGACCACTTAGGAATTGTTTGGTTGTGTCAATTGAAACACAAAACAGATCCTTGTGGAATATAAAGAAGAAGAGGAACTGTGAAATAGGGAGAGGAAGTTCCATTGTTCTTGTCCAACACTTAACTCTTGCATGCACTTCAAGTCCAGCAATCTCCATCCTTCCTTATGATTTCGTAGCTCATCATCATCTATTTGTCAAAGTGAGTCTCATTAGATGTAGAAACTTGGGGTTTTAGGGTTATATTGGGGGATAAGGGTTTGAGTGTATGTGCTTTAAACAATCCTTGGTAATGCATGACTTTGACCCAATTTCCGTAATAGTATGTTCATGTATCCTTATTTTGTTATGTATGTTGCCCATTACGGATTGCATGTGAAAATTTGGGGTTTTGGAGACCCAAAATCAAAATCTGTGTTTTCTGGTTTTTCTCTATGCAGCAAAGTTTGCTTAGCAAACTATGGCTCACTTAGCGAAAGTCCGAAGATAAAATATAAAAAGGAATTATGCAGTAAAGTTGTTTAGCGAAATATAGTTCGCTTAGCGAAGTAGCGTTCACTACGGAGTTCGCTTAGCGACAGTCTGGGACTGGAAGAAAATAAAATAAGGAATCACTCGCTAAGACTTTGCTTAGCGAGTTAGGGATTTGCTACAAGTTTGCTTAGTGAACCTTCTCTTTCAGAACATAGAGAAGCTAATGACTTGGTTCGCTACTGGCTCGCTAAGCCTTGGACAGCAAATTTTTGAAACACTAAAGTTTGCATAACTTGAGTTTGGAAACTCGAAATGAAGCCTGATTTGAGGTGTTGTGAAGCTTATTCTATCCTTTACCTGGTTATGAGTTAACTTTATGCCTTTACCTAAAATTTGGAGTGCATGATAGGTTCATGACATGACCACTTATATACTCATCACGTATGTTGTGATATGGTATTGTCCGCCTCCACGTGAAAATGATTTGGTGTATACTCTGTGGATGGGATGGGACTAATGGGACACTTATGTGTTCCTTGAATTAGACCTCCCCCAATGGGAATAGTCTGGTGTATACTCATTGGTGGGAAGGGACAGATGGGCATAATCACTGCTCTCAATAGGAATGATCTGGTGTATACTCATTGATCGGTGAAAGAAATACGAATACCCGAATGGGAATGATCTGGTGTATACTCATCGTGTATCGAGGAAATTCTAGGTTTCAATGAGAATGATATGGTGAATACTCGTTGAACGGCATAAGAAATACGGATACCCAAATGGGAATGATCTGGTGTATAATCCTCGTGTATTGAGGAAATGCTAGTGTTCGATGGGAATGATCTGGTGTATACTCGTAGAGACACAGTGAAAAGCATTTCTCTAGTCGGCAATCACCTGACATTGATTGTGGTGAGGTTATGATGCCATTTAGGCAATATCATTAGGCCCTCGTTGATGGGCTGGAACAACCATGGTAATCAGTTGTATTAGTAAGTACATATTAGTCATTGTATTTTGTTGGTTGTGTGCCTCATATTATTTTGTTGGTTAGTCAAGGAACTTATAATGGTGGTACTACCTCTTTTGTGTATGTTTGCACCCAGCCGTGAGAAAACCCCCGAATTCTCAGTGGATCCGTTTGTTTGTATGTACCCTATAGAACTGAGTGAACCCCTAAGATAGGGAGACTCACTGAGATTTAGTAATCTCACCCCATTCCAATTAATTTTTTTCAGGTTTCTCGAGGAAGGACAAGGGAAAGGGTAAGATGGCTTAGCTTGTCGACGGTGTTTCTTGGCGATGTTCCGTTATTTCTTCTCATTTTTTTTGTACCATGGATTATGTATTAGTAATTTTTGTTATTGTATTATCTTGGCCATAACAGTTTCGGCATGTTGTATCTTGTACTAATACTTTTATCCTTATTTCCGCTGCTTATTTATGAATTCAGTTACCATATTAATACCATGCATGTATTATCCTAGGAAATGATATATGGGGTGTTATAGTTGGTATCGGAGCAGGTCGATTATCGTCTTTGCCATGAAACATCATAAGTCAGCTCAATTATGCTTCATATGTGTAATTTCCGGCATGATTCCTTATGTTCTACTTGTGGCATTGAGCCTGATCAACTTAATTCCATGTGTAGGACAAACAAGAAGATGGTTGACGGACACAGAGGTCCTGGAAGGCCCAAGACTAGGAATGTGGATCCTGAGGCTGAAACTGGAGATGCTAATGTGCCATGGTTGCAGATGATGCAATAGATGCAACAACAAAATCAAATAATGATACAAATGATGCAGAATATGCACGGGAAACAACCATCTGCTCTCGCTCATGTTCCATAAGCTCAGACGGGTCATATTTTCGTGCCTTTTTCAGAATGAAACCTCCAGAATTCTTGGGAGGATTAGATCCAGTGGCTGCCCATGACTGGCTCTATGGCATGGATAGGGTATTCCAGGCCATCTAGTGTACTGAGGAGGATAAAGTGTTGTTTGCTGCACATATGTTGAAATGCCATGTCGGTAGGTGGTGGGATATTGCATCCACCTATTTCACCTCCTAACTAATTCTAAGAGATTGGTAACACTTCAAGACGACTTTCTTGGAGAAGTATTATCTGAATACCTTGCGTGCTCAGAAGGAACGTGAATTTCAAATTTTCAAGCAAGGTAACATGTCGGTGTCTAAATATGCTGAGAAGTTTGAAGACATGGCTGCCTACTCCGGGAAAGCCATGTATTCACCTGATGAGTTATGGAAAATTGACCAGTTTATGTTTGGGTTGAATGCTGACATTGCCCATAGTGTGTCTCAGAGATAATTTTCCACTTATCGTGAATGTTTGAGGCAATGTTATGTTTCCAAAAACAGTTTGAAGAGAGTTCAAGACGAAAGGGAATGTAACAGGCCGGTGCGTAAGCACCAAGTAAAGGTGAGTCAATATTTGAAACCCTGCAATTCCCCACTAGTGAAGAAACCCAATTATGGTGATCGGTCAGCTCAACCACATCCTCAGTGTGACAAGTGTAAGAGGAGGCATCATGGAGAGTGCATGGCAGATCAAGGAAGGTGCTTTAAATGTGGTTCACCAAGTCACTTTGTGAAATATTTCCCTATTCCTGATGCCCGTGAGAAGTCTGCAGGTCATGTTTAGACCTCAGATGCAAGGAAAGCCCAAGGCAAAACAAATCTGGTAGCTGGTACGTGTTATGTTAATAATCAACCTTTATTTGTTTTAGTTAACTGTGGAGCAACAAACTCTTTTATTTCTATTCAATATGCTCAACGACTCGGTTGTGAGATGAGTTACCTTCATGTTCCTATGACTATCACTTTTGTTATCGATGATTTCGTAGAAGCTCAGAAAATCTATGAAAACTGTTATGTCACTTTTCATGGTCAGAGTTTCTTAATTGATCTTATATATCTACCACTTAAGAAGATTGATGTAATTTTGGGCATGGATTGGTTAGAAGCCAACTCTGTTTACATTGGTTGTAAAGATAAGGCTATTTCCATTCCTGCGGAAGAGACTACTCCCTTGGATGCTATTGGTAACCTGATAGAAGGTATAATTAGCATAGTTAATCATCTGTTTTCATGTGAGACAACTCTTCTGTTGGCTCTTTCCATTGATTCTGGAAATAAACAGTGTGTATCTAAGATTCCTGTAGTGTGTGAATTTTCCGATGTGTTTCTGGAGGATATCACTTCACTTCCTCCAAAAAGAGAAGTAGCATTATCTATTGACTGTGTTCCAAGAACTGCTCCCATCTCTATTGCTCCTTATCGGATGTCTCCTGCAGAGTTGCAAGAACTAAAAGCTCAGCTAGAGGAATTGATGGCAAAGCATTTCGTTCGGCCTAGTGTGTCTCCTTGGGGAGCTCCTATTTTGTTAGAGAAGAAGAAGGATGGTAGTATGCGTTTGTGCATTGACTATCGTCAATTAAATAAAGTGACCATAAAGAACAAGTATCCTTTACCGTGAATTGATTACCTCCTCGATCAGTTGAAGGGAGCATGTGTGTTTTCGAAGATTTATCTTAGGTCTGGGTATCATCAGATTCGGGTTAAGAATTCCGATGTGTCAAAGGTTGTGTTCCGGACACGATATGGTCATTATGAGAGTGACCAATACTCATGTTGTTTTCATGGATTACATGAACCGCATGTTTCAACCATACTTGGACCGGTTTGTAGTAGTTTTCAACGATGACATTCTGATCTATTCTCAAACTGTGAAAGAACATATGGAACATCTGATAATTATGTCGTCTGTTCTGAGAGAGAAGAAATTGTTTGTAAAATTCAGCAAGTGTGAGTTCTGGATGTTCGAAGTCAAGTTTCTTGGACATGTTATATCTGGGGGCAGTGTGGTCGTAAATCCATCTAAAGTGGAAGTTATGATCAATTGGGAACGTCCTAAGAATGCAACTGAAGTTTGAAGTTTCCTAGGCTTGGCAGGTTACTATCGGAGATTCATTATGGGATTTTCCAAATTGGCATTATCTTTGACGAGGCTTACAAGAAAGGAACACCCTTTCAGTTATGATTCCTAACGTGAGCAAAGTTTTCTGAATTTGAAAGAGAAATTGACTACTACCGCAGTATTAGTAATTCCTGATTCGGAGCAACCATATGAAGTTTTCTGTGATAGTTCAAAGAAAGGTTTAGGTGGAGTCTTTATGCAAGATGGTCAGGTCGTGGCTTATGCATAACGACAATTAAGAAAGCATGAGGAGAATTATCCCACTCACAATCTTGAGTAGGATGTAATTACTTTTATGGAGTCCACTTTAAGATGTTTAGTGACCACAAGAGCCTGAAGTACCTCTTTTACCATAAGGAACTCTATATGCATCAGAGAAGATGGATGGAATATCTTAAGGACTATGATTTCAATATGAGGTATCACCCCGAAAAAGCGAACAAAGTGGCAGATGCCTTGAGTAGAAAGGAGATCCATGTTGCAGGACTCATGATATTAGAATTTGATCTGTTGGAGAGATTTAAAGACCTTGATATGAAATTTTCATGGGCACCTACGGGTGTATTTCTTAGTAATTTGGATGTTAAGAACACGTTGAGAGAAAGAATTTTGTAAGCTCAGTGGTCTGGTGTAGAATTACAAGCTAATGAGAATCTTCAGGATTTCTTTCGTGCATCAGACGAAATCCTTCTTTTTAGAGAAAGGGTATGTGGACCTGATGATGTGGAATTGAGAAGAGAAATCTTAGACGAAGCTCATAAGATCAAGTTTACCATTCATCATGCATCAACCAAAATGTAACAAGACTTAAAGAGACATTTTTGGTGGCCCCGGCATGAACGTAGACGTTGCGAACTATGTGGCACAATGTGTGATTTGTTAACAAGTGAAGATAGAGCACCAAAGGCCCGGTGGTATGCTACAACCATTAGATGTTCCTATATGGAAATGGGAAGTGTTGTACCCCAAAATTTTCCCTCCCATATTTCTTAAAACATTTCAAGAAAGATTCTCAAGTTGCTCAAGGAAGTCCAAGGGTTGACTTGACAAGCTCCCTCCTAAGGCAGTCTACCTCAAATTAGGATTTCATGTTGCATCAAGATACTTGAGTCTAAGGGATCCCAAATTCTCACAATTGTCCTAATATGTTCTCAAGGTCATCCATGTCAAGTTTCAAGCCTTGCAGAGGAAGTTTGCTCAGTCAATTGCTCAAAGGCCTTAAAATCGACTGTGCTAGGGCAAAAGTCAATTGTGGCCCACATACAGTCAAACTTCAAGATTTTTGGTCAACATCCTCATTTTGAAGTATATTTCATCATTTTATCAAGGGTTGATCATGATTCATCAAGGATTGCTCATAATTCATCAAGAACCAAAAATTTCTAAATTAGGGTTTTGTAGGAAAAGTCAACTCAACTTTGACCAAGCATAACTTTCTCATATTTTATGAGAAATGACCTATCCAAAGCTCATTTTGAATAGGAGGCCATTATATACAATCCATCTTCATCTCCCAAGTTCAAAATATGCACTCACAAGAAGTTATGAATTTGGACATTATAGGTCATTTTGAAAAGTCAACAAAAACACCTTTTTTGTCAAAGCTTCTTACATAAACATGGAATACCAAATTGAGATAAGACCAAAAGGGTTGCTTAGATGACATCTCAAGCTTTCTAAAAAGTCCAAGAACACCTCCAAAGAGTCAAAATTAAGGAAGTTATGCATTGCTGAAGTTGGCCTTTTTTTGTAAAATTGCCAAAAGTCAACTATGCCTAAAAATGCAATTTTTGCCAAATGGGCCCAATCTTTTGCACTTTTTTTGAGTTGGAAACATGGTCCAAGAGCCCTAGCCTTTGCCAGTTGTCATTATCTTGTTTTTATTATTTAATTTGATTTTTATTTGAATTTAATGAATTTAAATTAAAACAAATCATGAAAAAAATCTAAAGCATTGAAAACTCAATATTTTGTACTTGTTCCAGGTCTCAAATCCAGTTGGCAAGCATTTGAAATCGTGCAAAGAATTGGTGTGGACAAAAAGATTGAATTTGCCTAATTTTATAAAGATATTCAAAGTGAATTAAATCCAAATCAAAGACATTGATGGAGAAAGATTAAGATCAGTTTTTGAACCCTAATTCATTCCTCAGTACATAAGGATCATTGGCAGACCTAAAGCAAGGCTAGAAAGAGGCGTGAGAACAAGAACCAAACTTGAAAAAAACAAGAAAAAGTGCAAACACGAATTCATACTTTGAAGCAATTTCAAAGCCTCCTAACGATCCCAATCGCTTCCTGGGATCCTCAGCAAGCAAAACCAATGAAGAGCAAGCATTTCCAGGCCCTGAATACCACTGTAAGTCATCCACGATATTGAGTTATTTTTGAAATCCGTTTGCATAATTATGGCACATATAGCACGAAACAATCATAGATTATTGATCCTTATAACATTTGCAAGCTTTCTGTAATGTTTAATTGCATTTATATGGACTGTATGAGATTTCACCATTGTTAGGGTTTGTAGCTTCGATTTGGGATTTTTATTTACAGACAAAATTGGGCCATGAAAGGGCCACCATTGAACTCAGTAGGTCCAGACGAAGCTATCCATGGCTTTAGTTTTTATTTATCATGCGTGTGTTTGATTTTGAGAATGTACAAATTTGTAGTGACGGACAAACGTCTGTAGGTAAAAGTCTGGGACTTTTACCAACGGAGAAGGGAAGAAGACAACTAGCATGGAAGCCTCCCATTCGTCCATTTGAATTTATGTGCGAATTTCTTTTATTTCGTTTGTTCTTAATATAATAATTGTTGTTTGTTTTGTATACAAGAAATGCGTGTGGCTCAGTTGGTAACCAGGTGGTTGGATATTGCTTCAGGGCCTGGGTTCGAATCCCAAGTCCCCCCTATTCTTCATATTATTTTCCTTTTCAGGATCCAGCGCGCACACAAGCCAAAAGACCATCATGCGTCCTCACAATCCAACCAGCCAAGTGTCAGAGAACTAGATCTGATGGCCATCAGGCGAAGATCCACTAAAGGCGTTGGTCAAGGCAAGGCAGGAGATCATGGAAGTCAACGCGGGGCTTCTCTTCTTGGGCCAGAAGTTGCTGTCCACACCCCCCAAATCACCTTTCAGACCCATATCTCTTTCTATATTCCTTTTATTTTTATTTTTATTTTTTCTAATTAATTTAATTAATTCTTTTACTAACACAAAATTAATTTTCTTTTATTTAAAAAATCATAAAAAATAATATTTTTCACCAAATTAGGTTTAGATTTTATTTTTTATCAAAAATTAAATTAATTTAATTAGGTTGTTAATCTTAGATAACTTTAATTCCTTTTTTAAATAAATTAAAATTAACTAGAACAATTAGGGTTTTAACTTAATTATATTTTCTTTTTTTTTCTTAAAATAACCAAAAACATAAAAAATAGGCCATTTATTTATTTTCATTAATTAATTTTAATAGCTAGTTAATTTAGTATTTAATTTAAAACCTAATTCTTTTCTTAAAAAATAACAAAAACAATTTTTCTTTTAATTAGGTTAGAAAAGGTCAAAACCCTAGTTCTCTCCCGATCTAAATTTCCTCGCGCGCGCTTTATTGTTTTATTTTTATCCTATTATTGTAATTGCTCACAAGTTTGTAATAGTTTAATTAGGAATTTTATTTTCTTTTATCGCTTTATTATTTAAGGGTTTGTTTTTGGCTATGTAAATACCCGAAGCCTTGTAATAGTGTAGTTTAATTTCCACACTTTAAATTCCGCAAAATATTAAACTGATTAGATGTATGATATTAGGATGCATGACAAGAATGTATGATTAACTTTAAAACGGTTAGATAAACCTAAAATGGGCAAAGATAATAATCTGAAATTGAATCACTCGCACATGCGCACTCCTAGGGTACACTCCCACTTCGGTTGCCTTCGGTAAACGGCCATTGAGTATAGGATGTTTTAGTGGTCACCCTCTTGTCCAAAAGATCAAAGTTTCCTCGGAAAGGTTGCCTCGGATATTGTATCCTCGAATAATTGATCTAAGACATTAGGGTTATTACTAAGACGTCCTAACATTGCTTTAGTGATCGTACGTCCCTTTTCGAATTGACCCTCAAAACTCCAACGATGGTGCTACCTACTAATTAATAGTGGGATAGCGCTATCTAAAGGAAACGAACATAGAACAATTCTTTTTTCGAGTAGGTAGATTAGCTCTTAAGTACTTGCTCAAACAAAACAAACTTTTTTCACACTTACACTCATTTTCAAACAAAGTTTCAAAAACGCTTCATTACACTCTTGAAGACAGAAGCAAGAGTTAAATCGAAGTCAAAATAAAAACTTTTCAAACCACACAAACACAAAGAAGAAATTTTTAAAATTATGAGCAAGTACCTAAGAGCCCGTAGATAACAACGGATAGAAAGGGTGCTAATACCTTCCCTTTCTATAATCTACCCCCCGTACTCAAAAATATCTCGAAAAAGGAATTTTTCTGTGCTTTTTTCCTTTCCTTGTTGGATAAAATAAAAGTCGGTGGTGACTCTTTCTTACCGCAACATTTTGCGAACACAAACGCAAAATGCAAACCAACAATTCCTAAAAAACAGTCCCGGTTCTGGCCACCGTATCACAGAACTGGCGACTCAGCTAGGGAGGAAAAAAGTGGGGTGTACCTTAGGATTAGTTCATCATATTGTTTTCTAATGTTTGATTTGATTGCTTTATCTTTGTATCGGAGTTACTATAGATCCTAACCTGGATCTGAGGAACACCTTTTAGGTAAGTAGCAATAAACTGTGAGGGAACTGTACGGTGTAGACCGATACGTTTGAAGTAGTAGCTACGTTAATGTGGCACATTAGTTGGTATGGGTATCCCTTGTGGAGGAACAAAGAGAATACGGGGCTGCTATATGGGTCGTTAAGCATCAACTGACCTTAGAACCTATAATTTACCAACTTGGCCATAGGAAGTAGTGAGATAGCCAGTCTTGGTGTAGAGCTGGGAACTGGTTGATACTCGATGCTACACTCATTGAGACCATACTCTCGAGATGGTTCTGGCTGCAAGAAAAAATTGCATGAGTTGAAACTATGACCGATGGAGGATGGTCAGTGATATTGAGAACCTCTAGAACCCGGTTACTATTATTAGGACAGATTGAACCAACTAAAATGCAAGAGGGTAGTACCTAAACTCCATACCAGCCTGAAATTTAAGGGCTATTGTGTGACTTGTTTGCCTTTACCATGTTTGATACCTGCTATACCTATTGTATGTTTTATCATGACATCATGCATCATGACATAACATGCATATTTCATTAGACTAACCATTTCAAAGACCGAGGGGATTCATCTTTGTATAGTTTTGTAGATCATGGCCTCTATGCGCAGAAATACCATTCGAGTCAACTTCGTGCAGATACCTGCTCAGCTCAGAGAGTTGGTTTCAAAAGTTCCTGATACTTCCTCCTTTGTTAGAAGACATGGTCATCTCCTTAGCCTGGTCACTTCCAAGTTGGATGAGCAGATGATGAGCGTCCTTTTTCAGTTCTTTGATCCGTTGCATCACTGTTTCACCTTCCCGGACTATCAGTTAGTCCCTACTTTGGAGGAGTTTTCTGACTTACTGGGCATATCTATTATAGAGCAGACACCCTTTATAGGTTTGGAGGAGGTTCCTAGGCCAGAGGATATTGCTCCAGCCCTACACCTAAAGAGGGTTGATGTAGTATCTAACTGGGAGACTCGGAGTTGGGTTAAAGGTTTCTTAGCTAAATTTTTGATCGATCAAGATCAACAATTCTGGGATAGTTTGGACTTTCAAGCATTTGAAGACATCCTGGCTCTCCTCATCTACGGCTTGGTTCTTTTCCCGAATCCGGATGTGTGATCGGTGGATCTGGAACTGACTGTTTAACGCTGGTTCGCGAAATGTCGCGGAAGCAAGAGTCTCCACCGTCTTTTATTTTCTCCAAATGGAAAGGACAAAAGCACAGAAAAATTCCTTAAAGAGATTGCTCTCGGTTCGGGAGGTAGATTATAGAAAGGGAAGGTGTTAGCACCCTTTCTATCCATGGTTATCCATGGGCTCTTAGATACTTGCTCACTTGTATTTTCAAAAATGGATTGTTTGCTTTTCAACTGTGGGTTTTAAAAAGTTTCTTTGAAAATTTCAGTTCGACTCTTGTATCGGTCCTCAAGAGTGTTTGAAAAATTGCTTTCAAAAGCTTTTTGAAAATGTGTTGGTGTGAAAAGTATTTTTGATTTGTTTTGTTTTGAATTATAGCAAGTATCCACGAGTCGTCTACCTACCCTAAGGAATTCGTCTGTGTAAATGTCCTTTAAAGTAGTGCCATCCCACCATTGAGAGGTAGGTAGCACCACCGTTGGAGGTGTTCGGGTCAATTCGAGGTTCGGGACATGGTGATCACCGGAGCAATAGGAAGACACCTTAGAAGCTACCCTCATGCCAGGTTCCCGGATCATGAGGACTTACTAAAACATCCTCTACTCGACGATCACCTTTCGAGGCAAGGCAACAGTGAGGCGTACCCTAGGGGTGGTGTGTGATTTGTGTGTCGTTTTCATTTATTTTGTCTTTTCATGTTATGGTGATCTACGCGTTTGTTTTTATTTTATCATTCATTCTTGCATGCTTTGTTTAACAATTAAAATATTTGCGGGAAAAATAAATCTAAAGCTATTACAAATGGCGCGGGTCCACATCGCCAAAATTAAACCGGACCCTATTTGACAGAAAGTAAAGAAATTAACAGAATTAAAAAGTGCGAGAAGTAAATGTTACAAAGCTTCGGGAGAGATACATAATTATTTGAGCGAAATAAAATAAATATGCGAAATTAAAGAATTATCGAAACGAGGGCATTGGACCCTTTTGCAAAATTAAATTAATAAGGAATTAAAATTAAAATTAAAAGAAAATGTTTTTGGTATTTTAATGTTTTTTAAGATTTAATAGAAAAAGAATTAATTAAAATTAAAATAATAGGCAAACCCTAATTCTAGTTATTTTTTTATTATTTATTAAGAAATATTGAAATTTGACCTAATTTAAACCTAAGTTATTTTCATGCATAATTTAATTATAGAAATAAATAAACAAATAATATTATGGTAAAAAGAAAAATTAAAAGGAAATAAAAATTATCAATTAAACCTAGTTCTACATTTTTTAGATTTTTTATGAAAAGAATTAATATTGCAACCTAAATTAAAACTAAATTTATTTACATGCAATTTGCTTATGAAAATAATTAAAATAAAAAATATTATATTTTTCATCTTTTCTGATTTTTTGTGCATTTTTATATTTTAGTAAAAATAATTAATTAAATCAAACAAATAAAGAAAAGAAAATAACAATTGAAAATAAAATATAAAAATAATAGAAAATGGCAAACCAGGGGGGGTTCAGGCCCCAATTGTGAGGTGTTGGCCTTAGCAATCTGGCTCAATAGCATGGCCTTGTGGACCTTTTTTAGCAAGCGTGTAACAACGTTGACTCACACTCATGGTGTGCTTCAGATCTAGGCCTTTGGTTTGATCTCCAGGGGGACGTGTCACACTTGATTTGGGAGTGCATGGTATGTCTCAACGTAAGCGCTGCATAGGAATTCACATAGAAAAATAATATGGAAATTATACAGACCTGGGGTTCGAACCCAGGTCTTGGACATTGCAAAGGTGTACACCTGCCACTGAAGCGCTTTGTTCATTCATGAATTAATATACCAACTAAATATTATAAAAGAAAATGGTTAGTGGCCTTGGAAACGCGCGCGCATTTTTGAATGGACCTGTCACCATTTGACACGACTTTGTCTTCTCCACCATCCCTGAAACATAAAAGCAAAAGCCACGGTTTTGGACGCGTTGTGTTAGGCCGCTTTAGAGAAAATAGCGACTAGAGCTATGATGTCCATAAATTAATCGCGAGTGGTGCTTCCTGTTCGTCCAGATGCGTCAAGTTCAATGGTTTTGGTCTCGTCCCTCAATTTTGCTTTATTTCAAAAGCCCTAATTCTAAGCTCTGCAAACCCTAGAAATTGAACATGGTGGAATCGCCTACAGCTTGCAAAAACTCAATTAATCGCATGGGTTAGTTTACAAATGTTTCACTGATCATGAATATATAGTTAGAATGCCGTGAATGTGCATAAATAATGAAACACGATAATGAAAGAATATGGAACAAGAGAGACTTCTGTATACCGTTCCAAAGCGCAAAGCTTGATGTTTTTGATTGGAATATGATCAATGAAACTTCAGGAAGCCAATGGAATATGAATTATGCTTTGAATCGACCTGGAAAGCTGTTTTCAGTTTTGAGTTTTTAAGGAATTTTTCCAAGTTTGCAATGGCCTTTCTTGCGCAGCTAAGAGTCTATGGGCATTAGGGTTGTGTTCAAGCATTTGTAGTGAATCAATTAGGTTAAGAAAACTGATAAAAATCTCTTGCAATCATGGTTTTCAATATTTGATTTTTCACCATTATGTTTTCAATCTTTTCCATGTGCTCTTGTATCAATTATGCTCAAATCAAACCAAATCTTTCCCTATTGACCTATGCACGAAATCTTGATGGCAAAACATGCATGAAAAGATTTATTAGGTCAAGTTATATATTTTTCATATATTTAAATAATTTAAATGAATTAATATAAATAATAATTCAAATAAATAGATAAAAAATGAGAAAATACTTCCCTTTGGGCCAAGTGGTCGTGCACATGCTTAGAATGATGAACCATGGAAGAAAAATGGGCCCATTAGCATTTTTAGGTCATTTGAATCAATGTTGACTTTTCAAAATATCCAAAACTTTCCCAATTTCCACAAGGCATAACTTGCTCAATTTTAAAGCTTTTCTCATGTTCTTGGACATTTTGGAAAGGTCTTTGAGTCCTCTAACCAATGCCTTTGGTCCCATGTCATTTTGATTTACCAATCTCAAGTTATGGCCTTTGACTTAAAGTCCCTTTTTGTTGACTTTTGAAAATGACCTATAATGTTGAAATTGATAACTTTTTGTGAGAGCATTTCTTGGACTTGAAGTATGAAGATGAGTTGTAGGAAATGTCTTTCTCTTCAAAATGAGCTTTGGATGGGATTTTTCTGATAATCCATGTGAAAGTTATGCCCTGGTCAATTTCAGTTGACTTTTTCAACTGTCCAAATATAGTAACTTTTGCATCTTGATGATTTTCTGAGCCAAATTTTGAGAATCATGATCAAGCATTGATCAAATGATGTTTGTGGCTTCAAAATGATATGTTAACCAAAAACTTGAACTTTTGACTGTCAAATGACCATTTTGCCCCTACAGTTGACTGTGGTGCAATTTAAGGTTTTGACTGTGCAATTTTGAGCTGTAAGTCTTGAAATTTGATGTGAGGATACTTGACCATATTTGTAGGCATATGAGACTTGATTGGGCCTTTGAACACTTCATTTTCTTGATCAGAACACAAACCCTGGTTTTGACTGTATAGGAGACTTTTGCATTGTGCAACCCTTGGGGAATTTTGCAGCTTGACTTGGCAATTTCTTGAAGAATATGGGAGGGAAAATTTTGGGGTACAACAGGATGCCTTCATAGATGTGAATGCAGTTAAGATCTTCATGTCTTGTAACCCAGTGCCTACTCTTCTAGGTGATATTCTACATGCTCTCTGTACCCGTACTATGCGTAGAAGGGGAACTCTCATGTGTTGTACACCGCTCTTGGCAAGGTGGTTTATTTCGCACCTCCCCAAGTCTGTATTGAAGAATGAGGAAGGTGTAGGTTGGGCTTACAGAATCATGTCCCTTGCTCATACGAACATCCTTTGGAGTACTAAGGATATGGAAATAGTAGTTGTCATTGATCGCTGTGGGGAATACCCTAATGTTCCTTTGCTTGGAATTCGAGGGGGAATAACCTAAAATCCTTGTTTGACTTTACGACAGTTTGGACGAGCTCGGAGAGATGGTCCTCATGAGCTGCTGCTTACAGATATTGTCTTGGACTATGAGGGGGATGTTGATGGGCATCGCCGCAGATTTATACAAGCCTGGGGCAGGGTGAACAGGTCTGACCCATATGAGCTAGGACTGAAGACTTCCCTCCCGATGCAACCTTATCTCCAGTGGGTTCGAGTCCGTGCTTAAAAGCTGGGGATGCCATATGAAGCTATTTTGCCGGTGATTGTAGAGCATATTGATGAAGAAGGTGTTCCTTATACAGTCCTCCATCCCTATATGCCTACTGATCTGGGGGCATTGAAGAGATCTTGGATCCAGTTAAAGGAAGAACGGGATACCTACAGAGAGAAGTATCATGAGCAGGAGAGGAAGATCCTGAAGCTTACAAGGCAGCTTGAGAATGAGAGGACAATCAACGATTATGTCAGCACGAAAGGAAAACGACCATGGGATTTCTGATGTCTTTTATTGTTTCTAGTTTAGATTTGCTTTTCAGTATTTCTTTTGTAACGCCTTAAAGGCATTTGTTAAACATTGTTACAAGTTTTAATCTAATAATGTGTGTCTTATTTTGGTTTACAAATTTGAATCTCCCTAAGTCTTTGAAATCATTTCATACGCATTCCATTACCATGCACCTCATTACAGGTACCCTTACAGGTTTCTTATCTTCTTCGTTGTTTATTTCAGCATAAAATGTCTTCTGAAACACCTACTGATCAAGCTATTAAGGCTCTTCAAGCTCAGAATGCTCAGTTCCAGGAGATGTTTTTGAACTTGGCCAAGAGTCAACAGGATTTGAAGACTCTCATCTTGAAGGACAAGAAGAAGAAGAAGAAGGTGGTTCTGCTAAATATGGGTCACAGGTTTGGGAATAGATTGTGAGAGGAAGTTGATCTGTCTCATTCATCTGGAGGAGGAGAGAATCAAGAGGAAAGGAAGGCTCATAGTCCTGTGGTCTCTAATAATGACACTGATTTTGATGATGAACAGTACCCTCCTGATGAGGATAGGTACAAACAACTTGAAGACCGTATGAGTGCCATGGAGGTTCAGAAGGTTCCCGGTTTGGACTTTGGAGATCTGGGGCTAGCATCAGGGGTGGTGATCCCACACAAGTTTAAATCTCCTGTCTTTGCTAAGTATGATGGAGTGTCTTGTCCAAAGCTCCACCTCCGCTCATACGTCAGAAAAATTCAACCCTACACTGCTGATAGGAACCTGTGGGTCCATTTCTTTCAATATAGTCTGTCAGGGACTCAACTTGAATGGTTCTATCAATTGGAGGGAGCTAATGTCCACAACTGGGAGGACCTGGCTGCTGCTTTTTACAAGCAATACCAGTATAATTCCGACCTTGCTCCCACGCGTACTCAACTTCAGGGTATGTCTATGGGTGCGAGCGAAGGTTTTAAGGACTACGCTCAGAAGTGGAGAGATATGGCAGGAAGAGTCCAACCCCCTCTGTCTGATAGGGAGTTGGTAGATATGTTTCTTGGGACTTTGTCGGGTCTGTATTTCAATCATTTGATCAGAAGTTCATCGTCTGGGTTCACTGAATTGATTATGACTGGGGAGAGAGTAGAGGCTGGTATCAGAAGTGGCAAGATACAGAAAGGTGCTTCATCAAGTACAGAAAAGAAGCCTTTCAAGAAGGAATCTAGTGCCGTTTATAGCTCGAGGATCCAAAACCGACCTGAGCGCCGCCAAGCAGTTAATGCGGTGGTAATATCAAGACCCACTGTTGCCCCACAATGCAACAATCAGCAAAGAGTAGAGAGACCACAAAGACAGTATACTCGGCTCAGTATGACCTTGTCTCAAATTCTGCCGCAATTGTTGAAAACTAACCTGGTAACTCTGAGGGGAGCCCCGAAGAATCCCAGTACCACCTCTCCGCTGTATAATCCAAACGCCCGCTGTTCCTATCACTCTGATAGCCCAGGGCATGATACCAACAACTGCTGGGCCTTGAGGAATAAGGTGCGGGATTTGATTGAAGCTAAAGAAATTGAGTTTGACACACCAGAAAAGCCTAATGTCATGACTGCTCCTATGCCCAAGCATAGAGTAAATGCTGTGGAAGATGATTCATTTGTGACCTCAGTGGAAGACATTTCTACTTCGTTGATGACCGTTAAGAAGAACCTATTGTTGGCCGATTTATTTCCGAGCTATGGAGAAGGTTTCCACCTATGTTCCATCCTACCTGCTGGTTGCCATTTATTGAAATCAGGTGTTCAGCGCCTGATGGATAACAAAGAGATCTTGTTCGAGAAAACTTTGATTCCATTGATTCCTGTTGTAGATGTTTCCATAATAACCATTTCCACCAATCCTTCCAAGGCTTCCTCGAGAAATCCTGTTAGGATTACATCTGTTCCGAGAGTTTCTCCATTGATCATTACTATTCCTGGACCTATCCCTTACACTTCGGATAAGGCTGTCTCGTGGCACTATGGGGATGATGTGTATTATCATGGTATTAAACAAGACTTGAAGATTGAAGAGGCTGATGTTGATGTCAACAATATTGTCGGGTCTAGCAAGGTCACCCGAAGTGGAAGACTCTTCTCTCTTGAGATTTCTCCTTCGACTGTTCAAAAGCCTGTTGTCATTCCATCTGCCAGTACGTCAGCTGCTGTTCCAATTCTCACTCCAATTATCACCCTTGTCGCTGAGTCATCTGACACTCGGGGCAAAGAAGTTACAGGTGATCCTGCCTGGATGGAGGCGCATAAAAAGGTCATTGTTGAGACCTCTAGGCAAGAGATAGAGGAAATTCTGAAGATTATCAAGAAAAGCGACTACAACATAGTCGAACAGCTGGGGAAAACCCCGTCGAAGATCTATATGTTATCTTTATTGTTGTGCTCAGAAGCCCATGCAAAGGCTTTAATTGCTTTCCTTAAAACTGCGCATGTGCCGCAGGAAACATCTGCTGATCAATTCAAAGACTGTGTGGCTAGATTGACCGCTGACAACGGGTTGGGTTTCTCCGACGCAGATCTGACTGCCAAAGGAAGGAATCACAATAATGCTCTGCACGTCTCAATCGAGTGAAGGGGCACTACTTTGGCTCACGTGCTGGTGGATACTGGGTCCTTGTTAAATGTTTTACCCAAGAAGGCACTAGATCGGCTAGATTGTGAAGGGTTGGTTCTAAAGCCAAGTAATATTGTAGTTAGGGCCTTTGGACGGGTCCAAAAGGATAGTACATGGAGAGGTGGATGTCCCTGTTAAGGTTGGTTCCCAGACTTTTGCGTCTACGTTCTATGTGATGGATATCCGACCATCTTATTCTTGTTTGCTGGGTCGCCCGTGGATTCATAAGGCTGGGGCAATGACTTCTATGCTCCATCAGATGTTGAAATATCCAGTGAAGGGGAAGATTGTTACGGTGCAGAGTGAGGAGGAGTACATGGTGAGCCACCTTAACTCTTTTCGGTATGTGGAGATGGATGGGGAGTTCATTGAAACCTCGTGCCAGAACTTTGAAGAAGTCCCCCAGACTCTGGCATCGACTGAAATTGCTGCTGACAAACCTCCAATGAAGATGGCTTCCCTCAAGGATGCTAGGGCTGTCGTTGAAAAAGGTGGGTGTGCGAATTGGGGCCAACTCCCTGACTTTGCACACAAGACTGACAAGTTTGGTTTGGGTTTTACTGCAGAAGCTCAAAGGGCTGTTCGACGTGCGCGGATTGGAATACCTCACCTACGTATCAGTAATCCGGGAGTGAATGCGATTGAAGATGATGATGAAGAGTCAGATTTCGACAACTGGATTTACCCGACTGCCAACACTGGCTTGAACAATTGGACAGCGAAAGACTTCGTGCCAGTTTCTTTTATTACATAGTAATAGACTTTTGTTTTGAGACTTGTAACAGACAATTTGAAATTTTTACGGCCCGGTGCCTTGCCCGAGACACTGTGGTTTTGTTTGTGAGGGCTTATTATGTGTCATTTCCATATATCATCAATAAAACATTGGACGTTTTTCTTGCATTATAAATTTTGCGCTCCTTGTTTTTCTTTTCTATCTTACACTTTATCAAAACAGCTATTTGTCTTACACACACTCACATATCATAATACAGGTCTACATCCACTCTAGATCCCACTGATAACGACTCTGCTACTGCCAATTATGACTTCGAAAGTCCGATCAACCAAGCCAAGGACGAAGGTGAGGATGATTGTGAAGTGCCTGGGGAACTTTCTAGACGGTTACTTCAGGAAGAGAGGGTCATACAGCCGCGTGAAGAGCCAGTGGAAATAGTAAATCTGGGTACTGAGGAAGACAAGAAAGAGGTCAAGATAGGTGAAAATCTGGAGTCTAGTGTCAAACAACGGTTAATACAAATGCTGCGTGACTATGTTGAGATCTTTTCCTGGTCTTATGAAGATATGCCTGGGTTGGATACCGATATTGTGGTTCACCGCTTGCCAACTGTGATCGGTGGATCTGGAACTGACTGTTTTGAAATGCTGGTTCGCGAAATGTCGCGGAAGCAAGAGTCGCCACCGTCTTTTATTTTCTCCAAATGGAAAGGACAAAAGCACAGAAAAATTCCTTATAGAGATTGCTCTCGGTTCGGGAGGTAGATTATAGAAAGGGAAGGTGTTATCACCCTTTCTATCCATGGTTATCCATGGGCTCTTAGATACTTGCTCACTTGTGTTTTCAAAATGGTTTGTTTGCTTTTCAACTGTGGGTTTAAAAAGTTTCTTTGAAAATTTCAGTTCGACTCTTGTATCGGTCCTCAAGAGTGTTTGAAAAGTTGCTTTCGAAAGCTTTTTGAAAAGTGTCGGTGTGAAAAGTATTTTTTTGATTTGTTTTGAAATTAGAGCAAGTATCTAGAGTCGTCTACCTACCCTAAGGAATTCGTCTGTGTAAATGTCCTTAAAGTAGTGCCATCCCACCATTGAGAGGTAGGTAGCACCACTGTTGGAGGTGTTCGGGTCAATTCGAAGGTTCGGGACATGGTGATCACCAGAGTAATAGGAAGACACCTTAGAAGCTACCCTCATGCCATGTTCATGGACATGAGGACTTACTAAAACATCCTCTACTCGACGACCACCTTTCGAGGGGCAAGGCAACAGTGAGGCGTACCCTAGGGGTGGTGTGTGATTTGTGTGTCGTTTTTAGATATTTTGTCTTGTTCATGCATTGGTGATTTACGCGTTGTTTTTATTTTGGCATTCATTCTTTCATGCAAATTATTAACAGTTAAAAGATGCGAGAATTAAAAGTCCTACGCTATTACAAAGGTGCGGGTCTACATCGCCAAATTAATCCAAGACCCGATTTGAAAATAAAACAAAATGCGGAAAATAAATACCCTAATTGATCTATTACATAGCTTTGGGAGAATTACATGAAATTTATAAAAAGAAATAAAAATGCGAAGAGAATTAAAGTCGGGAATGCGAGGGCGTTGGACCCTTTTTTAGGAAATTAAATTATAATTAACAAATTAATTAAGTTAAATAAAAGAAAGAAATTGTTTTTTTGAGTTTTTTTGTATTTATGGATTTTTAGTAAGAAAATTAAATTGGAATTAAAAAGAAAAATTAATTAACCCTAGTTCTAACTATTTTTTATTTATTAAGAAATATTTTTAGTTTGACCTAATTTTAATTAATTATTTACATGGTAAATTTTATTTACAAAATAATAATTAATAATTAAATAGGGTGAAAAAAGAAAAAGGAAAAAAAGTATAAAACCCTAATTCTACATTTTTAGTTTATTACAAAAAATATTAAAGTTTAAACCTAGAATTAAGACTAAATCAATTAATACAATTTATTTACAAAAATGTTAATGAATTAAACATAAAAAAAAAACATATTTTTTATTTTATAGTTTTTGAATTTTTGGGTATTTTAAGTTATGGAAATATTAATTTATGAATAAAAAGGAAATAATTAAATTAAAACAAATAATAAAAAAAATAGGAAAAAGAAAAGAAATACAAACACTTGGGGGGTGTTGACCCCAATTTGGAGGTATTTTGCCAGCAATTAGGCCCAATCATTGGAGGCCTGGTTGACTTTCCTGAGAGGCGTGTGGCTCTATTGACCAAGGCATATGGTGTTCTTCAGATCATGGTCGTTGGATGGATGTTATGGGACATGTGGCATGCTGGGGCGTAGAGTGCATGGTAGTCTTTTTATAAGAAGCTGCATGGAATTATGTTAGCAAGCAAAATATTGAAATAATATGGGGGGACCTGGGAATCGAACCCAGGTCCCAGAGTTTACCAAACCAATGCCCTGCCAATTGTGCTGTTGATCTTCTTTGTTATTATAACGAAACGCAATTATTATAATAAAAAGTAAGTGCAAGTGGTCTGAAGCAAAAAAAAGCGCGCCAAGCTTTGAATCAGCCAACCACAGCCTTCCAACTCATCTTCTTCCTCGTTTGTGCGTTTTGACCTGGAAAAAGAACATCAAATAGCGGGGGTTTTGAACCCCCACTAACTACAGTATAGGAAAATAGCGATTAGGAATTGGCCCATGATAAATTGAGCGCGAGCATGCCATGTTAATCGTTATGAGCTTCTGATTCTGATGGCATGGGTCTTGTAGGCTGATTTTTCCAGAATAAGGAAACCCTCTTTTTAAGCTCCTGAAACCCTAACGCGTGTTCATGGTAGTTTTGCATACAGGCGTCCAAAACTCAATTGAATAATACCAATGGCTTTAGAAACATCATATTAGTATAAATCACATGTTAAAAGTCATGAATAACGTATGGAAATGCAAACACGATTATCAAATTTTTTCAGAAAAGTTAGACTCCTATCTACCAATTCTTTGCGCTTGGAGAGTGGAGAACGATTGGGTTCTGTTCAGAGGAGTTCCAGGAGGCTTTTGAGATCTTTTTCACGCCTTGAAATGCCTTCAAACTATGAAAACATGTTTTGGATTTTTTAAGAAAAAGTGAGTTTTGGTCCTTGAGTTCTAACGTAGCATTCAGGTCCTCTCCATTAGGTTTGCATCCTGACTTATGTATGGGACGAATTAGGGTTAAATTTTGAGCCAAAAGATCAATGCATTGATGTATCAAATATTTGATTTTCAATGAATATTTTTTCAATCTTTTTCATGTGTTTTTGATTCCAATCATGGCCAACCTTTCCAATTTTGGGTGTGCACGAATCTTGAGTAATCAATGAGAGCAAATGCTGCATAAAAAGATTCAAATGCATTTGTTTAGTATTTTTTCCATATTTTATTTAATTAAATGAATTAATTGTGATTAAAAATTCAAATAAATAATAAAAATGATGAAATAAATCCCCTTTGGGCCAAATGGTCGTGCATAGCCTTTGGATGATGAATCTTGGAAGAAAATATGGCCCATTAGCAATTTTGAGACATTTGAAGTAAAGTTGACTTTTCAAAATTCCCAAAAATTTCCCAACTTCCACAAGGCATATCTTGCTCAATTTTTAAGCTTTGATCATGTTCTTGGACATTTTGGAAAGGTCTTGAAGTCCTCTAACCCATGCCTTTGGTACCATGTCATTTTGATTTACCAATCTCAAGTTATGGACTTTGACTTAAAGTGCCTTTTTGTTGACTTTTGAAAATGACCTATAATGTTGAAATTGTTAACTTTTTGTGAGAGCATTTATTGGACTTGAAGTGTGAAGAGGAGTTGTAGGAAATGTCTTTATCTTCAAAATGAGCTTTGGATGGAATTTTTCTGATAAACCATGTGGAAGTTATGCCTTGGTCAAGTTACAGTTGACTTTTTCAACTGTCCAAATATGGAAACTTTTGCATCTTGAGCCTTTTTGAGCCATGCCTTAAAAGTCATGATCAAGAATTGATCAAATGATGTTTGTGGCTTCAAAATAAGATGTTGACCAAAAATTTGGACTTTTGACTGGCAAATGACCATTTTGCCCTTGTAGTTGACTGTTGAGCAATTAGGGTTTTTGACTGTGCAATTTTGTGCTGTAAGTCTTGAAACTTGGCATGTGGATGCTTGACCATGTTTGTAGGCATGTGGGACTTGATTGGACCCTTGAAAACTTCAATTTCTTTGCCAGAACCAAAACCCTAGTTTTTGACTGTTATGAGGCCCTTGAACTGTGCAACCCTTGGGGAGATTTTGAAGCATGCTCTTTACCATTCTTGAAGAATATGGGAGGGAAAATTTTGGGGTACAACAGTTTCCCCTGTTCAATCTTCTTAGACCTGAGGATGCAGATTGGCTGACGTGCCTTTCGTAATCCGAAGGTGGAAGATGATTGAACACTAGAGTGCCCAGAAATTTGCGCTCACATAGTAGTGTGATGGGGGAATGGGCTTATAGATGCCATTTGGAGATTGATGGATAGGATGATGGGCTTATAGATGCCATGCTAAGAGATGATGGATGAGTGGATGGGCTTATAGATGCCATCTGGGTGTTGATCGCGTAAGAGATTTCTTAGCGAGAACTTGCGTACCTGAAAAGAAAATGATTACCTGGCCTGTTACAGGAGCTGGTCTTCAAACTCTTTGTGTAGATGTGCCCTGACTGGTTACAGGAATTGAATCTGGAGCTTTAAAAAGGTGATGAATGAACCAGGGATGGTTACTACCTCAACGGGACGGTGAGAGAACCTTGAACGATTACTACCTCAACAGGAACGCTGAGAGAACCTTGGACGATTACTACCTCAACAGGAACATTGAGAGAATCTGGGGACGATTACTACCTCAACAGGAACGCTGAGAGAATCTGGGGACGATTACTACCTCAACAGGAACGCTGAGAGAATCTGGGGACGATTACTACCTCAACAGGAACGCTGAGAGAATCTGGGGACGATTACTACCTCAACAGGAATGCTGAGAGAATCTGGGGACGATTACTACCTCAATAGGAACGCTGAGAGAATCTGGGGACGATTACTACCTCAACAGTAATGCTGAGAGAATCTTGGGCGACTTCAACCTCAACAGTAACGCTGAGAGAATCTTAGGCGACTTCAACCTCAACAGTAACGCTGAGAGAATCTGGGATGTCTTCTACTGAGTCTTCATCAGGAAAATCTTTTAGGGATCGATTTAGCTGGACTAGAGAAGGCCTTTGATTGGATAAGAATCAAGAAAAATCTTAGGGTCGACTTAACTGAACCAAGCAAGGTCTTGAAATCTTCAACTGGATAAGAAACAAGGAGATCTTAGGGTCGATCTGACTGAACCAGAGAAGGCCTTTGACTGGATAAGAAACAGGAAAATCTTAGGGTCGATTTAACTGAACCGGACAAGGTCTTGAAATCTTCAACTGGATAAGAAACAGGGAGATCTTAGGGTCGATCTGACTGAACCAGAGAAGGCCTTTGACTGGATAAGAAACAGGAAAATCTTAGGGTCGATTTAACTGAACCGGACAAGGTCTTGAAATCTTCAACTGGATAAGAAACAGGGAGATCTTAGGGTCGATCTGACTGAACCAGAGAAGGCCTTTGACTGGATAAGAAACAGGAAAATCTTAGGGTCGATTTAACTAAACCGGACAAGGTCTTGAAATCTTCAACTAGATAAGAAACCGGGAGATCTTAGGGTCGATCTGACTGAACCAGAGAAGGCCTTGAAATCTTCAACTGGATAAGAAACAGGGAGATCTTGGGGTCGATCTGACTGAACCAGAGAAGGCCTTTGACTGGATAAGAAACAGGAAAATCTTAGGGTCGATTTAACTGAACCGGACAAGGTCTTGAAATCTTCAACTGGATAAGAAACAGGGAGATCTTAGGGTCGATCTGACTGAACCAGAGAAGGCCTTTGACTGGATAAGAAACAGGAAAATCTTAGGGTTGATTTAACTGAACCAGGCAAGGTCTTGAAATGTAGCTGAGAACTTAACTGGATCTTTCCTGAAAGGTAAAGGTCAGTCATATGCAAGGCATGATATGAGTCAAGCGATGATGTTCTCAACATAAATGAGATTTGTAAGATATGATGCGTATATGCATGCTATAATGTATGAAAATGTGATGTTTATGAATGTATCTTTTCGTCTTAGGAAAATAAATCCTTGACGGGTGTCGGGAAGTCACATCCTGGGTTGGTGTAGAGCTTCTGTTTCCACTGGGGAGTGATGGTTGCAAGAATACCGGTAGGAGAAGATAACTCCGTTGGGGAATAAACTTGGCGAATAGAACACTCTGCGGGGAGAAAATTACTCTAGCGATCTTGCCGGGGAATAATACTCTGTGGGGAGAGAGGTACTTTCCTAGGATATTGATGATAACTTCGCTGGGGATACCCTTGTTGTGTTGGAAGTGTTAATAGACTTCGCTGGGGATAAGAAGACTTCGTCGACAGCGATCTTTCCGTGGCTTTTGGCTGAGGATAACCCAGTTATATCCTGGTAGGGAAATAACTCTTTGAATAAAGTCGGGAGACGCGTTCGTGCTCTGCGAGGGATAAGCTTCCAGAATCTACTGGGGATAATCTTACTGCTGGGGAGATGATTCAACCTTTCCTGGGGAAATCTTGATTGGACTCTCCTGGGAAATTTTTGAGATATATTGGAAGTAACTCCCCTGAATGTTTGGTATACCGCCGGGGAACAACCTTAGATCAAGACTGCCGGGGATGCTTGTTAAGAATGTTTGTATATTGCTGGGAAATGTTTGAGATCTGCTGGAGGATACACAACTTCCTTAAGGCTGACAGTATAACTCTGCTTGGGGAGAGTGCATGGACTTGCTGGCTCACTCTCTGGGGACTTAAGATATCCTGGTTGTTCTTCAGCCGAACCTATCTTAATACCTTGGTGGATAGAGCAATTAGATCGTTTGGACAACTCAATATTGCCCCTGTTTCTGAGGTGGGAGAGGAAGACCTGTGAGGCACTGATAGTTGTTGATGGTCAAACCTTCTTCAGGTAGGCAGGTGACAAGATGACAGGACATAGTCGTACGCTTTGATCCCTAACTTTTTCCTGGACCGCCCTTTCGGGTTTTCAGCCCACCGGGATACCCATTTTTGCCCAAGCCGCCTTTTCAGGTTTTCGACTTGCCGGGTGTACAGATTATTTTCATTTCATCCCTTATTTTTGCCCGAACCCTTTTGGTTCGCCGGGAAGCCCTTATTTTTGCCTAGGTGTGTCAACCTAGCGGGTCTTTGATGACGCGTAGTATTTTTTTCGACTATATCCATGCTCTCAGAATGTAGGGAGTTGCCCCTGTTAGAAGGGTTTTGTCATGCCACCAGAAGGTGTTTGATCAGGCAAGATTCGTTGTTGGAATGCCCCAAGTGACTCAGGCGGAGGTTTGCCCCAGGCTATTTGGCCTTTGAGAGATTCTTCGAATCTTGATTGGACTGCCCCAGATAATAGACCATGATCATATCATGCCCCTTGATTGGAAGTGCTTCTGTTCATTAGGCATTCGTCGTGCGAATTTCTACGTTGTTCAAACAAAAAGTCATATGCAAACAAAGTTATGTTAAAAATGCAAAGCTTATGTCTGTCTTGAAGATTTTGAAAATGCATTATTTTTTTATAAAACAAGTGAATGTTTGTAAAACGTGATGTCAACTCCGTATTTACCGTAAGCCTTAAGGAGTCAGGATACCTTTCGTAACAGTATGCTCTCGAACTAACCCATGCTTCAACTAGGACTTTTAAGGGTTATAACGTGGCCTGGTTCACGGTTTAAGAAACAAAGGATAAAGGCTCAAATTATTTGTACCCACCCGTTCTTCGTGATGTTCTCCAAACCTAAACTCAGTTGATCATATGTTAGACCTTGTTTGAGTCTTTGCTCTGATTTTCCGGTGATGATTCGGATGTTGATAACTTATTTTGAATAGGCAGTCATTTTTTCTTTTGTCGAGGGTTTGTAAGACCTCTTTCTTTTTTTTGTTATCCCCTTCTCTTTTTTTTTTTGCCTGAGCTGTTCTTTTGTGATTACAGTCAGCGGGATGCCCCAGTTTTGTAAGTCTCCTTCCTAGGTTTTGACTTAATGGGTTCTTATTTTGAAAGATAATGACTGCCTTTCTTTATTGATTATTCGGAACCATCACTGTCTTTTTTTTTTGTAAGGACCGCTTTGGTGCCATTTGTTATGCACTTGGATCAACTGAGAGACTACCCTGCCCCGGGTTATGATTAAGGGTTTTTTAATTTCGAAAAGAAAAAACTCCTACTTCTTTAGCTCAGAGGGGTTGACGAGGGATTATCATCCTTATAACTCCAGTGTTTAGGAATTGAAACAATGCATGTACCTCATCAGCGGGGTCTGTTCAAAAGCATACTGTAGATTGTGGTATCGTTTTCGTCATCCTCCCTCAAGAGGCTTAGAATTATTAATCGAGCGTTGATCATCAGAAAAAATATGAAAATAATTTGCATATAGTGAATACGAATATATTGCTTCAAAACAGACATATGCGATGCATTAATGAAATAACAACGTTTAACATGAGTAAATGTTTGAACAAAAGAAAATTATAACTTGGAAATCCTAATGAACAAAAGTCTTTTCATCTCCGGGCTTGTTATTTCAAATGGTGAGCCTTGGGGGGATGGTAGAAAAACTCAGCCTGACCGTCTTGTGTGAACTCCAATGCCCATTCATCGATCAGGTCCTGGATCTTGTTCTTCAGAGCCCAACACTCATTTGTATCATGTCCTGGACTGGCAGAGTGGTAGGCACACCTTTTATTGGGATGATAGGTAGGAGATGCGGTGTTGGGGTTATGGGGATGAACCCTTAATGTGATCAGATTCAATCTCAACAGGCGTTGTAAAGCTTGAAACAGCGACATGTTGAGCTGGGTGAGTTGCCTCCTGGGCTTGCCTGGCTGAAGTTGGTGAAGTTGCTGCTGAGTTTGTGACCCTGAAGCCATTTGAGGAGCTCTCCCCTTATCTCTTTGTCTCAAAGATGGTTGAATGATGACTGGCCCTTCAACCTTAGATGTTTGCCCCAGTTGGTTACCCCGAATAAGTTGGTTGACGAGAACCCCGAGCTCATCTTGTCTTTGAGCTAAACTTTGAATGGCAGTCACCTGCCCCAGCATCTGGATTCTCATTGTATCCACTTCAGCTTGCAGATGTCTCAGCCGTTTGTCCTCAGCGCTGTTCCTGACCAAAGTCTCCATGAGAAGTGTCCTCGGCTCCTCCTGCCCCTTGGATAGATTCAGGAGGGTTTCCCCGAACCGAGTCTCTTGAGCATGGAAGTCCTGGTTATCTTGTTGGGAAGCCATTGCTGAAATAAACAGCGAGAAAGGTAAGTGACCTGCAACAAGGATACCTGTTATGCAATGATGTGTATGACATGCATGTAATGTTTCCAAGGATCTCGCGGGATAAACAAGAAAATTTGGTAGAATTGGAAACTGGTAACTTGATTGAAGGAACTTCATGTTGTTGAGAGTCCTTCTTCAAGGGGTCAAAGGCTCACCATATCCAGTGGGTCATAGCCTCTGACAACCTTGTCTAGAGGAAAATAAATCCCCTTTGCCCCTTGCTGGATAGTTGGTTCATCATGACCTGCATCACAGACCCTTGAGATCCTTGAAATGGGTTAATCTTCATGCAGGATGCATGCAATGGTATGATGTTATGCTATGCATGGGGTAATGTAGGTAAACCCTGTTATGAGTCCCAATTAAGGACTGTAAACAAAACCTGCAAGAAACTCACGTGTCAGGTAACAAGCATGCAAATAGTCAAGTTGGAAGGCACACAAGTCACACAAGACAGCCCTTAGAGTATAGGCCAGCATGGGGTCTAGGTATTACCCTCTTTCAGTTTGTTGGTTAAGACCTGTCCTATCAGAAGTAACCGGGTTCTAGAGGATCCCAATATCACTGACTACCCTCAATCGGTCATAACTCCAGCATCGCAATCTTTTCTTGCAGCCAGAACCATCACGAGAGTTTAGCCTCAATGGGCGTAGCATACTGCTACTGTTCTATTGGCCAAGTTGTGTCATTTAAGGTTCTAAGGTCTGTTGGTGCTTAATGACTCCTCAGAAGACCCATATTCTCCTCGTTGCAACACAAGGGATATCGGTACAGACCAAGGTGCCACACCAATGTAGCCACTGCTTCACCCGTGTCGGTCTATGCCGGACAGGTCCCTCACAGCTTATGCTACCTAAACAGGGTATCCCCAGATCCAGGTTAGGATCTATGTAACTCCCATGCAACCCATAATTTAAAGCAAGCAAATCAATACAATTGAAAACACAGTTATGAACTATCCTAGGGTACACCTCACTTTAAGTTTATATCCCCAGCAGAGTCGCCAGTTCTGTGATCGGTGGATCTGGAACTGACTGTTTTGAAATGCTGGTTCGCGAAATGTCGCGGAAGCAAGAGTCGCCACCGTCTTTTATTTTCTCCAAATGGAAAGGACAAAAGCACAGAAAAATTCCTTATAGAGATTGCTCTCGGTTCGGGAGGTAGATTATAGAAAGGGAAGGTGTTAGCACCCTTTCTATCCATGGTTATCCATGGGCTCTTAGATACTTGCTCACTTGTGTTTTCAAAATGGTTTGTTTGCTTTTCAACTGTGGGTTTAAAAAGTTTCTTTGAAAATTTCAGTTCGACTCTTGTATCGGTCCTCAAGAGTGTTTGAAAAGTTGCTTTCGAAAGCTTTTTGAAAAGTGTCGGTGTGAAAAGTATTTTTTTGATTTGTTTTGAAATTAGAGCAAGTATCTAGAGTCGTCTACCTACCCTAAGGAATTCGTCTGTGTAAATGTCCTTAAAGTAGTGCCATCCCACCATTGAGAGGTAGGTAGCACCACTGTTGGAGGTGTTCGGGTCAATTCGAAGGTTCGGGACATGGTGATCACCAGAGTAATAGGAAGACACCTTAGAAGCTACCCTCATGCCATGTTCATGGACATGAGGACTTACTAAAACATCCTCTACTCGACGACCACCTTTCGAGGGGCAAGGCAACAGTGAGGCGTACCCTAGGGGTGGTGTGTGATTTGTGTGTCGTTTTCAGATATTTTGTCTTGTTCATGCATTGGTGATTTACGCGTTGTTTTTATTTTGGCATTCATTCTTTCATGCAAATTATTAACAGTTAAAAGATGCGAGAATTAAAAGTCCTACGCTATTACAAAGGCGCGGGTCTACATCGCCAAATTAATCCAAGACCCGATTTGAAAATAAAACAAAATGCGGAAAATAAATACCCTAATTGATCTATTACATAGCTTTGGGAGAATTACATGAAATTTATAAAAAGAAATAAAAATGCGAAGAGAATTAAAGTCGGGAATGCGAGGGCGTTGGACCCTTTTTTAGGAAATTAAATTATAATTAACAAATTAATTAAGTTAAATAAAAGAAAGAAATTGTTTTTTTGAGTTTTTTTGTATTTATGGATTTTTAGTAAGAAAATTAAATTGGAATTAAAAAGAAAAATTAATTAACCCTAGTTCTAACTATTTTTTATTTATTAAGAAATATTTTTAGTTTGACCTAATTTTAATTAATTATTTACATGGTAAATTTTATTTACAAAATAATAATTAATAATTAAATAGGGTGAAAAAAGAAAAAGGAAAAAAAGTATAAAACCCTAATTCTACATTTTTAGTTTATTACAAAAAATATTAAAGTTTAAACCTAGAATTAAGACTAAATCAATTAATACAATTTATTTACAAAAATGTTAATGAATTAAACATAAAAAAAAACATATTTTTTATTTTATAGTTTCTGAATTTTTGGGTATTTTAAGTTATGGAAATATTAATTTATGAATAAAAAGGAAATAATTAAATTAAAACAAATAATAAAAAAAATAGGAAAAAGAAAAGAAATACAAACACTTGGGGGGTGTTGACCCCAATTTGGAGGTATTTTGCCAGCAATTAGGCCCAATCATTGGAGGCCTGGTTGACTTTCCTGAGAGGCGTGTGGCTCTATTGACCAAGGCATATGGTGTTCTTCAGATCATGGCCGTTGGATAGATGTTATGGGACATGTGGCATGCTGGGGCGTAGAGTGCATGGTAGTCTTTTGATAAGAAGCTGCATGGAATTATGTTAGCAAGCAAAATATTGAAATAATATGGGGGGACCTGGGAATCGAACCCAGGTCCCAGAGTTTACCAAACCAATGCCCTGCCAATTGTGCTGTTGATCTTCTTTGTTATTATAACGAAACGCAATTATTATAATAAAAAGTAAGTGCAAGTGGTCTGAAGCAAAAAAAAGCGCGCCAAGCTTTGAATCAGCCAACCACAGCCTTCCAACTCATCTTCTTCCTCGTTTGTGCGTTTTGACCTAGAAAAAGAACATCAAATAGCGGGGGTTTTGAACCCCCACTAACTACAGTATAGGAAAATAGCGATTAGGAATTGGCCCATGATAAATTAAGCGCGAGCATGCCATGTTAATCGTTATGAGCTTCTGATTCTGATGGCATGGGTCTTGTAGGCTGATTTTTCTAGAATAAGGAAACCCTCTTTTTAAGCTCCTGAAACCCTAACGCGTGTTCATGGTAGTTTTGCATACAGGCGTCCAAAACTCAATTGAATAATACCAATGGCTTTAGAAACATCATATTAGTATAAATCACATGTTAAAAGTCATGAATAACGTATGGAAATGCAAACACGATTATCAAATTTTTTTCAGAAAAGTTAGACTCCTATCTACCAATTCTTTGCGCTTGGAGAGTGGAGAACGATTAGGTTCTGTTCAGAGGAGTTCCAGGAGGCTTTTGAGATCTTTTTCACACCTTGAAACGCCTTCAAACTATGAAAACAGGTTTTGGATTTTTTAAGAAAAAGTGATTTTGGTCCTTGAGTTCTAGCGCAGCATTCAGGTCCTCTCCATTAGGTTTGCATTCTGACTTATGTATGGGACGAATTAGGGTTAAATTTTGAGCCAAAAGATCAATGCATTGATGTATCAAATATTTGATTTTCAATGAATATTTTTTCAATCTTTTTCATGTGTTTTTGATTCCAATCATGGCCAACCTTTCCAATTTTGGGTGTGCACGAATCTTGAGTAATCAATGAGAGCAAATGCTGCATAAAAAGATTCAAATGCATTTGTTTAGTATTTTTTCCATATTTTATTTAATTAAATGAATTAATTGTGATTAAAAATTCAAATAAATAATAAAAATGATGAAATAAATCCCCTTTGGGCCAAATGGTCGTGCATAGCCTTTGGGTGATGAATCTTGGAAGAAAATGTGGCCCATTAGCAATTTTGAGACATTTGAAGTAAAGTTGACTTTTCAAAATTCCCAAAAATTTCCCAACTTCCACAAGGCATATCTTGCTCAATTTTTAAGCTTTGATCATGTTCTTGGACATTTTGGAAAGGTATTGAAGTCCTCTAACCAATGCCTTTGGTACCATGTCATTTTGATTTACCAATCTCAAGTTATGGTCTTTGACTTAAAGTGCCTTTTTGTTGACTTTTGAAAATGACCTATAATGTTGAAATTGATAACTTTTTGTGAGAGCATTTCTTGGACTTGAAGTGTGAAGAGGAGTTGTAGGAAATGTCTTTATCTTCAAAATGAGCTTTGGATGGAATTTTTCTGATAAACCATGTGGAAGTTATGCCTTGGTCAAGTTACAGTTGACTTTTTCAACTGTCCAAATATGGAAACTTTTGCATCTTGAGCCTTTTTGAGCCATGCCTTGAAAGTCATGATCAAGAATTGATCAAATGATGTTTGTGGCTTCAAAATAAGATGTTGACCAAAAATTTGGACTTTTAACTGTCAAATGACCATTTTGCCCTTGCAGTTGACTGTTGAGCAATTAGGGTTTTGGACTGTACAATTTTGTGCTGTAAGTCTTGAAACTTGGCATGTGGATGCTTGACCATGTTTGTAGGCATGTGGGACTTGATTGGACCCTTGAAAACTTCAATTTCTTTGCCATAACCAAAACCCTAGTTTTTGACTGTTAGGAGGCCCTTGAACTGTGCAACCCTTGGGGAGATTTTGAAGCATGCTCTTTACCATTCTTGAAGAATATGGGAGGGCAAATTTTGGGGTACAACACCAACTAAGGAAGACTATCCTTCAGTTAAACAGAAAGTTCGTCGAATGCGCCCAGAGATGTCTGAGAAAATCAAAGTTGAGTTCATAAAACAGTTTGATGCCGGTTGTCTAGCAGTTACTTCCTACCCACAGTGGGTTGCCAACGTGGTTCTGGTGCCGAAGAAGGATGGTAAGGTCCGTATGTGTGTGGAATATAGAGATCTGAACAGGGAGAGTCCCAAAGATGATTTCCCTCTGCCTCATATCGATGTTCTGGTTGACAACACTGCACAGTATAAGGTCTTCTCCTTTATGGACGGTTTTTCTGGTTACAATCAGATTAAGATGGCTCCCAAAGATATGGAAAAGACAACCTTCGTTACATAGTGGGGCACCTTCTGTTATAAGGTAATGTCGTTCGGATTGAAGAATGTTGGGGCAACTTATCAGCGCGCCATGGTCGCTTTGTTCCACAACATGATTCACCATGAGATTGAGGTATACGTTGATGACATGATCGCAAGGTCCCAGACTAAGGAAGAACATCTTAACCATCTTCAGAAGCTATTTGACAGGTTGAAGTTGTACAAGCTGAGGTTAAACCCGAACAAGTGCACCTTCGGGGTGAGGTCTGGTAAGCTGTTGGGCTTCGTTGTTAGTGATAAAGGTATTCAAGTGGATCCTGCAAAAGTGAAGGCTATACAGGAGATGCCAGCTCCCCGAACAGAAAAAGAAGTCAGAGGCTTTTTGGGACGTTTTAAGTACATTGACCGGTTCATTTCACATCTGACTGCCACTTGTGAGCCAATCTTAAAGCTGCTGAAGAAAGATCAAGTGGTAAAGTGGAATGATGAATGTCAAGCCGCTTTCGAAAGAATCAAAGAATATCTCTAAGAGCCACTTATTCTGATGCCTCCAGTTGAGGGAAGACCCTTGATCCTATACTTGACAGTACTCGATAATTCAATGGGGTGCGTGCTGGGGAAGCATGACGAGTCTGGCCGAAAAGAGCATGTTATTTACTACCTTAGCAAAAAGTTTACCGACTGTGAGACCCGATACTCACTGCTTGATAAAACTTGTTGCGCTTTGGCATGGGCTGCTCACCGGCTGAGACAGTATATGCTGACTCACACTACCTTATTGATATCAAAGATGGATCCAATCAAGTATATCTTCAAAAAGCCCGCCTTGTCCGGAAGAATAGCAAGATGGCAGATGATCTTGACCGAGTATGATATCCAGTATACAACCTAAAAGGCAATCAAGGGGAGTGTGTTGGCAGATCATTTGGCACATCAGGCCGTGGATGATTACCAGTCTATGAACTTCGAATTCCCGGATGAGAACATCATGTTGGTGACCGACTGTGAAGAACCTGGACCAGATGAAGGACCTGAGGAAGGATCCCGATGGTCTATGTACTTTGATGGAGCTTCAAATGCTTTAGGTAATGGCATTTATGCTGTGATCATATCTCCTAAAGGCTGTCATACTCCATTTACCGCCCAATTGTGTTTCAACTGCACCAACAACATGGAGGAGTATGAAGCGTGCATCATGGGCCTTCGAGTAACTATTGACCTAAGGATTAAGTTCTTAAGTGTATTTGGAGATTCTTCTCTCGTGATCAGCCAGATTAAAGGCGAGTGGGATACGAATCACCCAAATCTTATTCCTTACAAAGAGTATGCACTGACGTTGCTCCCACACTTTGAGGAGATAACCTTTGAAAACTTCCCCAGAGAGGAGAACTAGTTGGTGGACGCGCTAGCTACCATGTCTTCTATGTTCAAGGTCAGGTAAGACAATAAGGCTCCCCAGATTACCATTGAAAGGTTGGACGAACCCGCACATTGTTGTGATATTGAGACTGAAGAGGTAGTAGATAAACCCTGGTTTCATGAGGTAAAGAGGTATCTTGAGGCTCAAGAGTATCCTGAGGGTGCATCTGTTAATGATAAGAAGTTTCTGAGGAGATTCGCTGCAAAGTTCTTCATCAGTAATGGTATCCTTTACATGCGTAACCATGATTCCACATTACTGCGGTGTGTGGATAAGAACGAGGCAGAAAGGATTATGTTGGAGTTACATGAAGGTACTTTTGGAACTCATTCCAGTGGACACACCATGGCGAAGAAAATCCTACGGGCAGGATATTATTGGTCTACTATGGAAGCCGATTGTTACCATCATTCTCGGACCTGTCATATGTGCCAAGTTTATGCTGATAAGGTGCATATACCTCCAGTTCCTCTGAACATCCTGACGGCACCTTGGCCTTTTGCAATGTGGGGTATCAATATGATTAGTGAAATCAGACCTACTGCGTCCAACGGGCATCGTTTTATTCTGGTAGCTATTGACTATTTCACGAAGTGGGTTGAAGCAACTTCATTTGCTACGGTAAACAAGAACGTCGTGGCACGGTTTATTCGGCACAATCTGATCTGTCGATACGGTGTACCAGAGAGGATCATTACGGACAATGGTACAAATCTCAACAATACAATGATCATCGAGCTCTGCAAGCAGTTCAAGATACAACATCACAACTCTTCTCCTTACCGGACGAAGATGAATGGGGTTGTTGAAGCGGCTAATAAGAACATCAAGAAGATTGTACAGAAGATGACGGTGACCTACAAAGACTGGCATGAGATGTTACCATTCGCTCTTCATAGGTACCGTACCTCAGCGCGAAAGTCAACAGGGACAACACCCTACTCTCTTGTGTATGGCATGGAGGCAGTCTTGCCCATTGAAGTTCAGATACCCTCTCTTCGGATTATGAAGGATGCAAGTTTGAGTGAGGACGATTGGATCCAGACCCGGCTTGATCATCTGAATTTAATTGACGAGAAGAGGCTTACTGCTATTTGTCATGGTCAGACGTATCAAAAGCGAATGATCAAGGCATTTAACAAGAAAGTTAGACGACAAGAATATCAAGTCGGGGATCTGGTTATCAAGCGCATCATACTGCCACAAGGTAATCCCAGGGGAAAATGGACCCCTACGTACGAAGGGTCATTTGTGGTTAAGAATATTTTCTCAGGAGGAGCTATGATTCTAACCACCACGAACGGTGAGGACCTTCCTTACCCCGTCAATGCAGACATAGTGAAAAAATACTACGCCTAATCAAGGACCCGCTAGGTTGACTGGCCTAGGCAAAAATAAGGGCTTCCCGGCGAACCAAAAGGGTTCTGGAAAAAATAAGGGATTAAAATGAAAAAAAACTGTACACCTGGCAAGTCGAAAACCTGAAAAGGCGACTTGGGCAAAAAAGGGTATCCCGGTGGACTGAAAACCTGAAAGGGCAGTCCAGGAAAAAATTAGGGATCAAAGCGTAACACTATGGATCACCTTGCAACCAGACTTCAGTATCAACTATCAGGTTCGGACGGCACTAATCAATCTGATCTACCTTCAACCAAGTAGCAAAGTGATGAGATGCTCGGGGATATAAAGGCAATATCAGAGTTGGAACTCAGTGGAATTGTTCACATAGCTGTTTTTCTTTATTTTTCACAAATTGTATAAATTCTATTTTTCAGCGGCATTCTCTTACTAGGATGTTAGCCTCTTGTACAAAAACGCCTATTTACAGGTCAAACTTCAAAGTCAATACAATTCATTTTCGCAAAGAAATTTCAAATTGTTTTCCTTTTCTGTTTTGTTTTGCAAGAACGTCCAATGATTCATTTTTGATATATGCATTTGACAATAATTGCTGCTCATAAATATTTACATACGAAACAAAAGATGATTACTCGTAATTCCAGAAACAGGGGCAAACAAGAAATGTCCAGACCTTACAGTTGCTCTATCCACCAGGTATAGAGATAGACCTAGTTGGAGAAAACAATTAAAGGTACATTCACTCCCCGCAGAGTAAGAGAAGGACATTGGTGTTAATTCTCCCCAACTGAGGCTCACAACCGCGAATGAGTCAGTAAGATTCTCCCTAAGCTGAGCTTATCTATCATCAGCACTAGAAGATTATCTCTAGTGAAGTCGCCACTAAAAGATTATCCCCAGCGGAGTTCATTTCTTTCACAAACAGGAAATTCATCCCCAACAGAGTTCATCATCGCCAGCAACGGTAATTCATCCACAACCAAGGTTATTTCTCCAAATCAGCGGATCCTCAGCAGAGTATATCTTCCCCAGAGTCATTCTCTCACCAATATATTCTTCAGCAGGATTATTCTCCCAATCATCTTCGGTCGTTATCCCCAGCGAACGAAACTCTTTCACTCTCCAGCAACAATCCGGGATTTATTTTCCCTCAGCTAGAGAACATCATAAAAACATTGCATGTCCATACATCATGACATGTACATACGCATCATACAAAACAATCTCATTTATTTTTAGAACATCATTGCTTGATACATATTATGCATTACATACGACTAACCTTTACCTTTTAGGAAAGATACAATCAAATTCTCACAAAACTCAAGCTGTGAAGCCCGGGTACGACCGGATAGTATCTTGATTTCTACAGCATATTGTGAAGCGCGGAGAACAACCGGATAACAATATCAGACTACCGCGAAGCCTGGATTATGACTAGATAGTGGTATCTCTTAAAAGCAAGCTATGAAGCCCGGATTTGACCGGATAATAGTTTAATCCCCAGCGAGCCGTGAAGCCCGGATTACGACCGGATAACAGCTCAACAAGTTACCATGAAGCCTAGATTCGACCAGGTAGTGGTATATCATAAACACAAGCCGTGAAGCCCGGATTACGACTGGATAACAGCTCAGCAAGTTATTGTGAAGCCTGGATTACGACCAGATAGCAATACAAGGCCATGAAGCCTGAATTACGACCAGATAATGATAGAAGACATTGTGAAGCCTGGATTACAACTAGATAGAAACCAAGAATACTACGAAGCCTAGATTACGACCAGATAGTGGTATATCTTTAATACAAGTTATGAAGCCCGGATTCGACAGGATAGTATCTTGATTCCTCCGAACACCATGAAACCTAGATTTCGACCAGATAATGGTATGATACATCATGAAGCCTGAATTACGACCATATAGCGGTACAAGACATTGTGAAGCTTGGATTATGACCAAATAGCAGTTTACTCGGACAATTACTATGAAGCCCGAATTCGACCGGATATTAGTAGGCCCAACAATCAAAGGGAAGCCCGAATACGACCGGATAACCACTTGATTTCTTTTGAAGCCTGGATTTCGACCAGATAAGAAGTGAGGTATTGTGAAGACTAGATTCGACTAGATAATAGTACAAGACACCATGAAGCCTGGATTCGACTAGATAATGGTATGGAACATCGTAAAGCCTGGATTACGACCAGATAGCGGTACAAGACATTGCGAAGCTTGGATTTCGACCAAATAGCAATTTTACCTGGATAATTACTAAGAAGCCCAGAGTTGACCGGATATTGGTATGCCCTAAATACAAGTTGAAGCCCGGATGCGACCAGATAACAACTCATTTCCTTCTGAAGCCTGTATTACGACCAGATAAGAATTGAGAAATTGTGAAGCCTGGATTACGACCGGATAGCAAGTTTGATATCATCTCCCCAGTAAAGTCACTGTAAAGCCTGGAGTATGACCAGATAGCAGTCGGCCTTATCACTATGAAGCCTAGATCACGACCAGATAGTAGTTCATTTTCACCTCTTCGACTAAGAGACGATTCCTCAGTAGAATAACAGACGACCGAAGCTCCTAAAATTCAAACTTTTCTCAAGAAATAGAGACGATTCCTCAGTAGGATAACGGACGACCGAAGCTCCTAAAATTATATTGCTCCCAAAACAAAGAACAACATTCCCCAGCGGAATCTTCCTCAACAACAGGTACACAAGCTCTCACTAAGGAAGCTCTTATGCGATCGACACCCCTTCGGATGGCATCTTCAAGCCCATCTCCTATCATTCATTTCCAAATGTCATCTATAAGCCCATTCCCGACATCACAAGACAAATACAACTTCATGCGAGTGCACATTTCTGGGCACTCTAGTGTTCAATCATCTTCCACCTTCAGATCACGAAAGGCAGAAAAGGCAATCTAAATCCTCAGGTTTAAGAAGATTGAACAGGGGCAGCTGTTGTACCCAAAAATTTGCCCTCCCATATTTCTCAAAACATTTCAAGAAAGATTCTCAAGTTGCTCAAGGAAGTCTAAGGGTTGACCAGACAAGCTCCCTCCTAAGGCAGTCTACCTCAAATTAGGGTTTCATGTTGCATAAAGATACTTGAGTCCAAGGGATACCAAATGATCACCATTTTACTAATAGGTTCTCAAGGTCATCCATGTCAAGTTTCAAGCCTTGCAGAGAAAGTTTGCTCAGTCAATTGCTCAAAGGCCTGAAAATCGACCGTGCTAGGGCAAAATTCAACCGTGGCCCACATACAGTCAAACTTTAAGATTTTTGGTCAACATCCTCATTTTGAAGTATATTTCACCATTTTATCAAGGGTTGATCATTATTCATCAAGGATTGCTCATAATTCATCAAGAACCAAAAATTGCTAAATTAGGGTTTTGTAGGAAAAGTCAACTCAACTTTTTCCAAGCATAAATTTATCATATTTTATGATAAATGACCCATACAAAGCTCATTTTGAAGAGGATACCATGCTCTACAATCCATCTTCAGATCCCAATCTCAAAATATGCACTCACAAGAAGTTATGAATTTGAACATTATAGGTCATTTTGAAAAGTCAACAAAAACACCTTTTTTGTCAAAGCTTCTTACATGAGAATGGAATACCAAATTGATATGAGACCAAAAGGGTTGCTTAGAGGACATCTCAATATTTCTAAAAAGTCCAAGAACACCTCCAAAGAGTCAAAATTGAGGAAGTTATGCATTGATGAAGTTGACCTTTTTTGCAAAACTGCCAAAAGTCAACTATGCCTAAAAATGCAATTTTTGCCAAATGGGCCCAATCTTTTGCACTTGTTTTGAGTTGGAAACATGGTCCACGAGCCCTAGCCTTTCTACTTGTCATTATCTTGTTTTTATTATTTATTTTGATTTTGATTTGAATTTAATCAATTTAAATTAAAACAAATCATGAAAAAATCTAAAGCATTGAAAATCAAGATTTTGTACTTGTTTCAGGTCTCAAATCAAGTTGGCAAGCATTTGAAATCGTGCAAAGCATTAATGTGGACAAAAATATTGAATTTGCCTAATTTTAGAAAGATATTCAAAGTGAATCAAATCCAAATCAAAACATTGATGGAGAAAGATTAAGATCAGTTTTTGAACCCTAATTCATTCCTCAGTACATAAGGATCATTGGAAGACCTAAAGCAAGGCTAGAAAGAGGCGTGAGAACGAGAACCAAACTTGAAAAAAACAAGAAAGAGTGCAAACATGAATTCATACTTTGAAGTAATTTCAAAGCCTCCTAACGATCCCAATCGCTTCCTGGGATCCTCAACAAGAAAAACCAATCAAGAACAAGTATTTCCAGGCCCTGAATACCACTATAAATCATCCATGATATTGAGTTATTTTTGAAACCAATTTGCATAATTCTGGTATATATAGCACGAAACAATCATAGATTATTGATCCTTACAACATTTGCAAGCTTTCTGTAATGTTTAATTGCATTTATATGGACTGTATGAGATTTCACCATTGTTAGGGTTTATAGCTTCGATTTGGGATTTTTGTTTACAGGAAAAATTAGGCCATGAAAGGGCCACCATTGAACTCAGTAGGTCCAGACGAAGCTATCCATGGCTTTAGTTTTTATTTATCATGCGTGTGTTTGATTTTGAGAATGTACAGATTTGTAGTGACGGACAAACGTCCGTAGGTAAAAGTCCGGAACTTTTACCAACAGAGAATGGAAGAAGACAACTAGCGTGGCAGCCTCCCATTCGTCTATTTGAATTTCCGCGCGAATTTCTTTTATTTCGTTGGTTCTTAATATAATAATTGTTGTTTGTTTTGTATACAAGAAACGCGTGTGGCTCAGTTGGTAACCAGGTGGTTGGATAGTGCTTCAGGGCCTGGTTTTGAATCCCAGGTCCCCCCTATTCTTCATATTATTTTCCTTTTCAGGATCTAGCGCGCACACATGCCAAAGGACCATCATGCATCCTCACAATCCAACCAGCCAAGTGTCAGAGGACTAGATTTGATGGCCATCAGGCGAAGATCCACCAAAGGCGTTGGTCAAGGCAAGGAAGGATATCATGGAAGTCAACGTGGGGCTTCTCTTCTTGGGCCAGAAGTTGCTGTCCACACTCCCAAATCACCTTTCAGACCCATATCTCTTTCTATATTCCTTTTTTTATTATTTTTATTTTTTCTAATTAATTTAATTAATTCTTTTACTAACACAAAATTAATTTTCTTTTATTTAAAAAATCACAAAAAAATAATATTTTTCACCAAATTAGGTTTAGATTTTATTTTTTATGAAAAATTAAATTAATTTAATTAGGTTGTTAATCTTAGATAACTTTAATTCCTTTTTTAAATAAATTAAAATTAACTAGAACAATTAGGGTTTTAACTTAATTATATTTTCTTTTTTTTCTTAAAATAACCAAAAACATAAAAAATAGGCTATTTATTTATTTTCATTAATTAATTTTAATAGCTAATTAATTTAGTATTTAATTTAAAACCTAATTCTTTTCTTAAAAAACAAAAAAAACAATTTTTCTTTTAATTAGGTTAGAAAGGGTCAAAACCCTAGTTCTCTCCCGATCTAAATTTCCTCGTGCGCGCTTTATTGTTTTATTTTTATCCTATTATTGTAATTGCTCACAAGTTTGTAATAGTTTAATTAGGACTTTTATTTTCATTTATCGCTTTATTATTTAAGGGTTTGTTTTTGGCTATGTAAATACCCGAAGCCTTGTAATAGCGTAGTTTAATTTCCGCACTTTAAATTCCGCAAAATATTAAACTGATTAGATGTATGATATTAGGATGCATGACAAGAATGTATGATTAACTTTAAAACGGTTAGATAGCCCTAAAATGTGCAAAGATAATAATCTGAAATTGAATCACTCACACATGCGCACTCCTAGGGTACACTCCCACTTCGGTTGCCTTCGGTAAACGGTCATTGAGTATAGGATGTTTTAGTGGTCACCCTCTTGTCCAAAAGATCAAAGTTGCCTCGAAAAGGTTGCCTCAAATATTGTTGCCTCGAATAATTGATCTAAGACATTAGGGTTATTACTAAGACGTCCTAACATTGCTTTAGTGACCGTACGTCCCTTTTCGAATTGACCCTCAAAACTCCAACGATGGTGCTACCTACTCATTAATAGTGGGATAGCGCTATCTAAAGGAAACAAACATAGAACAATTCTTTTTTCGAGTAGGTAGATTAGCTCTTAAGTACTTGCTCAAACAAAACAAATTTTTTCACACTTACACTCCTTTTCAAACAAAGTTTCAAAAACACTTCATTACACTCTTGAAGGCAGAAGCAAGAGTTAAATCGAAGTCAAAATAAAAACTTTTCAAACCACACAAACACAAATAAGAAATTTTGAAAATGATGAGCAAGTATCTAAGAGCCCGTAGATAACTACAGATAGAAAAGGTGCTAATACCTTCCCTTTCTATAATCTACCCCCCGTACTCAGAAATATCTCGAAAAAGGAATTTTTCTGTGCTTTTTTCCTTTCCTTGTTGGATAAAATAAAATTCGGTGGCGACTCTTGCTTACCGCGATATTTTGCAAACACAAACGCAAAACGCAAACCAACAATTCCTAAAAAAACAGTCCCAGTTCTGGCCATTGTATCACAGGAAGCATATCCATGGATTTCATTGTGGGATTACCGTGCGCCTTGGGTGGACATGATTCTATATGGGTAATTATGGACTGGTTGACAAAGTATGCTCATTTCTTTCCGGTTAAGACAACCCACAAGGTTCCTCACTTGGCAAGACTCTTTATAGCTGAAATTGTTAAATTGCATGAGGTGCCGTCTAACATATTATCAGATAGAGACCCAGAGTTTACTTCACGGTTTTGGAGGGCATTTCACCAAGATATGGGGAAAGATTTAAACTTGAGTACTTCTAATCATCCTCAACCGATGTGTAAATGGAGAGGACCATACAAACCATTGAACATATGGTGAGGGCTTGTATTTTTGAGAGTGATGGAAATTAGAAAGATCATTTACCTCTTATAGAATTTGCCTACAACAATAGTTACCACTCTAGTATCGACATGGCGCCATATGAAGCCTTGTATGGATGAAAATGTCGATCACCTTTGTGTTGGTCAGAAGTTGGTGATAGAAGGATTCTTGGACCAGTGATAATTCAAGAGACAACATAAAATATCAAAGTGATCCAAGAAAAGATGAAGAAAGCGCAAGATCGCCAAAAGAGCTACGCGAATAAAAGGAGAAGACCTTTGGAATTCAAGGAAGGTGACCATGTGTTTCTGAAAGTGACTCCAAGGCTAAGATTGAAAGGACCATTTAAAATACACAAACATAGCCTGAGGTATGTGGACCTTATCAGATCGTGGGACGGTTAGGTGAGGTTTCATACTAGCTAGCGTTGCCTCCTTCACTATCCGGGCTGCATGATGTATTTCACGTATCTCAACTCCAGAAGTTCGTGCCAGACTCGTTTCATCCCATCCTTCCAAATTCCATTGAGATAGAACCAGATTTTTCCTATCAGCCGCAACTTGTTCGTATTTTGGAGAATTCTAGTAAGTCCTTGAGGAACAAGGAGATACCGCTTGTGAAGGTGTTATGGAAGGAGTCTCTCCCAAAGGAAGTTACTTGGGATCTCGAGTCAGAAATGTGAGAGTTGTACCCGCTTCTTTTCTGGTATGTTTTTGAATTCGAGGATGAATTCTAACTAAGGGGGAGAGAATGTAATACCCGGTGTTATACTTATTCTCTAATGATATTACTAAGTTGTTTGGTGATGATTATTATTAAGCAAACATAGTATACTCATTCAATTTAGTGATATGTGGAAAATAAGAGAAATTAAATAAGTTAGAGTTGGGGGCATTATAGTCTTTGATCACTCAAGAGACCACTTAAGAATTGTTTGGTTGTGTCAATTGGAACATAAAACAGATCCTCGTGGAATAGAAAGAAGGAGAGGAACCGTGAAATAGTGAGAGGAAGAGGAAGTTCCATTACTCTTGTCCAATACTCAACTCTTGCATTCACTTCAAGTCCAGCAATCTCCATCCTTCCTTGTGGTTTCGTAGCTCATCATCATCTATTTGTCAAGGTGAGTCTCATTAAATGTAGAGACTTGGGATTTTGGGGTTATATTGGGGGATAAGGATTTGACTGTATGTGCTTCAAAAAATCCTTGGTAATGCATTACTTTGACCCCATTTATGTAATAGTATGTTCATGTATCCTTATTTTGTTATGTATGTTTCCCATTCCGGATTGCATGTGAAAATTTGGGGTTTTGGGGACCCAAGATCAAAATCTGTGTTTTCTGGTTTTTCTCTGCGCATCAAAGTTCGCTTAGAGAACTATGTCTTACTTATTGAAAGTCTAAAATTAAATATAAAAAGGAATTATGCAGCAAATTTCGCTTAGCGAAGTACCATTCGCTATGGAGTTCGCTTAGCAACAATCCGGGACTAGAAGAAAATAAGATAAGGAATCACTCGCTAAGACTTCACTTAGTGAGTCAGAGATTCACTACAAGTTTGCTTAGAAAACTTTCCCTTTCAGAACTTAGAGAAGCTACTGACTTGGTTCGCTACTGGCTCGCTACAGGTCGCTTAGCGAACTACCCTGGACAACAAATTTTTGTAACACTAAAATTTGCATAACTTGAGTTTGGAAACTTGAAATAAAGCCCGATTTGAGGCGTTGTGAAGCTTATTCAATCCTCTACATGGTTATGAGTTATCTCTATGAAGTTATCTCTAGTTTGGAGTGCATGATGGGTTCATGACATGGCCACTTGTATACTCTTCACGTATGTTGTGATATGGTATTGTCCGCCTCCACGTGGGAATGATCTGGTGTATACTTTGTGGATGTGATAAGACTAATGGCATACTTATGTGTTACTTGCATTAGACCTCCCCCAATGGGAATGATCTGTGGTGTATACTCATTGGTGGGAAGGGAAAACTGGGCATAATCACCGCTCTAAATGGGAATGATCTGGTGTATACTCATTGATCGGTGAAATAAATATGGATACCCGAATGGGAATGATCTGGTTTATACTCATCGTGTATCGAGGAAATGCTAGGGTTCAATGAGAATAATCTGGTGAATACTCGTTGACCGACATAAGAAATATGGATACTTGAATGGGAATGATCTGATGTATACTCATTATGTATCGAGGAAATGTTAGGGTTCAATGAGAATGATCTGGTGAATACTTATTGACTGGCATAAGAAATGCGGATACCCGAATGAGAATGATATGGTGTTTACTCATCGTGTATCGAGGAAATTCTAGTGTTCGATGGGCATGATCTGGTGCATACTCGTAGTGACACAGTGAAAAGCATTTCTCTAGTAGGCAATCATCAGGCGTTGATTGTGGTGAGGTTATAATGCCATGTAGGCAATATCCTTAGGCTCTCGCCTATGGGCTAGAACAACCATGGTAATCGGTTGTATTAGTAAATACATACTAGTCATTGTATTTTGTTAGTTGTGTGCCTAATATTATTTTGTTGGTTAGTCAAGGAACTTCTAATGGTGGTACTACCTCTTTTGTGTATATTTGCACCCAGCGTGAGGAAACCCTCAGACTCTCGGTGGATCCATTTTTTTGTATGTACCCTGTAGAACATAGTGAACCCCTAAAATAGGGAGACTCACTGAGATTTAGTAATCTTACCTCATTCCAATTTATTTTTTTAAAATTTCTCGAGGCAGGACAAGGGCAAGGGTAAGATGGCTTAGCTTGTCGACGGTGTTTCTTGGCGATGTTATGTTATTTCTACTCATTTATTCTTGGCGACGGTGTTTTTTGGCATGTTGTATATTGTACTAATATTTTTATCCTTATTTTCGTTGCTTATGTATGAATTTAGTTACCGTATTAATACCATCCATGTATTATCCTAGGCAATGATATGTGGGGTGTTACATAAGTTTTGAAAAATTATTGTTATTTTTTGTTTATTTTCTATGCTAGATTCATAAATTTAGTTGCATCTGATTACCGTCTGTGCTAGACTATGATGGTCAATATTTAGACCAGATATGCATTAATGATACACAAGTAGAGGCGCAATAAAATCAATCTTTCATAATAAGATTCAAATGCTTAATTAACATCAAGTCATTTTTCCAATTCATTTTTCACTTATGCCAAATTTCCATTAATGCAAATAAACATTTGTTCAACACCAATTTCTTTTCAAAATGTTTTCTTAATAAACGCAATTGAATTCCACGAGCCCTAAGTGAAAAAGAAGGAATGATTAGACGTATGTCCCTTTGTTCGGAGTCCAAGGACTCACGTTGTATAACTTGTCATTCAAATACTCACCTTCAACCATGGACTTTAATTTGATTCTCATTAAACACTTTTTGCGATAAAAGAGATAAAAATGACTAGTTAGGCGTATGCCTCTCTTTTCACGAGTATTTAGATACCTACTGTATAGTTTGCCTTTCGAATGCTCGTCTTCCTCCTAAAATAATTCTCAACCAATTAAATTATCTTTTCCGCCTTTGCGTGATGTTAAAATATTTTCATAAACAAAATATGCTTCGTCCATTTAAAGATGATGCAAACAAAGCTTCATTCCTACCATATAAGAATAGTGAACGTTTTCTGCTCGAATGCTATAAGGACATAAATCTTCGAGAATCCAAGTCATGTTATCCATTATTGATGCAATGCAAATGTTCACTTCTTGATGTTTTAGGTAGCAAGCAATATTTTCGGTTCAAATGAGGTTGAATACCTCTCGCTTAAATCAACCAACCATTAAACCTTTTCTACCCAGAACTACGCAACCTTGAATTCTCTATCACACCTAAAGATACGTGAGATCGAGATTCAACCTCTTGCATGCACATTAACAAAAAACAATAAAAATGTCATTTTTCTTTCTTTTTATAAATAACTCGCAATAAGTAGAAGATCGCAAGTAAACATAAGCTAACATTCTATTTCAAAATTAACTATATGTGTCATGTTGAGAACAACGGATGTGATGGATGCTTATACATTTCCCTTGCATAACTGAATCCTAAACCCTAATTTTGTTATGATGAATATATTGTTGTTCTTTGAGGGTTTTATCAATATTTTCATTTTACTTTTGTGATAAATAAAGTTCAGTGGTGACTCTGTTGTATTTCATGCGATTGATACACTTTGGTATTGTTTGCACCGCGACATCTAGCAACCACCCCACTATCTTAATTTCCTCTCACCCCAATGGAGGAAGAGGGTGGTAAGTGAGAGAATTAGAATTTGTTTCAACGCGAAAATCTTACTTATAATTTCCAAGAGAAACTACATTTATGCCCCTTACTTAATGTGAATTTCCAATAACTCCCTTAGAATAAATTAATTTCCATAGTAGCTTTCTTCCCCACAAGTTTTTGGCATAAGACATAATAATTTATCTATATCTTTTAAAAGACATAGGATTTACATAAATCTCTGTAAAA